>JAZKJV010011243.1:0-533116 GCA_037367405.1 Ottelia alismoides
TTGAGAATGGAATAGGTAAGTTACATACTCCATGGAGCAGGATCCCTTTCCTCTCTCTCTCTCTGTGTGTGTGCTTACGTGTGCGCGCGCGTGTGTGTGTGCGCGCGTGTGTGTGTAAAAATATAAGCTCCGGTAACTAATATATATCCATGCTTCGGTAATATATATCGATGTTTCAGTAAGTGGTATCATACCTTTAGTAACTTATATAAAGTTACAAGTAAGTGCGAACCAAAGTTACTGATTAAATTACTTGCTTTACTTACATTTAGTTCAATGTTATTGATGACAATACAAAAGTTACTGGTGGGTATAGTATTACTAAGGTCAGTTACTAATGGCGACACAAAAGTTACTAGAGTTATTAATCATCTGATTAAGATCAAACGATTGGGATTAGGGATTCATCTCCTCTCCAATGGGCACATGCTGCATTGGAAAAGTGTGTGCGTGCGCGTCGCGGCGTGTGCGTGTGTCTAGGGGTGCACTTGAATTGAGGGGGTACCTTTCCTTGCTTATGGAAAGGTGTCATCTTAGGTCGTTGGATGATCACTGTACGAGTGAGATTGAAACCACTAGGCGGTTTTCGTGCCAACTAACATTCCTAATATGTAGGTGGATTAAATTAGTACTAATTTATTAAAATACACGTCATTGATCTTTCCATATTTAGATATATTCCGCATGATGTACAAAATTTTCCAGAATTATCCAAATGAATAAAAGTTCGTGTTTTGAAATAACTATTAACAATTTACAAACGATTGAGATATTTTACAATTCCGTTATAAATTACAAAAGTATAACCCTTGATGTTCGCAAAAATAACCCAAATCTGATGAAAATTTGAATTTTTTGTGTAGATGTGTTTCCTAGAATATAGGTGCTTTGATCATGTGTTAACTAATTGATGTATACGTGTAAAAGATTCCTAAAATGATGAGATTTTTGTTACCACTATATTTCTTAATTTATTAGATGGGGTAAATTGCGAACACGTTAAATATTACATGTCATATGTCATATTAGTTTTAGGGGAATTAAACAATGGGGTGTAATAAATGAATCCATATTAAATAAATAGCTCATATTCACATTCATCGGCTTATTTTACATTCCATGCATGAAGTTTATGTCCATCCAATGTCATGTCAGACATTCTAACAAAATGAAGACTTACAATAAATAAATCCATAATTTCATTAACATATGTTACAATTGTAATTCGTATTTTAGATTTCCCTCATTCTTTTTACTTTCGTCTCCTATTTTTCTGCAGTCAATTCCAAATTGATGACATCCGCAAGATCTGGTTGTCTCGATCTTTATCCTTCTTCCTCTCATTAAAAGTTATCCAAGTGACCTACATAATATAAAAATATAATAAGATATTGTAAATAAAATATGCAAGCGTAAAATGACTGTAGGTACTATAAAAATAACTGGAATGTGTTTGTACAGGTAGTGCATCAGTCGTTTGGGTGTAAAATACATTATGACATTTGTGAAAATGAGACAGAAAAATGTAAAATGATCATATGTATTTTAATTAGATGTACTGCATTGTAAAACGATGTAATCAACACCACTTAACTTAAAAACCTGATGTGTATATATGAATCATGCAATCAAAAGCACTGAACTTGAAATTAAACAATGAAGATTGGAAACATGAATTGAAAAATAGAAAAAAATAATGAAGACTGGAGATATGCATTGAAATACGAAATAGATGAGAAATAATGATCTCCGATCAATGATAATCAAGGATTGGATCGAGATGGAATCAAAATAAAATGTGGAAACATATATCAAATCAAATCAAATTAACTTGGAACCTTTTTAATGGATGAATACAAAGAAAATAAAAAAATGATTACGAATACGCAGCCTTCATGTGCAACCATCTCTTGTCGCTCCATGCATCCTCTTCTTTGTCGTCACGCACCACCAACACCATTGTCACACCCTCCTAATATCGTTGTCGTTCATTCCTCTGCTGAAGACCTTTTCTCATCTTTTTCCCTCTCATTCGAATGATATGCTAAATTTAGATAACAATTCTCACAATTAATATTTATCAATATATTCGGGATTGAAACAGAAGAAAGAGATTTGTTTCTAAAAATAGTGAATAGGAACTAGCTTTAATAGAGGTTTTTGTGTAGAATGGTGGTTTTATCGAGAACTGTTGATCAATATCAGACGGTTGATTGGGGATCTTGCACCATATGTATGGTAATGTGCCACCTAAATTCAAGTTTTCCCTATATATATATATATATAGATATATATATCTATATATATATATGGATTTAATGGGGCTACCCCACCCCTATTTAAGCATTTTTTTGTAAAATATCACCATGTATATTCATCCCTATATCCCTCCTATATGCCATTCAAATTTTGTCAAAAAATAGACTCCTACGGCCTCCATCGAGATAGTGTCGATTTAAAAAATCGTGCGACCATTAAAAAATGACGGTCCAGATGGAGGCCGTAGGAGTCTCTGTTTCTGACGAAATTCGAATGCCATATAGGAGGGATATACAGATGAATATACATGGTGATATTTTTCAAAAAATAAAAAAAACATCAAAAATGGTGCGGGGACAACCCCATTAATATATCTCTCTCTACATATACATACATACATACATACATACATACATACATACATACATACATCATACATACATACATACATACATATATATATATATATATATTATATATATATATTTGGTGCCAATGGGGCTGCCCCGCCCTATTTTTTGTCATTTTTTATTGTTTTGAAAAATACCGTCATGTATATTCATCCCTGTATCTCTCCTACATATCGTTCGAATTTGGTTAGAAACATAGTCTCCTATGCCCTCCATCTAGAACATGTACGATTACAACAGTTCTAAAACCGTTAAAATTACATGTTCTATGTGGAGGGCATAAGAGTCTATGTTTCTTACGAATTCGAATGACATGTAGGAGGGATATATAGGGATGAATATACATGGCAATATTTTTCAAAAAAAACTTTACAAAAAATTGGGTAGGGGTAGCCATGTTGGCTACCCCAAGGTGGATAAAAATGGGCGAAATGATGCAGGTGGAGCCAAGTTAGCTCCTTTAGGAGACAAACCCCTTATATCTATATATATATATATATATAATGGGCTCCATGGGGCTGCTCCCACTCCCAATTTTCCTCAAAATTTTTATTTTTTTTGAAAAAACATTTCCATGTATATTCATACATATATCTCTCCTATATGCCATTCGGATTTCATAAAAAACAAAGACTCCTACGACCTCCATCCAGATGGGGTTGATTTAAAAAATCATGTGACCGTTAAAAAATGATTGTCTAGATGGAGACCGTAGGAGTCTTTGTTTCTGACAAAATTCATGTGGCATATAGTAAGGAAATGGGGATGGATATATATGGTAATATTTTTCAAAAAATAAAAAAATTACAGAAAATAGGGAGGGGCAACCATGTTGGCTACACCATGGGGAAAACCACCCCATTTTTCCTATATATATGGAGGATGGTCCAAGAGAGAGAGAGAGAGAGAGTCAAGTGCAGGAGGAGACGTTGAGGGGAGAGTCGGGGGCCACGAAGACAGAGCCCCATGGATCATGGTCTGCTCAAAGCGACAAGGGAGAAGCCATAATAGCAGCAGCCTCAAGGCGTTGAGTTCGTCAAAAGGAGAGGGAGTAGAAAGCGGAGTCATAAGAGCGATGCAACACAAGGGGCGTCAAGATCATCCTTTCAGAAAAAAGAATGCTTTCATTGTGGCTCCATCAGTCACTGGGAGGCCGCCTACCGGGAGCCCTTGAGATGTTTTTACTTCCTCAGGTACTCCCACCGTGCTAAGGTCTTCCCTCGCAAAGGAAGTCGCAAATATGGCCCAGGAAAGTGTTCTTCTCATCGGTGAAGGTGGCGGGTCTCGACCTCTCTCTTCGGGGACGACAGACGTGGGCTTGGCATCAGAAGGGAGGTTTGGTGGAGACATTGTTTCGTTGAGTCCTTGATGTGTGATGGTGCGTGGTCTCACAGTACATGAATAAAAAATGCTATTGTGGTTGACTATTAATAGTAGGACTCTTCTGAAATGGCGTCGACCAAGTTTGTTCGACGGGTGCTTGACAACTAGAATGGTGGACGCAGTGCGAATTAGCGGTATCCCTCTCGTTTGGAGAGGGGAAGTAGAATCACAGGAGATCATCAAATCGGTGATGTCGAGAGCGGAGATCATATCCAGTGGTTTTGAAACCATGCCAAAATAGAGATCTAATCGTCCGAGCTCGCAACGTTCGCCCATCGGAGTTGTTGGAGAAGGTGCCACATCGTGGAATGGAGATGGACAAAGAGGTGGCAACGACAGGATATCGTGGCCCATGGGAAGCAGGTATACATGTGTCCGAGGCACAACTATCAAAGAGAAAGGGAGAGATGGGAGTGCATGTGGGAATGTGTAATCACAGCCTCGAATATCGCATACATTCCCTGATGTTATGTACGCAATTAATGGAAAGCAAACAACAGGTCCATTGCCAATCCCCTCGGGTGCATGGAAATGGAAAACAAAAAAAGGTGTGCAACCTCGAGCACTTGGAAATGGAAACAAAAATAGAAAGACCAACCCAAGTGCCTGATCCACGGAAGCTAGAAGGTCATGTATTCAATGGAGTTGGCCGTGTATTTAATGTTGTCGTTCATACCGAAGGGTCAGATATGGAAGTATTTATCATCGACGATTTGATAGTGGGACATGGAGCGGACCCCAACGTGACAAGGGAGGGCACGGTAGATGGACCACACTCGGTCCGAAATACCCCAGACATCCTGCATGTATAGCCAAAACAAAAGTCAAGGGTAGGTAGCACAATCACCAGGGTGTTTACCTCAGTCATTACATGACGTTCTACATGCAAGTATTGAGACGCAAAAGGCAAGGTTGCTTCCTACCACATTGAGTGTTTGGAAGGGGAAAGAACCAATAATGCATGAATTTCCGAAAGTAGATGAACGAACCTTAAATTCAGGAGACCATGCCTGTGGCGGGAACGAATCAGTTAGAGAATTTATTAGTAGTTTCCAACCTAGATCTCGACCCGTCAAGAGAAGCCAGGGCCAACTACTTCATCAGTCCGGACACAATGGAGCACATATTGGTAGAATTTACAGAGGGGCTTACACTGGAGAGCATCTCAGATCTAGGTCACCAAGACTGAAGGGGGCGTCTGTTCTTTTGACATATGACATCTGATGTGCTTACGGAGTTGGGGTCTTGTACCTCCAGAGAAGCGGAGATGGCGACTATTGGAGAGGAAAGGGTCTTCAATAGTGGAGTGGGTGCGGAGGCGGCAACTCATAATAGCACGATGAGGCAAGAAGGCCACACCTTGGGGGAGAAGGACCTTGCAGCAAGGAAACATTGGGCAGGGACTACTTGGGTTTGAACTAGAAATTTGGATGCAGTGCCACAAGAGGTAGAAGAGTTGATGGGGGTTTTGGGGAACAACCAGAAGGAAAAGGTTTGTATTGCAAAGAAGGTCGGGGGATATCGAGACTGACTCTGAGGCATGAGGAATGTGGAGGTTCAGAGGGACAGATAATTCAGTGTCTTGGAGGAAGCGAGGGGTGGCGGAGCATGGCTAGAAGGCTAGCAGGTTCTGAGGCCTTTGCAGGTAGCTTGGAAGGGTCCAATGTAGAGAATTGCATTGCAGAAGGGCAAGAAGGGGTTGGAAGTCAAAGAGGGGTTACAAATGATCGAAATGGACGCATGCGAGGTATCTAGTGGAGAGGATTTAGTAGGGTGGCTGTCTAAAGGGGAGGATGAATCTATAAGGGGAAGGGGTACTAGAAGGGATGTACGTAAATCACCTAGAATAAGGAGAAGGGTGGAGGTGTTGCTGGAGGCAGAGAGGATGGCCATTGCATCACAACTCAGGCAGAAGGAGCTTCACCTTCAGGAAAGCCTAGTTGTTTCAGTGTGTTAGACCGTAGCTTCGCGGAATGCTTAGGGGTGGTGCAACTAATCCCATATAGGAGGGCCTCTCTGGTTGCCAGAAAAAATACTTCCTTGGAATGTAAGGGGCCTAGGCAGGACAGAAAAATGCCTGGCGGCTGGGAATCTGATCAAGGATGCAAAAGAAAAACATCTTCATGCTCTAAGAGACAAAGTTGTCCGGCAATATGGGGGAGGGTGGACTGAATTATGGCTTTGATTGCGCATTTGAGATGGCAGAGACAGAGGCACAGGGGCGTCGGGAGGCTTGATCACATGATGGAGTAAGGATGACTTTGAGGCAGTTGCCATATTGAGTACATCTCGCTCACGGTGTATCTTAGGCGTAAGTCGGATGACCTCTCTCTGGTGGTCACTAAAGTATACGACCCTTGTGGTAGTGAAATGGGCTTGTTGGCATCTGACTTTGCATAGGTGTACCCTACTCAATTCGACATGGTGTGGATCTTGGGGGAGATATGAACATTATGCTATTGTATGGCGACCGTCCTAGGGGTGGGGGTGGGAAGGGATGTAGGCTCGGTGGAGTTTCTGGAATTGGTGCACAATCTGGGTTTAACAATTTTGGATGCTACATGTTGCATGTACACTTGACGCAATGCAAGGTCGAGGTTAAGATTGGACAGGTTCTTAATTTCATTTGAGGGGATGTGATAAAGAGAAATTTTGCAAGGGTATGCTAATCAAACTCAATTAGCGTCGCTGATGTGCCTACTCAACAAAACCCATCAATTAACTCACAATAATAAATATATCAACTAGTAACAAAAATGTGGAATTGAAATTTATTTTCTCTACCATAAAGCGCATAGCAAGCAAGCATGTAGAGGTCGAACTACATAGAGCAAAACATGTAGCCTATGAGTATTTATGCACAACCAAGTCATTCATTTACATAGGTCTTTTTGTGGGTTTTGGATTTTCTATTTTTTATTTAATTTTTGATTTTAAAATTTTGTATTTTCATGTTATATTTTTCATTTTTTTATATTTTCTTTTTTAATTAAATATAATGCATATATATGTATATGTATATAGATATGAATAAATACATTATAAGGGATATATAGATATTATATGAATATAAATATGTAAAAACAGTAAAAATATAGTAAATAATATATTTTTGTGATTTTTATTTTTTCTAATTTTATTTTTATTTTTCTAGGATTTTTGCTAATTTTTATGTATTTTTAAAGTAAAAAATAACCCAAATAAGGGATTAATAAATAATCTGAAATTGATTTGGGTTTTTAAAATAATAAATAAGTCCTAAAATTACCCAAATTAATTTTATTATATAAAGATGAATATATAGATAATTATAAAACAGAAAAACATATTTTTGGAATTTTTGTAGAAATTTTTATTTTTTGTTGGATTTTAGAGCTTTATGATTTTTACCATTTTCTTTTTCTATTTTAGGGGTTTTTGTTTTCTGAACTCAATAAATACTAAAATATACAATATATAATTTTTTGTATTTTTTTCAAAAATTTTTATATTTTATTGGAATTTTTATATGTAAACACACCAAAAGGGGCTCCTTTTCATTTTTAATAAATAGATAAAATGCGAAATATGCCAATTAAAATCATAGCATTAAAATACAGGGCATAAAACATTTATACCTATTTTTATGGATTTTTAGGAGTATAGTAGGTATTTTAATAATTAGATAAAACACATCAAAAATACATATCCTTGCAAGGGTATTTTTGCAATAAAAATAACGTCCAGGGGTCTCTATGCCAAAGTACCGAAAGTTTACAATGTAGTTAACATTTTAACGTACTATTTAATAATTACAAAACCCGCCAGGGTGCACATGCAAATTACCCCATTACGTGGGACTACACGTGATGCGCAATGTGAGGGACCAGAATGTATTTATGATAAAGTTCAGAGACCTCACAACAATTATTACAGAAATATACAACGTGAGTTTCATTTTATTGGACTAAATAATAAATACAAAAACTACAAGGGTTTACATGTAATTTTTCCACCTCATGTGGGACGACATGTGAGGTGGCGTGGACTAGACCTATTTGCAATTACAAAATAATCAGGGTCTTTTATGCAAAATTTACACTTTATTTTACACGCTATATATTTTTCACATGACTAAATAATAAATACAAAAATGTGGGGTTTAGATGTGCCATTTACCCCATATATGCACGCCATCCAATGATCCTGATCTTCTTACTTGCCACGTGTCGCTCATCTAGTGGCCGATGACGCTTCGCAGATCAAAGCGTGAGATTAGATCATCTAGGTTGATCAGACGGTGACGACTTGGCGTGATCCAACAACTCTGCTGTGACCTGGCATCTACATCTGATCCGACGGTGTAGAAGCATAGAGGAAGAACGAGGGAAGAACTTGTCTGAGGTGAGCTTCGATCCATCCTCCCTTGTGCCTTCGTTAGAAAAGTCCTTTAAAGCTCGAAGATGGTCCAAGAGTTTTCTGCGGTGGTCCTCCACGTGCTAGTGGAGGCGGAGTGCCTCGACATTGACCGGAGCTCCTCTACAAGGACGATGAAGCTTGAGACTCCCATGTGGCTGGATCTTGCAAAATTCGACTCCATGGAATCGTTTGACCCTCCAGACCTACAAGGAACTTTCACAAGGCAAAAAGGTAGGTTCGAATGCCTTATTGGGTGAGGTTGGACGGTCGGTGGAGTGGGTGGCACGTCTTCGATGAACGACAGAGGTAGAGGAGTGGATCTCCAGATTAACCAAGGATCTGGAGGAACGACGGTGCCAAGGGCGAATGGAATAAAAGAGAGAACGATGTGGGGGCAGAATAGATGACAGAGCAGTGGTTATGGTGCGCGGAGGAGCTCGTCGGAGCTCAACTCTGATGAAGTACGAGCATATTAAATTACGCTAATATAACTATCTAGAAGATAATTTAACTACTAGAAATAAAAGCTAGGATCCAAATTAAGCAAAAATAAATGGAAAAGACACAACTTTTATACCTAGGCTGACCAGGGAGTGGGGTCACCAGAGGAGGCGGACGTGGGTGCACCCCCTGCTCTTGGAGCTCGACCAAGCGTGGTGATCCCCCTGTCACGAGGAACAATCCAAGGTGCTGAACCAGGGCTCGCAAAGGCTTTAATGGTGACCAAATTTGAAGAAGGAAGTGGAGGGTTTTATTTATAGACCTAATCGAGCACCCTTATTGATCGGGGAAAAACAAGGATTTGGGCGTAAGTACACGCAATTAGAAGGTATGGCGTAAATTTACAATTATGGTAGATCAGATCGTCTGAAGGAAGTAATCGCAATTGAGTGATAAAACGAGCAGGAATTAAGGGCAAAAATTGCGGGACGAGATATGCCCGTCAAATCTGGAGTAGAGGAGGCAGTTGACTCAGGTCAACTCGCGATGCGCTGTGATTGGTCCAGTTGGGACCGCTAAATGACAAAATAGCATATTTATTTGAAAATAATTAGTTTAAAATAGTAAATTATTTTATTAATTTTAGAGTAAAAATAAAAAATGTTTATTATTTTATGCATTATTTTATTATTATTATTATTTATTTTTGGCTTTATTTATTAGTACTTAATTTTTATTAGTGTATTTATAGGTATATTCATCTGTGTTTTGTGCATTTTGAATTTTGTTTTGTATATTTTATTTTATATATTTAGAACTTATTTTTATGAATATAAACATATTTTTATTTTATTTTTGTGATAATATTTGTACATTTAAATAAATAGATAAGTATATTGTATAGGTCGAGTTGTAGGTGTTTTACCTAATTTTTATAAACATCTTTTTATTTTAATGTATTTTAATGAGTTGTATTTTAGTCTTATATTTATAATATAATATATACAATAATTACAATTTTAGAAAAATATGAATGAATAAATAATAAAATAATATTTTTGCCTTTTATTTATTTACAAGTAGAAACATATGTATTTCATCTATGTTTTCTCATAGATTTAATTTATTTTGCATTTCCTTTTGTTTTTTATTCTATTTTTAATATGCAAATATGTTATAAATAATATTTACAACAATATAAAAATATAAATTTGTAAAAATAATAAATAATGAATAAATTAATATTTTAATCGGTAGAATGTACAATAGGGGTCAAAAACCCAACATTCACACAGTAACTCCAAAAAAATATAAAACCGCCATTATTAAATAGCTCTTGAAAAGTTATATACAATTAGATGTGATTTTGATATGTTTTAAGTTTTTATTTGAAATATATGGGTTTGTGAAGTTTAGTTTTTAGCTTTTTATTTAGTGTATAAAATACGCACTGTGTATGATTTTTTTACAAATTCAATTTTGTATTTTTATTTACATTATTATATACAACTTTTATGTAGAAACTTCCTTTATTTGAAGAATAAATATTAAATAATAAAATAGGTGCCAAAATGCATAAATAATGAATGAAAGAATAGGGTTTTCATTTTATTTCTGGCCCTTATCTCCCCCTTGTCGATCAATTCCCTTCTGGACTTGGTCTCGATGTTAGGGTGATAAAATACTTTCAATATTTTATTCTTTTGTATTTTCTTCTCTTTATGATATAAGTTTGGCATTAAAACAATATTATTCACACAATAAATGTAATAAATGATGTATGCTATTTTGTACAAATTAATGCTATTTACATGCATTAGGTAGGATTTTTAAGGCCAAAATGATAGAATAAAGGTGATGAAATGGAGATTCATCACCCTCCTATACTTGCCTTTGCTAGTCCTTAGCAAACACTTATGCAATAAGTACAAAAAAACAATAAATAAGAAAAGAAAAATAAAGAATGAGTAAAATTGCTTTCAGTTATTAACTTGTCTTCACAAAATCAAAGTTTAGAGCTCAGGTTAGACCTTGATGTAAGAAAGTGTGTGGAACCAGGTCGGGAACCAAGTTTAAAAAGCAATAGACTTAGAGAGTCACAGAACTCGGTTCAAATCACCTCAATAGCCAAGTCAGAACTAGCCTACATCATACGCAAACCCTTATGACTATGAAGCTGACTTATGCGATGCAAGTAAGAGTAGCTCTCCCTAACTGAAATGACAAAGGAACTGACATGTTTAGGCCATCTTTTCTCTTTTGACCAATTTTCTGTGATTCCAAATTACACATATTGATTTCCCATAAGGATTTGTGAATGAGTTCTACAGGCAGATGACACGATTTTCCATACACAAGACAGTAGGGCGATATGCCAAAAGGAGACTTGTAAGCAGTTATGTATGACCATAGGACATAGTCCAAGAGTTGGGATCAATTCTTTCTGTCCAGCTTCACAATATTCTACATGATTGTCTTGATTTCTCTTTACATAGCTTGGCCATACCATTGGTCTGTGGATGATAAGGAGATGCGACTCAATGCTCGATGCTGTATTCCTTTGTTAATTTCTTGACCTCTTTTTTAATGAAGTGGCTACCCCCATCTGATATGATAATCTTCAGAATCCCGAACCATGAAATGATGTTTTCTTTCAAGAATCGACAAACTGTGCGGCTGTTAGCGGCTCGAGCAGGGATAGCTTCAACCCAACGACTCACATAGTCAACGGCAAGAAGGATAGGCTCATATCCCTAACTATTAGGAAAAGCTCCCATGAAATCGATACCCCAATCATCGAATACATCTGCAATCTGGATGATCTTTGAGGGCATTGAATCTTTTGCGGTGAGGGTGCCTTTCAGTCTTTGACAGTCAGTGCATCGTTTCACAAAAGTTGTTGCATCCTTAATAGTGTGGGCCACCAGAAGCCACACTGAAGTACTTCTGCTTCTGTTATATCTCCAGAGTGGTGTCCACTATATTCGAGTGAGTGACAATGCTCGAGGACACTATGATGCTCCTCCTAAGGGATACACCAATGTCAAATGCAATCTACTCCTTCCCTGAATAAAAAAAGATATTCCCATTGGTAAAGTGGATTGTTGACAAGAATTTATCCTTATGAATATTTGTCCAATCCGATGGTACTGCCCCTGAAAAGAGGTAGTTGATAATATCGGCATACCAAGAAAGTGAATCCACAACGAAAATCGACTTGTCAGAAAAGGTTTCTGTGATGGGTACACTGCTCAGTAGAGGCTCTTGATGCTCAATTCCAGAGAGATGATCTGCAACAACATTCTGTACTCCAGGCTTGTCCTTCATTTCCAAATAAAATTCCTGGAGGAGAAGGATCCATCTAATCAGTCTGGGTTTGACATCCTTCTTTTGCTGCAAATATCGGATAACAGAGTGGTCTGTGAAGATGGTAACTTCGGATCCAAGCAAATAAGATCTGAACTTCTCCAAGGCAAATACCACAACCATCAACTCTTTCTATGTTACTATATAGTTTCTCTGAGCATCATATAATGTTTTGCTGGCATAGTGAATGGCATAGGACACCATGTCTTTCCTCTATCCTAAAACAACCCCAACTGTAAAGTCTGACGCATCTGTCATGATCTCAAAGGGAAGAGACCAATCAGTTGGTTGTAGGATTGGAGCTTGAGTGATGATCTCCTTCAGCCGATTAAATGAAAGGAGAACCTGTTGATCAACATTGAACTCGGTCTCCTTCTGAGAGGAGTGAAATTGGAGGCAACTCCATTCTCTTTAAGATATTCCTTGAATTCATCTGAGAGGTACTCGCCACCTCGGTTATATCGAATCTATTTAATCTTCCTATCGGTTTGGTTCTCAACCAAAGACTTAAACTCTTTGAACTTTTCAAAGGTTTCAGATTTATGACGTAATAGGAAGATAAACCGGTATCGCGAATGGTCATCAATAAACGTCAAATAATGTCGATATCCATTTCGAGTTGTAGTACTGAAGGGACCACATATATCGGTATGTATTAGGTCAAGAATACTGTCGCATATTGCAACCTTGTTACGGAAAGGCGTTCTAGTCATTTTACTTCGAATGCAATGTTCGCAGGTAGGCAAAGATTGAACCTGTAGAAAATCTAAAGGTCCATCTTTTATCAATCTATTGATCATATCAACAGATAAATGACCAAGTCTTTGATGCCAAATCATATTCGAATGATTTCCATCCTCCCTGGATCTTTTAGGGTTTTTATTATTAGGGGTAGTAACATTAATGATACATTCATCAATTTACAATTTGTAGAGTCCACCAGAAGTAAAAATACCATCCGCAATATATTTATCATAACGATTTATGATCAACTTATTACAAAAAGGAATAAATATCCACTTCTAGTAAGTTTGGATACAGATATCAAATTCCTTCTGACTTCAGGTATATAAAGACACTCTTTAAGTAGTAAGATTCTACCACTAGATAACGATAGTCGGCAGGTCCCAACGGCGACTGCTGCAACACTTGCATCAGATCCCATCTAGATGACTATTTCCCCTTCTTCTAGATTCCTTGTTTCCTGAAACAAATGCAACGAATTGCATACGAGATCAGAAGCACCAGAATCAACAACCCAAGTTCCTTCTCGTCCAATGAGAAAACTAGTTTCAATGATGAAAGTAGATTTCTTACCTGCAGGGGCTTTACCTTTGTCAACCGATTTCAGGTATTCTGGGCAATTACGCCTCCAGTTCCCTCGCTTCTTGCAGTGGTGACAAACATCGGTTTTCTTCGACGCTATCAATGTGGATGCATTGGAAGATGAGCCAACTCCTTTACTCTTCGTCTTTGTCTTCTGAGCTGGGCCCTTCCGAGAGCCTTGCTTCTGACCGCACTTTCCTTTCACTTGTGCAACCATTGCACTAGCAGATGGGCCGTCCTTCCTCATTACATCTTCACCAGACCTTAATGCAGTTAACAACCCAGCGTTAGTAAAGTAAACTTTGCACATGTGGTATGCCACAACAAAGTTGTTGAAAGACATAGGGAGCAACAACAGAATGAAATCAGCCTGCATGCCCGAATCCATGAAGGCTCCCAGGGTTTTCAATTCAGAGAGGTACCCAAAGATTTTGAGTACGTGTTCTCTGACAGAGGTCCCTTCCTGCAAGTTGCAGCGAATAAGCTCTTTCATTACATTATAACACTGTGAGCGGTTCACATCACCGAACATTTCTTTTAGATTCAGCATGGTTTCTTGGCAATGGTTCATCTCCGCACGCTGCTTCTGAAGAACATTGGATAATGAGCTAAGAATATAACATCTTGCCAAGTTATGATCTTCATCATATTTTTCATTAAATGATTAATCTTTTGGAGTCTTTGGGTCTGCAATCTTATCCTGGATAACACATATGAGATGTGCTTCGCAGAAAGGACAAGATCCAAATTTCAGATCCAATCTGAATAATTCAGTCCGGTCAACTGATTGACCTCCGGGAGCCTACTTAGAGGGTTCATGGACTTCATTTTCTAAAATTAAGAATGCACTATATTAGAACATATAAATAATATATATTCATTTTAAAATATTTGATTAAGGAATTTTAAATCAAATTAGTCTTGCTCTGTCAACTTTTAAAGTTTATTCCCTTATTATCTTTCAAAGCAAGAGATATACTTACTGCTATATCTCAAGCAAGAACTGGGATCTCCTCTTTATCTTTGGCATATCCCAATAATATTAGAAGCAGTGACTCGAATAAAGAGAAGCGGGAACACATTCCGCCTTGCAAGTCCAACTTGCATTTCCCAACTCGGTCTTTAACAGCCGGGCCCACCGCCTCTAAGGAGATGTTGAGCCGTCGTTTATTGAACCAACCGTCACCAAGATTAGTACTAGCTATGCGCAATTCAATATCGCCCAAATAATATGAGGACTAGATATTGGGGTCACTACGCATACGGCGTTACTCTTTCGAGAAGCAAAGAGCACGATCCAGATGCGCTTGTATACAAGAGCTGTCACTTCGGACAAGCGTATCCTACATACAATCCTTAACGATGGAACTCTTCGCCTTAACGGGAGACCATGGATGCCACTTTTGTGATCCTCAACCTCTTATTCAAATTCAATAATTAATTATCATGAATCAAATTCATATAATTAATTCTTTCAAGAGAAATACAGATCTATTCATAATAGAGTATTTCAATTGGATACAATTAATTTAATCATATGAAATTAATTATCAATCCAATCTTAATCAACAAACTTGATTATTACTTGAATGGAAGGTATAATCTCAAAGTACATATTATTCAAATTTTACTAATTAGAAAAATAGACCTTGAATTATCCAGCATTATCGAGTCCCTACCCGCTGTCATGGCCAGGTTCGACGGGAGTGGGACAGACCGCACACGGTGCAACCAACTACCTCAACACTCTCGACTAGACACCATATCCACCTCAGGAAAGGATAATGCCAAATCGATCATCGTGTACTTAAGATGCTCATCGGTTTTTCAATTGAAATTCTACCATATAATAATAATCAAAACCATTTTGATTATAAGAAAATTTGCTAAACAAATTCCCAATCCTATTCAAGCAAGTTTGTTTGTTGATTTTGTAACCAATTATGATCTAGATCTCATCTAATCAATTATTTGGTTGAAGTCATGTCAATTAGGAAATAATTATTATTAAATATTTCTAAAAATATTTTCCACAATTATTACAAGAAATTAACAATTAATTTCACTAATTGACAATCACATGGTTCTTGATTAGGAATGTAATTTCAGCAGTGATCCCTACTTACTAAAATCAACATATCTCAATCAAATTAAATCCAAATTATGCAAACTCAGCTTTCAAACATGCATTTCAAGACGTTTCAAAACAGTAATTAACTCATTAATTATGTTAAGATTCGTAGTTCCCATAACTGTGGATATATGTTCATTCAAATGATCATATCTCGAGCATACGGAATCCAAATTACGTAAACTCAGATCCTACGGTTTCCTTATTTAACAGCGAACAAAATGCGAATGAATATTTCATGTTTAAACATTTTGAACAGGGCCGAAATTACTCATTTAACAGAAGTGCAAAAATGAAATGCGACAAAAAATTTTACCATCTTAACGAACCCAAGTCGTCCTAGTTTTATGAATCGTATCCAAAACCTTTGACCTAAGGCTCTGATACCACTTGAAGGATACCGAGTAATCCTCAAGCACATCACAGAATCATGAGCATCGTATCATATACGGTGAAGAACGACTAGACGAACTAGTTGTTCTATGCAGCGGAATTTAAAAAATTTTCATGTGATGAAACCACATGATCCAAGAATGATTCTCGGATCATTTCATCTAAATCACATCAAGTATATAAGAATACCTCTTGAAGCATGGTTGATCGAGTCTCTACGTGTCAAGCCTTGAACTTGGCATATCTCGGATCCTATATAATAAGATCCGGCTCGTCAAGAGAAAACCAACGAAATTTGTTTCGTGTGAATCGGACTTCGTTTCGAATTGTTATGATTTTCGGAAGAAAGAAAAGTAAGGAGGGTTAAGACGTCATTAACCCATAATGACTGTCATTAAGACTAATTAAACATGATTAAAGAAACTAATGATGGATTGAAAACCGCTAATGATCATTAGTAAACACTAATCAATAGTTAGCAAAAGATAAGCGTAAACCGCGAAAGTTAAATTGCGATTAGTGAAAGTTAATCACAATTAGTGTTAATTAAGCGTCATTAGCGAATCTAGAATCCTCTGGAATGTTCTAACTTAAGCCCCAAGTTTGGGATAGGTTTTGGCCAAAACCATGGGCCAAAACCATGGGCTGCTAAACCATGGTTAAGGCCTAAACCATAGTTTTCTAAACATGGTTAGTTGTTTTCCAGGGCCTATAAATAGACCCCCACCCATTCATTCTCTACGACTTCTACTACCACCACCACCCTAAGGGCTAGGGTCGAGAGGTTGGGAGGAGGAGTGGGAGGCGAGGGAGGAGCGCTAGCGAAGCGCTGCCGGGAGAACGAGGAAGAGGAAGGTACGATCCTCTCTTAGTTTGCTTCTAAGCTAGGCTTTCAATTCGTACTCTTGTTCTTTCAAGTTTTGATCTTGATTCATCGTTCTTTCCGATTCGTTTTCCTGTTGTGGTTCGAGGAGAAATCTGTGTAACACCCTACTTAGGTGCGGGCGGCTATGCACGTCAGTGACCCTGTGATTCGTCACACGTTCACTCACCTAAGACGCGTGGTGTCTACCGATTCTCCATCGTTTATGTTTCTGTTCTTTCTATTATGCTTTTATAATTATTTTGGTGGAGAAATCTGTGTAATACCCTACTTAGGTGCGGGCTGCTATGTACGTCAGTGACCCTGTGATTCGTCACACGTTCACTCACCTAAGATGTGTGGTGTCTACCGATTCTTCATCTCTTGTTGTTTGAGTATATTCTTCCAGTTTCGTTATTATTTCCTCTCGATTGATTTTATAGAGGAAACTCTTTTCGTTTTTATTTTGAAATATGTCCCGATATAAGGGGAAACTCTGCCGAAATTTTCCGATAAATATGTCCCGATATAAGGGGAAACTCTGCCAAAATTTTCCGAAAAATATGTCCCGATATAAGGGGAAACTCTGCCAAAATTTTAAGAGAAAATATGTTCTTCGCGTTCTTCATGTTCTTCGCGTTCTTCGTTCGTTCTTCGCGTTCTTGACACGTTCTTAACGTTTGATACGAAAATGAAATTCGATCTTTTCAGGAGCCGTAAAATAGTCTTTCTAAAAAACGAAACACGATAAAGCCTTGCATACACGAGAGAGAGCTCAATTAGATAACGAAATCCTTCCTTTTGATGTTGGGTTTTCATACGAAATTATTGAAATTCTTGATTTTGTGTTCTTTGCTATGAAGAACCCTAAATTTGGCCATTTCCGAAAAGTCTGAAAAGTTTCTTTGTGATTCCCACTAAAATAGGGTTTAAGCATCAAATTAATGCGGTGGCTTTGAAAGTTAGGGTTTGGGAGTTAAAATAAGCATAAATACGAGTTTATATGTTTATGAATAATATACATGTGAGTCTATACTAAGTGTTGTTTATTATGCAAGTTGAAGACTTAACGAAAGAATTACATCATGGGAATTGATGTGGTTTGAGTTAGATCCTGAAAAGGATCGTGTGTCACGTTAAGGATGACTGGGAGTAGAACTACAGGTCGGGCATGCAACCTGTAGGTTTGTCGGAAGGAACCCGTATTGGCATTTCTCTACCTAGGTGGTACACGGTTGCCCTATTATGATAAGTGCACACAAATTGAATGTTTTGCAACACGTGGTACCGGGAGCCAAAATATTCGGGTTGGAACGACGGAAGATGTGGTCGTGCCATGTGGAGGCACGGGTGGTTCAATAGAGGCTGGGTCACGATAATATGTATTTAAAGCCTGTAGGTTATATGATTAAATGTTAGCCTGAGGTTTTAAGCAACCGAGTCCTCGAGGACGATGTGCTCATTTGATTTTTCAGGCTGAGGGTTTGAGACCCTGTTTAATAAAAGAAAAGGAAATTGTCGGGGTAGTATTGGAGGATTGGTTGAGGCGACGTGCGGCAGCATAAGCTTACCAAGATCAACACAATCTCCAATCCCGAAGTGTCCACAGCTTCGGAGTCCAATAATGGTGGGGTTCTCCTGGACTAATCCCTGATGTGGAATAGAAAGGAATAGGACTTAAATTAATGAGAAGGAATGAAATTTCTGTGATATCAAGTTTTGAAAAAATTACCCAATTTGTTTGCTTTTCTCTTCTTCGTTACTTAGCATTCGCTAATTTTTTATCCTATGATTTATGGAAAACCCAACAGGTATCGGTGAGCCATCGCAAGGACTTTAAAAATCATTCAGCTTACATACTAGACATCCAGCCAGCCACAGTAGCTTTACTCCTTTAAGGTAGTTAGTAATCTTTTGTATATTTTCCTTTCAAGCTGATGTACATGTAAATGGTTATAGTGGGACAGTGTATCATCTGAACTTTATTTTGTGAATGGAAAAGTGTTGAAATACTTTCTTCTGAGTATTTTATCTGCAGTCTATTTCTGAATGTTAGTGGTGATTGCTGAATAAATTATTGCTAAGTAACCAGATCCGGATATGGGAGGATCCGACGGCCCGGGGAAATGGGGTCGCGACAGATTGGTATCAGAGCAAGGTTACTCCAGTAATTTATTTAGTAATTATCAACTATGATCGGTATTCAAAAAACTAAGATTGTATTAAGATCCTTTGATCTTAATAAATGACTGTACTACCATTCACAAGTCATTGTCCCTTATGTACACCATGCTAAGACATATAGGATCTGACCTTTAACCTTGACTCATCCCAGGATCATGGCAGACCAAGACATGTCTAGACAATTAGCGGCTATGATGGTAATGCTCCAAGACATGGGGCAAAGGCAACAGGCATTGGAGGAGAGGCTCAATGCATAGGCTGAGAGACCCGAGGCATCTAAGCCTGCGGATGCCAGGATTGAAGGTTCTGTCCATCTTTCTGAGGAAGAATCTAGTTACCATCCTTCAACTGAGTCTGCTCCTACCCTGGTTGAAGGAGCAATGGAGAAGTCCCTTCTTAGACACCAAACATTACTAGATAATTACCGAAAGGGAAAAATTCCTCGATTCAAAGGTGTAGAGACACCTGCCGAGGCTGAGTTATGGCTCGATGATGTTACTAGAATGTTGATGATAATCCATGCACCAGTTGACACCTGGGTGCACTTTGCTGATTACTCCCTAGCAGATTATGCACGACGATGGTGGAGAGCAATTTCCAAGAAGTTAGCAGATCCTGTTCCATGGGATATCTTTGAAGAGAGGTTCCAAGCTCACTTCTGTCCCTCTCATTGGGAAGAATTAAAGAGGAGAGAGTTGGCTTCTCTGAATCAGGGTTCTAAGACCGTATGAGATTATCATATCCACTTTACTGAGCTACTACGGTACTCACCAGCTCTAGAAGCTTCACCACAAGAGTGTCTTACCAAATTTGTTAGCGGTCTTCAAGGAGATTTACGAGAAAAGCTTGTTGGTTTTAGAGCCACAACCATAGATGAAGCAATGGACATCGCCTCTCGTATTGAGATGGAAAGGGATGAAAACCGCCAAAGAAGAAGTTTCCACTTTAATGGTGGACCATCCAAAAGCAAGGAACATTATAATCGTAGAGATCAGCGCTATCATCCAGTCGGTTCCAATATAAGCTCACCACAGACCTTGGGTCAGGAATTATCAGGAAGAAGGGGTTTCTCTAGACCTCCACTATATCCTCGCGACTCAGCAGCAGGAGCTAGCACCTCGGTGGCTGGATCTTCAGCTCAAACAAGAGCACGTGTGTGTTTTTACTGTCATCAGGAAGGCCACATCAAGAAAGATTGTCCGAAATTGAGAGGTTCAGGGTTTAAATCAACCCCAATTAACAGTATAACATCCACCTCGAGCAATGGAGCAACACATGAAGGAAGACATAGTAGAGGTCGGGGCTCACAAGGAGCGTCTCCTACACAACAACCACCACCAAGTGTTGCGGGTTCTAGCTTGCCTATTCCTAATGTCCAGCTAAATGTAATTACTGAGGAACAAGCCTACCATTCAGGCACAGTCGTACGAGGTACCGTTACTATTCATGGTTTTCAGTACATGCTTTATTTGATTCTGGTGCTTCACATTCATTTATTACTCGACGGTTAGTACCTACTTTGGGTAAGATACCAGTAAAGGTACAACAGTCCTATCTGATCAAGGGACCAGGAGGACAAGTATTTATAATCTAAGAAATCCTGGATAATTGCATAGTAGTGATAGCGGGACATCAGTTACCTTTTTCACTACTACTGATAGAAATGGAAGACTTTGATCTTATCCTAGGGATGGATTGGCTAGAAAGGCATCATGCATGTCTTGACTGTTTTCAGAAGACAGTAACATTCCACCTTCCAAACTTGATAGAGTTCCAATTCATTGGAAAGACATCCAATGATAATATCAAATATATCTCTACATTGAAGGCACAACAGTTGTTAGAGCAAGGCTGCCAAGGTTATTTAGCTTATGTATCCACAACATCAGGGTCAGAAAGAATGATAGAAGATGTGCCTATAGTGTGCGAGTTTCCTGATGTATTTCCAGAGGAACTACCTGGATTACCACCTGAGCGAGAGATTGAATTTGAAATCTCTCTCATACCTGACACTCAGCCTATCTCTATCCCTCCGTATAGGATGGCACCAGCTGAGTTACGAGAGTTAAAGGTACAATTGCAAGAACTGTTAGATAAAGGATTCATTCATCCTAGTACTTCACCATGGGGTGCACCTGTCTTATTTGTTAGGTAAAAGGATGGGTCGATGCGGTTGTGCATTGACTATAGACAACTAAATAAGAGGACAATAAAGAATAAGTATCCACTGCCGAGAATAGATGATCTCTTTGATCAGTTACAGGGTTCAACTATGTATTCCAAGATTGATTTAAGATCTGGATACCATCAGTTGAAAATTAAAGATACATATATTCCCAAGACTGCTTTTCGAACTAGATACAGGCATTATGAATTCTTAGTCATGCCTTTTGGACTAACAAATGCCCCAGCAGCCTTCATGGATCTCATGAATAGAGTATTCAAGGAGTTCTTAGATCACTTTGTAGTAGTCTTTATTGATGATGTGCTTATTTACTCCAAGGATAAGTATCTGCATGAACACCATCTAAGGCAAGCACTTGAAACTCTAAGGAAGAACAAACTGTATGCTAAATATAACAAATGTAACTTTTGTCTATCTGAAGTATCTTTCTTAGGCCATGTTATTTCTGGGGAAGGTATATCAGTTGATCCTACAAAGGTTAGTACGGTGATGAGTTGGGAACGTCCGAAGACTGTCACAGAAATACGATCTTTTCTGGGATTAGCTGGATATTATAGAAGATTCGTGAAGGACTTTTCACGAATAGCATTGCCAATGACTAGACTAACTCAGAAGGAGGTCCCATTCTTATGGTCTGATACATGTGAAGCTAGTTTTCAGACAATGAAAGAATGCCTAACATCTGCACCAATCCTTACTCTACCCTCCGGGAGTGAAGGGTTTACAGTGTACACTGACGCATCTAAAGAAGGACTTGGGGCGGTTCTTAGGCAACATGGTAAGGTAGTTGCGTATGCATCACGACAGCTTAGGACACATGAGAAAAACTACCCAACACATGACCTTGAATTAGCTACCGTAGTTTTCGCTTTAAAGATATGGAGACACTACCTGTATGGTATTACTTTTGAAATCTTCACCGATCATAAAAGCTTGAAATATCTGTTTGATCAAAAGGAGCTCAATATGAGACAGAGACGGTGGATAGAGTTGTTGAAAGATTATGATTGCACTATCTCCTACCACCCTGGTAAGGGGAACGTCGTAGCAGATGCCCTTAGCAGAAGAACTTATTCACCTGGGTTAGTGAGTGCTATCCACTTCTGGGGTTTACTATCAACGTTAAGTGAATGGAAACCATTTGATAGTAGTGTTGATATTATAACTATTCCTCATCGATACAAACCAGAGATCTGGGATAAAATAAAGAAAGGACAGGAGGATGATCCAGTCCTTAAAGACTTGAAACAACAACTTGAGAAGAATGAGATAGAGGGCTTCCAGATACAAGATGGGTTACTATATAACCATCACAGAGCTTGTGTACCAGACATATCTGAACTGAGGAAAGACATTTTACGTGAAGCTCAATGTTCTAGATTATCTATCCATCCAGGAATTACGAATATGTATAAGGATCTTCATTCATACTTCTGGTGGCCAGGAATAAAGAAAGATGTTGCTGAGTTTGTGAATTCATGTTTCACTTGCCAGCAGGTAAAGGCTTCACACCAAAAGCCACCGGGATTATTGCAACCCCTCCCTATACCTGAATGGAAATGGGAAAGCATTTCCATGGATTTCGTTACTGGCTTACCTCAGACGACTGGTAGTAAAGATAGTATCTGGGTTATAATAGATCGTCTGACAAAGGTAGCACACTTTATTCCGATAAACTTATCTTTCACTCCAGACCAGCTTGCTGAGTTATATATTACACATGTGATTCGCCTCCATGGTATCCCAAAGGAAGTAGTTTCCGATTGAGATTCACGATTCACCTCACACTATTGGGAGAACTTCATGAAAGCCTTAGGTACACAGTTATGCTTAAGCACAGCATATCATCCACAAACAGACGGTCAGTCAGAACGTACGATTCAGACACTAGAGGATATGCTACGAGCATGTGCCTTAGAATGGTAGGGATCGTGGATTAAACATTTGCCTCTTGCGGAATTCACCTACAATAATAGTTACCATACAAGCATTGGCATGGCACCGTTTGAAGCACTATATGGACGAAGGTGTACTACTCCTTTGTGTTGGCAAGAGGTCGGAATAAAGAACCTTTATGATTCAGATAGACTTCAGGAGACACAGGAAGCTGTAGATCTTGCTAGAAAAAGACTATTAACTTCCCAGAGTCGCCAGAAAAGTTATAGTGATACCATGCGAAGAGACCTTGAATTTGAGGTAGGTGACTTTGTATTTCTCAAAGTATCACCTATGAAGGGTGTTCAGAGGTTTGGCTTGCGTGGGAAGTTAGCACCCAGGTTCGTGGGTCCCTTTGAAATTATTCAACGGATTGAAAAAGTTGCCTATAGACTTGTGCTTCCTCCACATCTTTCGGCAATACATGATGTATTTCATGTATCAAACCTGAGAAAGTACATTAGGGATCCAAAGCATAAGATAAGTTATGATGATTTACATGTTGAGCCAGACTTGACATACCAAGAGACACCTGTGCAAATACTTGAAAGGGATATAAAGAAGTTGAGAAACAAAGAGGTGACTTTAGTTAAAGTATTGTGGCGGAACCAAGAGTTTGAAGAAGCCACATGGGAACCTGAGGCAGAAATGAGAGAGAAATACCCGTACTTGTTTGAATGATAACACTATGTATCATGTATATGTTCATATGAAATGAAAGAACATTCATTATCTTTAAGGTTGTTATGGTTTCAATCCTCTTTAAGGTTGTTATGCCTACATTTCTAGTCTCGAGGACGAGACTTCCTTTAAGGTTGTTATAATTGTAAAGCCTTGAACTTGGCATATCTCGGATCCTACATAATAAGATCCGGCTCGTCAAGAGAAAACCAACGAAATTTGTTTCGTGTGAATCGGACTTCGTTTCGAATTGTTATGATTTTCGGAAGAAAGAAAAGTAAGGAGGGTTAAGACGTCATTAACCCATAATGACTGTCATTAAGACTAATTAAACATGATTAAAGAAACTAATGACGGATTGAAAACCGCTAATGATCATTAGTAAACACTAATCAATAGTTAGCAATAGATAAGCGTAAACCGCGAAAGTTAAATCGCGATTAGTGAAAGTTAATCACGATTAGTGTTAATTATGCATCATTAGCGAATCTAGAATCCTCTGGAATGTTCTAACTTAAGCCTCAAGTTTGGGATAGGTTTTGGCTAAAACCATGGGCCAAAACCATGGGCTGCTAAACCATGGTTAAGGCCTAAACCATGGTTTTCTAACCATGGTTAGTGGTTTTCCGAGGCCTATAAATAGACCCCCCACCCATTCACTCTCTATGACTTCCACTACCACCACCACCCCAAGGGATAGGGTCGAGAGGTTGGGAGGAGGAGTGGGAGGCGAGGGAGGAGCGCTAACGAAGCGCTGCCGGGAGAACGAGGAAGAGAAAGGTTCGATCCTCTCTTAGTTTGCTTCTAAGCTAGGCTTTCAATTCATCCTCTTGTTCTTTCAAGTTTTGTTCTTGATTCATCTTTCTTTCCGATTCGTTTTCCTGTTGTGGTTCGAGGAGAAATCTGTGTAACACCCTACTTAGGTGTGGGTGGCTATGCACGTCAGTGACCCTGTGATTCGTCACACGTTCACTCACCTAAGACGCGTGGTGTCTACCGATTCTCCATCGTTTATGTTTCTGTTCTTTCTATTATGCTTTTATAATTATTTTGGTTGAGAAATCTGTGTAATACCTTACTTAGGTGCAGGCGGTTATGCATGTCAGTGACCCTGTGATTCGTCACACGTTCACTCACCTAAGATGCGTGGTGTCTACCGATTCTTCATCTCTTGTTGTTTGAGTATATTCTTCCAGTATCATTATTATTTCCTCTCGATTGATTTTATAGAGGAAACTCTTTTCGTTTTTATTTTGAAATATGTCCCGATATAAGGGGAAACACTGCCGAAATTTTTCGATAAATATGTCCCGATATAAGGGGAAACCCTGCCAAAATTTTCCGAGAAATATGTCCCGATATAAGGGGAAACTCTGCCAAAATTTTAAGAGAAAATATGTTCTTCGCGTTCTTCGTGATCTTCGCGTTCTTCGTTCGTTCTTTGCGTTCTTGACACGTTCTTAACGTTTTGATACGAAAATGAAAATTAATCTTTTCAGGAGCCGTAAAATAGTCTTTCTAAAAAACGAAACACGATAAAGCCTTGCATACACGAGAGAGAGCTCAATTAGGTAACGAAATCCTTCATTTTGCTGTTGGGTTTTCATATGAAATTATTGAAATTCTTGATTTTATGTTCTTTACTATGAAGAACTCTAATTTTGGCCATTTCTGAAAAGTCTGAAAAGTTGCTTTGTGATTCCCACTAAAATAGGGTTTAAGCATCAAATTGATGCGGTGGCTTTGAAAGTTAGGGTTTGGGAGTTAAAATAGGCATAAATACGAGTGTATATGTTTATGAATAATATACATGTGAGTCTATACTATGTGTTGTTTATTATGCAAGTTGAAGACTTAATGAAAGAATTACATCATGGGAATTGATGTGGTTTGAGTTAGATCCTGAAAAGGATCGTGTGTCACGTTAAGGATGACTGGGATTACAACTACAGGTCGGGCATGCAACCTGTAGGTTTGTCGGAAGGAACCCGTATTGGCATTTCCCTACCTAGGTGGTACACGGTTGCCCTGTTATGATAAGTGCACACAAATTGAATGTTTTGCAACGCGTGGTACTGGGAGACAATATATTCTGGTTGGAACGACGGAAGATGTGGTCGTGTCATGTGGAGGCACGGGTGGTTCAATTGCGGCTGGGTCACGATAATATGTATTTAAAGCTGTTTATATGATTAAATGTTAGCCTGAGGTTTTAAGCAACCGAGTCCTCGAGGAAGGTGTGCTCATTTGATTTTTCAGGCTGAGGGTTTGAGACCCCGTTTAATAAAAGAAAAGGAAATTGTCGAGGTAGTATTGGAGGATTGGTTGAGGCGACGTGCGGCGGCATAAGCTTACCAAGATCAACACAATATCCAATCCCGAAGTGTCCACAGCTTCGGAGTCCAATAATGGTGGGGTTCCCCTGGACTAATCCCTGATGTGGAATAAAAAGGAATAGGAATTAAATTAATGAGAAGGAATGAAATTTTTGTGATATCAAGTTTTGAAAAAATTACCCAATTTGTTTGCTTTTCTCTTCTTCGTTACTTAGCATTCGCTAATTTTTTATCCTATGATTTATGGAAAACCCAACAGGTATCGGTGAGCCATCGCAAGGACTTTAAAATCATTTAGCTTACATACTAGACATCCAGCCAGCCACAGTAGCTTTACTCCTTTAAGGTAGTTAGTAATCTTTTGTATATTTTCCTTTCAAGCTGATGTACAGGTAAATGGTTATAGTGGGACAGTGTATCATTTGAACTTTATTTTGTGAATGGAAAAGTGTTGAAATACTTTCTTCTGAGTATTTTATCTGTAGTCTATTTCTGAATGTTAGTTGTGATTGCTGAATAAATTATTGCTGAGTAACCAGATCCGGATATGGGAGGATCCGACGGCCCGGGGAAACGTGGTCGCGACACTACGAAAGGAGACCTCCTGTCTCAAGTCCGATCTACGGAGAATACGTTTACGAGCGGGGAGATGAACCGCGTGATCCTTGCAATTCAAGATGTTGAATCTAAGCGTGGAACTCCTGATCTCATTGTACCAGATCAAACGCCTTCTTCGTGAGAGAAGAACATAAATGAAGATGGAGAATCGAAAGTCGTCGGAGCGGCGTCACAATGACGAATCAACGAAGAAGATATCTTCTTCTCTTAAGGTGGACGACCACCAATGAGAGAGAGGAAGAGAGGACGTGTGAATGAATGAGAAAGCAGAGAGCTTGTTTTTCTTTTTGTTGTAACCCAAGAGAGCATAGGGTGCCTCTCTTTATGTAGGGTTTGGGATACCATGGATCTCAATTCATGTGACATACAAAATCAATGGATGAGATTGATTTGTGTTTCTTTCATTGGTCAAGATTGTTGTTGGTAAAACACAACAAGAAATAATTTAATTTAGATTAAATATATTCGACAAATCAAATATAATTCAATCCCAAATTAAATCAAGCAAATATGGAGACATATGCATGAAGATTACATTTCCCCATGGAGATTGGTAGGATGACTACCAATTTCCATATAGGAGATGGTAACCGTCCACCATATTCCATGGTGGAGGTAATCTCATGCAATCTCACGAGTTTGCATTAATTCATGAAAATCTCCAATATTTTTATAGCAACTTTTGTTGTAAATCATTATACAAAAATAATTCACAATTAATTTTGAGAATATTGCACTCTTTCCATTGAAAAATTGTTAATCACATTCACAACCCAAAACAAAAGGTAATTCACATTTTCAATTAATTATACAATGTGAATCCAATTCACACCAATAATTAATCAACAAATATAAATCACAATAAGCTCTCTTTTATACATTATAAATCACATTTATAATATATTATGAATAATTAGACATTGCTATATCTATTATTCTTATCCACAATAATCAAATCACATTTAATTATATTGGATCATCATTCACATACATCCATTAATGTGAATCAAATACACATTATTCAAGATAATTAAATCACATTTAATTATCCACTTCTCAATGCTTAGATATAATTCAACTATGGAATTATTCTTGAACCCTTTCAAGAGTAATGCGCTTTCTCTGTAGGTACTTGGAGATAATGACATGGCAATTGTATTGTTCCACGTATAATGACTTGGATGTTGAGATCTCATCTCACATCCATATCTCACGGACCTATCATAGATGCTTGATTAAATCAAGACCACTAATCTAATCTTCTCATTGCACCTGAATCTTATTCAGATCAGTGACCAACACTTGGACCAAGATCAGATTACTTCTCTACCTAGAGGTGTCACTAAAATCTGAACCTGTTTATCAGTCCCTCAGAATGGAAGAATCATGGTTATACAATCGTTTATGATCAAATCACCCTCAGGTATTCATAACACATGTACATCCTGCATACTGGAAGACTTATGACAAACCCAAAGATATAGATCAATTTCACACTGTCTTCTTTAGGGTTTAATCATCAAGTTTCTCAATCATGGTCATTGGGAATCGATATCGATCATATGCTTTTCCAAAGCATATATCATACCTTCAAATTCTTGTCATGCTTCCAAAGAACGACGACCATGCAAGGAATTTGATCGGGCTCAATACCTCATGAGTGAGCTCATGTCTTCTGGTTCACAAGTGAACCTGTATGATCCCTTTGAGAGATCCTATTACTCATATGTCCTTACATGCACACCAACTCGCCGGTGTATAGACCTTGGTTAGGTCATCAACCTATTGGTCTGCCAAATGTACACACTCAGACATATAGTAACACATCTGTCTCTGATCAGAGGATGTATGCCTATATATAGACATCATTCAATATAGGACTTAGGTTATCGCGATCTCATTAAGTCAACCCATTGACCTAACTAATCTAACACCTCTGTCTCACTATTCCCATGCAGAGGACCTACATCAAGAGGTCGGTCAGATATTAGCCTCAATGAGAAAGGATTGCCATCTCCTACTCAGGCTAGAGATCATCTCTTAACAATCATTTGATAGTTCTTGATGAGTCCTCGATCTAACTCCTTAGATATTCATCCAAGCACCAACCTCTATGATTTAATTAATGAATCAACAACTGTATAATCATTAAACGACCGTGGTACATAACCCTAATTGTATAGAGGGACCTTATAGTGCATTTATTCACTTAATCTCAGAAAGGGAGTGAAACAATCAATAACTTTTATTGATAAATCATATATATTACAATAAAATTTATTTTAAGAATGGTTCGCCTCGGGCTCACATGGCTAACAATCTCCCATTAGCCCTCAGATCATTCAGGAACAAATCCTTAAACCCATGCTCATTACATGCTAGTCGAAAACCTTCTGTGTCAGAGGTTTGGTAAGAGGATCTGCAACATTGTCGGCAGAGACCACCTTTGTGATGACGATATAACCACATTTTTGAATCTCCCGAATGACATGGTATTTCCTTTCCACGTGCTTGCTCTTTTGATGCCATCTGGGTTCCTTCGCCTAGGCAATTTCTCTAGTGTTATCGCTGAGTAACAAGATGAGAGCATCCGAGGAAACTACACCAAGCTCCAGGATGAACTTGCGCAACCACACCGCCTCATTTGCAGCATCTGATGGGGCAATATATTCGGCTTATGTTTTTGAATCCGCCGTAGTGTCATGCTTCTTGCTTCTCCATCTCATAGCACCACCATTCAACAGGAATACAAACCCTGATGACGAATTTCGATCATTAATATCCGACTGGAAGTCTGAATCTGTATATCCCAAGAATTGGAGATCACCATCTCCATAGACAAAGATGTAATCTTGTGTCCGTCTTAGATATTTTAAAAATATTCTTTACTGCATTCCAGTGTTGTCTCCATAGCAGTATAGGTAATGACTTACCACTCCCACTACATGGCAGATGTTTGGGCTAGTACACATCATGGCATACATTAAGCTTCCTACAGTTGATGCATAGGGGCATCCAGCCATGACCATCTTTTCCTCAACACTTTGAGGAGCCATCTCTTTAGACAGATGGATACCATGTTGATAAACACGTATTTCAGGAGTGTATTAAAGTGTTGGTGTAGAGAATCGCTCAGAACTGAAACACGTGTTTGATCAAACAGAAATTACGATAAAATAGGAGATGAAATCCTATTCTACCGTTTACTACGAATTTAACCAGGTGAGTGTGCCAGGGTCGAACACAAGGAAGCAGAATGTTTAAACTATGGTTTTCGAGACAAGGAATAAATCCCAACCAATCATCTTTTATTCTTGATCTTACAATGAAAGAAATGGCGAACAAATTCATTTTAAAACAAACTCGAGAAGACAAGAATCAAAACCACACAAGAAGGCGATGAAAAATTCGGGAAAAATACTCGAAAAATCCTTTAGGTAGTTGATGAATCTCCATTTCATCACCTTTATTCTATCATTTTGGCCTTAAAAACCCCAACAAATGCATGTAAATAGCCTTAGATTGTACCTAATAGCATTCATTATTCATTGTATTTATTGTACATAAAATAAGGTTTTTAATGCCAAAATTATAGAATAAAGAGAAGAAAAGAAAAAGGAATAAAATATTGCAAATATTTTATGACCCTGACCCCGAGACCAAGGCCAACATGGAATTGGTCGACAAGGAATAAAGTAGGGGGAGATAAGGGCCAATGATACAATAAATACCTCATTTATTTATTCATTTATTTATTCAATTTTGACACCTATTTTGTATATAATTATTTATTCATCAAATAAAGAAACTTTGTACATGAAAGTTGTATATAATAATGTAAATAAAATTACAAAATTAAGTTTGTATAAAAATAATACCCAGTGTACACTTATACACATAATAAAAAGCCAAAATCTCAACTTCACAGACCCATATCTTGCAAATAAAAACACCAAATCACCCAAACTCACCTTTAATTGTATATAGCTTTCCAAGAACTATTTAATAAAATTAGTTTCATATTTTTTGGAGTTTATCTGTAGAAGTTAGGTTTTTGGCCCACCTTGTAGATAGGACTGATTACAATGTTCATTTTATTCAACATTTATTATTTCTATAAATTTATTTTTAGAATCTTGTAAATAATGTAGATAATACATGTGCGTATGGAAATTAAAATAAAACCAAAGAGAATTTGTAGAATAAAATAAGTCTATAAAATTCATAGACAAAATACCTATGCTACCTATATGTATATAAATAAAAAGAGATTTTATTCTTTTATTCTTTATTCATCTATATTTTTATAATAATGTACATATTATATATAACTTATTAAAATACAAATCCAAAATAAAAACAAATAAAATTCATTAAAAAATTAAAATGTATCTAATATATAGGTAAAATACCTATAAGTATACCTACATATACATATACTTATTTATTTAAAAATCTAAATCAACTCATAAAAAATAAATAAAAATATATTTATACTCATAAAAATAAGTTATAAAGTTATAAAATAAGACAATAAAATAATAAAATAAAATAAACAAATTAAAAATAAAATACACAAGAATACATGTAAATACATACATATACACATTATTAAAATAAACCCGTAATAAAACACTTAAAAAAATAAATTAAAATCGTAAATAAATATTACATGAATTAATACACGTTTTTCATTTTATAAGTAAAATCTAATAAAATCATTTATTATGTGAAATAATTCATTTTAGAATAAGGTCCCCCTATTTTGTCCTCTAGTGTCCGAGGTGGACCAATGAGGGCGCGGCCTGAGTTGACCTCCGGTCAACTATCCCATCTGGGACCTGGCGCGCCAGAACTATCACTTCCCCCTCCTCCCGCCATTTTTCCCGCTCGATCGGTCGCTCCATCGACAACAGTCTCTTCACGGAATTTTCTCCCAGACGCATCATGATCCCCGCCGCATCTCTTATTCGTTTTTACATAGCCTAGATCCATTAATTTTAGCCGGTTAATAAGGGTGCTCCGCCTGTTCTTAAATAAAGAACCACCGCCTCCTCCGCAAAATTTGGTCAGCCTCAACCCATTTTCTTCCTTGCATTCAGTCCCAGGTGTGCTCCTCGTGACAGGAGGATGCCGCCGGCACCTTGAATCGGCTGGAGATGGTGGTGGTTGCACCCACGACGGCGCTCCGGCAACCGTCCTGCTCCCTGGAGTTTCTCCAGGTATAAGAGCTGCGCACTTACATTTTTAGGTAGATTTTTATCTCCGCATTTTATTTCTGCATTTTATTTCGCCTTTAGTTCAGTAGCATAGGGTAGATTAGTTAATTCGAAGTTCGCCGGAGCTCCGCTCCGGCGACTTCTCCACCATGCCATCGACCGATTCCCGACTCACTTTCACCTCCATTTCACTCCCCACCGTCTTCTCCACCTCCGAGCCACCTGAACCCAACCAGATCTGCCCTAGATCTGCGAAACGAAGCTCCTCCACCGTCTTCCGCCGGAGCTTCTCCGCCCATCATCATCCCCTTGCTTCCAGCTTCAAACCCCAGGTCGAGGAGAGAGACCTCGAGCCCCTCTACCTTCCTGTGCAGGTTAGGCGTGCTAAAACGAGCCAGGAGACGAATTCCAAGCAGGCGGAGGTACCTGGAGCTGCGTTTCTTCATCGAGCTCTCAGAGGCGCTCCAGTGTACCTCATCCCGATCCGACACCTCCAGCAAGCACAGGACCCTACCAGGAAGTTTTTGGGACCTTCAGAAGCTGCAAAGATTTGCCGGAGTACGAGATCTCGTCGGAAGAAGCTCGCCCCGGCGAGCCTTCTTCGCTGTTCTTCCACGCTAGCCCCCTGCCGTTGGATGAAGATCAAGGCCCCAGTTCTAGTTACAGCCGTCCGATGGAGCAACTCTCAGACCGTTAGATCACCTCGGGTGATCTAATCCGAACCCTCCATCGGCGAACCGATGCCGGTCGTTGGATGTGCGACACGTGTCCAAGTAAAGCCTTCATCGCCGTCCACCAGCACACGTTTATGGGTAAATTTCTTATTTAGCCCCGTCCTTTTTTGTATTTATTGTTCACCCCTGTAAATAAAAGTCGATGTTTATTTAAGTATATAAATTTTGCATGAACCCCCCTGAACCTCTGTTATATTACTTTTAGGTCCATTCCACGTCACCTCACGTGTACCCCTACGTGAGGTGGCTAAATTGCACACGTACCCGTACATGTTTGTATATTTGCCTTTAGTCCACAAAATAAAATTTCCAGTGTAATATTTTTGTAAAAATTTATATTAAGGACCCTGGACGTTTGAAAATTACTTTTTGGTCCCTGTGGGTGCGGGGCACGTGTAGTCTCACGTGCTGGGCATTTTGCGTTGGGGTCCCTGTCGGGTTTTGTATTTCACTTTAGCCCTTAAATTTGCAAACCATGTGTTATATTTTTGGTGTCTTTGCACAGAAGCCCCTGACTTTATTTTTATTTGCAAAAATGCCCCTGCCAGACTGCTTAATTTTTGTGTCTTTTATCTATTTATCAAAAATACCTATGGTGCTCCTAAAATTTTAGAAAAATTAGGATAGATGCTTCATTTGATGATCTTTCACGTCCATATTTTATTCTGCAATTTTTTGCATTTTTCCTAATTATTAATAATGAAAAAGGAACCCTTTTGTACTGTTTAAATTAGAAAATACAAAAAAATTATAAAATGTTTTTAAAAAATTACAAAAAAATTATATATGGTATATTTATATATATATATATATTGAGTCCAGAAAATGAAAAACCCTAAAAATAGAAAAAGAAAATATAAAAATTTCAAGAAGCTCCAAAATCCTAAAAAAAATATAAAAACTCTTTAAAAAAACCAAAAATATGTTTTCCTATTTTATAAATATGTATATATTATTATTTGTGTATTAAAATTAATTTGGGTTATTTTTGGACTTATTTCATATTTTAAAACCCAAATTATTTGCGGCCTATTTAATTAGTCCCTTATTAGGGACATTTTTGAATTGAAAATACATAAAAATTAGCAAAATTCCAAAAAAAAATAAAAATATATAAAAAAATATTATATGTAATACATTTTGAGTGTATATATATATACATCTATATATTATGTTACTTCTTTCTCTCTCCTCTTATACATGTCTTTATATATATATTATATAATTCAAAATATAAAAAGAAAATATAAAAAATAGATAATGTAAAAACAAAATAAAAATCATAAAATCAAAAATAAAATTAAAAAATATAAAATTAAAAACCCACAAAAACAATAAAAAATTGGACATGAACCAAGAATTGAATAACTGCGCAACCAATTTCACACACAACCATTCGCGTCCCAGTGTTCGACCTCTACTTGTGCTTACACCTATACACATTTACATGTAGAGTTATAATAAATTTTAACTCCACAGTTTTGGATATTCATTGCATACATTCATTGTGGGTTAATTGTTGATCGATTTGGGAGTCTGTCTGAGGTCAACTCAGCGACTGTCTCTCCGCCTTGTGGAAAGATACGACCTTGGCAAAATCCCTTTCATTAGTATTTATCAAGCTACCCTAGAAAATTCACAGGAAAATGAGAAGAATTCGTGGTTGAAATGACCCTTACAAGACAAGGGCCTCATTGCAAGAAAAAATATTTAGTTTCTATTATAAAACAGTCCCTGGAAGGACTAAAATACGAAAGAAATATGATTTATTACAATTCGGTCCCTGTACAGGGACCTTATTGTAATTTCTAGAAATGTTGGATTGATCTGGAACTTCTAGAAGTCCACCGGGTTTAAGTCACAAAAGTTCCACCGTTTTGGCTTGGACGGCTCGGATTAGAATAGGGCGTACGATCTGGAGTATTGGTTCTGGACATGTGTCAACCAAGTGTGTGTCCTGGAGTTCTTGGTGTTCTTGCGGTCTTGCGTGCAACTGACAACGGGGGCCTCTACTCTGAATTTTCGTGGACAAACGGAGATGATCTGGGGACGCTACTGGGGCTAGAAGGGTAATGCCTTCATCCCTCGAGCTTGCCCGCAGTGGATTTCCTCCAAGGGTGGCTGGAAGTGATGGGAACGAGCTGATGAAGATGGCCGGTTCGTCGGCCTTGGAGGTTTATGAAGTTTGTTACACCTTCTTTGGTTGCGAACTACGTGATGATTGAAAGCTCCAGATGGTCAAGTTTTGCTCCATATTCAAGACAGACCTGCAAAGAATGATAGTATATGCTCGATTTGCGAAGAAATCAGCCAAAGGGTTACGAATTGCGAGATCAAAAATGGTGTTTCCATAATTAGTGAAGAAAGGCGTGAATGGTAGCAAAAAGTGATATGTGAATTGGTTGATTCGAATTGATTTTGAGGTGAATCTATATGTGATGTTAAAGAAATAATAATTAATGAACCTAATGTATCACTTAGCAACGCTAATCAGGGCACGAAGATCGAGAAACAAAATCACATAGATGGAGGAATAGATCTGGGAAGGAGAGGTGTATTACCTCTGATGTTTGCTCTACGGCCGATCCTTGCCGGAGCTAAACACGATGCGACGCTGCGATACAAGGCGAGGATGCACCTTGGAGCTTCTCCTCCGAACTTCCTCTTCCATGCTAAGCCTCTTCTAGATGCTGTCACCACCTCAGATGGTTAGTACAAAACTTGAAAGAGAGAGGGTCGGCCACTGGAACTGGGGTGTTCTGGGTAGTTGGAGGAAGTTAGTTGAATTTCGCCAACGTCATGGCTTTTTATAGACGATTTGCTTGAGCTCCAAGGTGAATCGAATGGTGGGCGTGTGTGAAGGTTGTTAGGAGGAAGACGTGGAGGATTTAGATCAGTTGAAGTAGTTGTGGAGTGCGCGGGAAAAATTGGTGAAAATGGCCGGGCACAGCAGGCTCGCCACCGGTTTCTTGAGGAAGAAGAGCCAGGTGCTGACACGTGTCAACACCTGGTTGGCCAGAGAGTTAAAATGATTATAAATTATATAATAGATATTAAATAACATTATTTAAAATTGGTATAAAAATGAAAAATGTAAATAATTAAATTATCTATATTATGGTATAAGTAATTTTCAAAAATAATAAATATTATTTGAAATAGAAATATTACATTAATAAATAAGTATAAATAATACTTAATAAATATGTAATGGATTTTTAATTCAATAAATACTTAATTATTTCTTAATTTTATATTTTATTAATTATTAGAATAATAAATAGTCTTTGAGAATTTTTATGGATTTTAATAAATTAATTTAGATATATTAATAAATACAAGTATATGTTAGATAATTCAATTTCATCTATAAATTAGGGTTTTGGATTTTATTAAAATAATAAATAAGCTCCAAAAATTCTGAAATAAATAATGATGAAAATAAAATATCATAAAATATTTAGAAATCATAAAATTAAATAAAACTATAAATAATGGGTTCTAAATAAAATAAATAGCCCAGAAACCCCTTTATCAATAGGTCCCAAAACCGACTTTTTACAAACGGACTCCGATTTTAATGAAACCACTCTATCAGTTAGAGAATATTATTTTGTGAACTTTAAATGTAAGTAGAGTGAAATTGGAGTTCGTATGAGGGAGTTATGATGTTTGGAATTTGAGATTTTGGTAATTTAAAAGTAGGATTTCTTGGCATATATACAGGATAATATTTTTAACTTATTTTTATATTTATATATACAATTTTTGAAATAATTAAGAAAAGTGTTTGATGAAAAATATTTTCATATGAATTAATTAAAAATCAATGAAGATTTGATAATTATTTGATAAATACTGAATATTGTGTGGAGTGTTATTTAATTATTTTTTATTGTTTTCTTCCCTTATCTCCCCGACTTTTTATTTTGTCGACCAATCCATGCTGACTTGGTCTCAGGGATTAAGGTATATAAATATATCTTTCAGCTATATTTATATTATCTGAGTCATATTGTACATATATACACATCTACAATCTGCCTTCTTTTCTTTTCTTTTATATATTTTTTATTCTTTATTTATTACATGTTTTTGATGCATAAAGTGCATTTTTTTATTCATGAATAGGATTTGGATAAAATTTGGAAACTAATGAATATTTACATGTATTTGTTAAGGGTTTTAAGACAAAATGCGACAGAAAAGTTAATGAATCATGGATTCATCACATGTCTTAAGGGGGGGAATCCTTTCTTGGAACTATCCATACGGAATCGTTCAAGAATCTTCTTAATGTACCCATGTTGTGATAATCCTAATATCCTCCTTTCTCGGTTTCTGAACAACTTCAGGCCTAAGATGTAAGAGGCTTCTCCAAGATATTTCATCTCGAAGGTATGGGATAGCCAAATCTTCACACTGGTCATCACTGTTTTATCATTCTCAATGATAAGGATATCATCTACGTAAAGCACGATGAATACATTGGAGCTCCCACTAAGCTTCTTGCACACACAAGGTTCATCACGATTCTACACAAAATCATAACTCTTTATGGTTTCGTCAAATCTGATGTTCCAGCTACGAGAAGCTAGTTTGAGCCCATAGAAGGATTTCTTCAGCTTGCATACTTTGCCATTCTCAACTATGAAGCCATGGGGTTGCTCCATATAGATACCCTCCTCAAGGTATCCATTGAGGAAAGCCGTCTTGACGTTCATCTGCCAGATGTCGTAGTCAAGAGATGCAACTATAGCCAGCAGTGTCCTAATGGACTTAAGCATAGCCACAGGAGAGAACGTCTCATCGTAGTCGATGACTTCTCTCTATGTGTATCCCTTGGCCACAAGCCATGCTTTGAAAGTCTCTACTTTTCCATCAGGTGACCTTTTTCTCTTCAAGATCCATTTACACTCAATGGGTTTTACCTCTTTAGGTGGATCCTCTAGGGTCCATACACCATTCTTATGCATGGAGTCAATTTCTGACTTCATTGCTAGCATCCATCTATCCATGTCATGATCCAGTGCTTCATCGAATGAAGCAGGATCATTGTCAGTTTCACCTGACACATGGAATTCATACCTTTCAGGTGGTGCAACCACCCTCGAACTCCTTCGAAGAGGCATGGGTGTTTTATCTTTATTTATCTCTTCAGTTTCTGGTTCAAGAAGCTCAGAATCCATAGGGGATTCAGTGAGTTCCTCTACTTCATTTCTGTCTTGACCTTTAAGGAAGTCATCCTCCAAAAATTTCACATCTCTAAAGACAAAAACCTTTTGGGTCTCAGGGTCATAAAGTTGATATCCAATAACATCTTTAACATACCCAATGAAGTAACACTCACGAGAGAGATTATAGCTTACTTGCATCCACATTCTTCGCATGGACCAAGCAACCCCAAACCCTCAAGTGATTAACACTAGGTTTGTTTCCATACCAGAGCTAATGAGGAGTCTTGGGTACATATTTGCTAGGAATCTTATTCAGGATATATATTGCAGTCTCTACTGCATATCCCTAGAAACTAAGAGGTAAATGTGCTTTGCTCATCATTGAATGGACCATGTCCATGATGGTCTTGTTGCATCTTTCAACAACACCATTAAGTTGGGGGGTTCCAAGAGGAGTGAGATTGGAGACAATTCCATTCACTTTATGGTATTTCTTGGATTCGTCTGAGAGGTACTTGCCACCTCGATCACATCGAATCCGTTTAATCTTCCTATCGGTTTGGTTCTCAACCAAAAATTTAAACTCTTTGAACTTTTCAAAGGTTTCAGATTTATGACGTAATAGGAAGATAAACCCGTATCGCGAATAGTCATCAATAAATGTCAAATAATATCAATATCCATTTTGAGTTGCGATACTGAAGGGACCACATACATCGGTATGTATTAGGTCAAGAATACCTTTGCATCTTGTAACATTATTACGAAAAGGCGTTCTAGTCATTTTACCTCGAATGTATCTCAGGTAGGGAAAAATTGAACATGTAGAAAATCTAAAGATCCATCCTTTATCAATCTATTGATCCTATCAACAGATAAATGACCAAACCTTTGATGTTAAATCATATTTGGATGATTTCCATACTCCCTGGATCTTTTAGGGTGTTTATTATTATTGGTAGTAACATTCATGACCCATTCATCAATGCATAATTCATAGAGTCCACCAGAAGTCAAAATACCATCCGCAATATATTTATCATAACGGTTTATGATTAACTTATTACAGAAAATGAATGAATATCCACTTCTAACAACTTTAGATACATATATCAAATTCGTACTGACTTCAGGTACATAAAGAAACTCTTTAAGTACTAAGACTCTACCACTAGATAACGATAGTCGGCAGGTCCCGATGATGACTACTACAACACTTGCATCAGATCCCATCTGGATGACTATCTCCCCTTCTTCCAGATTCCTATTTTCCGAAAACAAATGCAATAAATTGCATACATGAACCGAAGCACCAGAATCAACAACCCAACTTCCTTCTCGTCCAACAAGAAAACTAGTTTCAATGATGAAAGTAGATTTCATACCAGCAGGGGCTTTACCTTTGTCAACCGACTTTGGGTATTCTGGGTAATTACGCCTCTAGTGCCCCGGCTTCTTGAAGTGATGACAAACGTCAGTTTTCTTCGACGCTATCAATGTGGATGCATTGGAAAATGAGCCAACTCTTTGACTCTTCTTCTTTGTCTTCTAGGCCAGGCCCTTTCGAGATCCTAGCTATCAACCGTGCTTTCCTTTCACTTGTGCAACCATTGCACTGGCAAAGGGGTTGTCCTTCCTCATTACGTCTTCAGCAGATCTTAATGCAACTAACAACCCAACATTAGTAAAGTCAACTTTGCTCATGTGGTATGTCACAACAAAGTTGTTGAAAGACTTAGGGAGCGACAACAGAATGAAATCAACCTGCATGTCAGAATCCGTGAAGGCTCCCAGGGTTTCCAATTCAGAGAGGAACCCAAACATTTTGAGTACGTGTTCTTTAACAGAGGTCCCTTCCTGCATCTTGCAGCTAATAACCTCTTTCATTACATTATAACGCTGTGTGCGGTTTGCGTCACCGAACATTTCTTTCATATTTAGCATGATTTCTTGGCAATGGTTAATCTCCACATGTTGCTTTTGAAGCACATTGGATAATGAGCCAATAATACAACATCTTTTCACGTTATGATCTTCATCATATTTTTCATTAAATGATTTATCTTCCGGAGTCTTTGGGTCCGCAATCTTGTACTTGGATAACACATATAAGATGCGCTCCGCAGAACGGACAAGATCCGAATTTCGGATCCAATCCGAAGAATTCAGTCTATTCAACTGATTGACTTCCAGGAGCCTGCTCAGAGGGTTCATGTACTTCATTTTCTGAAATTAAGAATGCACTATATTAGAACATATAAATAAATATATATTTATTTCAAAATATGTGATTAAGTTATTTTAAATCAAATTAGTCTTGCTCTGTCAACTTTGAAAGTTTATTCCCTTATTATCTTTCAAAGCAAGAGATATACTTAATGCTATATCTCAAGCAAGAACTTGGATCTCCTCTTTATCTTTGTTACATATTAATAATATGAGAAGCTGTGACTCGAATAAGGAGAAGCGGGAACACATTTCTCCTTGCAAGTCCAACTTGCATTTCCCAATTCAGTCTTTAACACCCGACCCATCACCCCTAAGGCAATGTTGACTCGTCGTTAATTGAACCAACCGTCAATAGGATTAGTACTCACTATGCGCAATCCAATATTGCCCCAATAATATGAGAACCCGATAATGGGGTCACTACGCATACGACATTACTCTTTTGAGAAGCAAAGAGCACGATCCAGATGCCCTTGTATACATGAGCTGTCACTTCGGACAGACGTCTCATACATACAATCCCTGGCGACGGAACTCTTCGCCTTAATGGGAGACCATGGATGTCACTTATGTGATCCTCCACCTCTTATTCAAATTCAATAATTAATTATCATGACTCACATTCATATAATTAATTCTTCCAAGGGAAATGCACATCTATTCATAATAATGTGTTTCAATTGGATATAATCAATTTAATCATATTAAATTAATTATCAGTCCAATATTAATCAACAAACTTGATTATTACTTGAATGGAATGTATAATCTCAAAGTACGTATTATTCGAATTTTAATAATTAGAAAAATACATTTGATTTCTCCGGCATTATCGAGTCCCTACCCGCTGTCATGGCTAGTACTGACGGGAGTGGGACAGACTGCACATGGTGCAACCTACTACCCCAACACTCCTCGACTGCACACCATATCCACCTCAAGAAAGAATAATGCCAGATAGATCATTGTGTACTTGAGATGCTCATCGGTTTTTCAACCAAATTATACCGTATAGTAATAATCAAAACCATTTTGATTACAAGGAAATTTGCTAAACAAATTCCCGATCCTATTCAAGCAAGTTTGTTTGTTGATTGTGTAACCAATTATGATCTAGATCTCATCTAATCAATTATTTTGTTGAGGACATGTCAATTAAGGAAATAATTATCATTAAATATTTCTCAAAATATTTTCCATAACTATTCCAGGAAATTGATAATTAATTTCAGCAATTGACAATCACATGATTCTTGATTAGGAATGTAATTTTAGCAGTGACTCCTACTAAGTAAAACTAACATATCTCAATCAAATTAAATCCAAATTACGCAAAATCAGTTTCCAAAGATTGCTAATTTGATTTACAACAGAACCTAAGTGATTAACTTGCATTTCAAGGCTTTTCAAAACAGTAATTAACTCAATAATTATGTTAAGATTCGCAGTTCCCGTAACTGTGGATATATGTTCATTCAAATGATCATATCTCGAGCATATGGAATCGAAATTACGTAAACTCAGATCCTACGATTTCCTTATTTAACAAGGAACAAAATTAAGATGTATAGTTTCTTTTTAAACATTATAAATAGGTCCGAAATTACTCATTTAACAGAGGTGCGAAAATGAAATGCGACAAAAACTTTTCGCAATCCTAACGAACCCAAGTCATCCTACATTTACGGATCGTATCCAAAACCTTCAATATAAGGCTCTTATACCACTTGAAGGATACTAAGTAATCGTCAATCACATCATGGAAGCGTGAGCATCGTATCATATACGATGAAAAGGACTAGACGAACTAGTTGTTCTTTGGAGCGGAATTTTAAAAAATTTTCTTGTGCTGAAACCACATGATCCAAGAATGATTTTTGGATTGTTTCATCTAAATCACATCAAGAATATAGTAATACCTCTTTAAGCGTGATTGATCGAGTCTCTACGAAAAGAGACCTCCTGTCTCAAGTCCGATCTTCGGATAATACACTTGCGAGCGCAGGGATAAACCGTGTGATCCTCGCAGTCCATGATGTTGAATCTAAGGGTGGAACTCTTGAGCTCATCGTACGAGATCAAATGCCTTCTCCGTGAGATAAGCACACCAAAGAAGATGGAGAATCAAAAGTCGTCAGGGCAGCATCACAACAGCGAATCGACGAAGAAGATCTCTTCTTCTCTTAAGGTGGACAGCCACCAATGAGAGAGAGGACGTGTGAATGGAGGAGAAAGGAGAGAGCTAGTTGTTTCTTCTTGTTGTATCCCAAAAGAGCATAGGGTGCCTCTCTTTATATCGAGTATGGGATACCATGGATCTCAATCCATGTGACACACAAAATCAATGGATGAGATTGATTTGTGTTTCTTTCAATAGTCAAGATTGTTGTTGGTAAAACACAACAACAAATAAATTAATTTAGATTAAATATATTTGACAAATCAAATATAATTCAATCCCAAATTAAATCAAGCAAATATGGAGACATATGCATGGAGATTTCATCTCCCCATGGAGATTGGTAGGACGGCTACCAATTTCCATATAGGAGATCGCAACCGTCCACCATATTCTATGGTGGAGGCAATGTCATGCAATCTCATGAGATTGCATTACTCCATGAAAATCTCCAAGACTTTTACAACAACTTTTATTGTAAATTATTCTACAAAAATAATTCACAATTAATTTTGAGAATATTGCAATCTTGCCATTGAAAAATTATGAATCACATTCACAACCCAAAACAAAAGGTAATTTACATTTTCAATTAATTATACAATGTGAATCCAATTCACACCAATAATTAATCAACAAATATAAATCACAATAAGCTTCCTTTTATACATTATAAATCACATTTATAATATATTATGAATAATTAGACATTGCTATATATATTATTCCTATCCACAATAATAAAATCACATTTAATTATATTTGATCATCATTCACATACATACGTTAATGCGAATCAAATTCACATTATTCAAGATAATTAAATCACATTTAATTATCCATTTCTCAATGCCTAGATATAATTCAACTATGGAATTATTCTCGAACCCTTTCAAGAATAATGCGCTTTCTCCGCATATACTTGGAGACAAGGACATGGCGATTGTATTGTTCCACGTATAGTGACTTGGATGTTGAGATCTCATCTCAAATCCAAATCTCACAGACATCTCATAGATGCTTGATTAAATCAAGACCACAAAACTAACCTCCTCATTGCATAAAAAATGAAATAAAAATTAATCCAAAAATGGGTGACACGTGGCGGCTCCAGGAGCTGCCACATGTCAGCCCCACAAAAATCGGAAAATAAATGCAAAGAAAAATAGAAAAGAAATAGAAAACAATCTCGTATCGAAAACATTTCTTCATAGAAATTGCTCGTCTTGATGAGATCTACAACTTTTACGAACACAAAAACCAAAATAGATCATTTGCATAAAGTGATATTTTTGGGGTATCCATGTACATAGAATACCATGATTTTTGAGTTTTATAATTTTTTGTTATTTTTAAATTAGATACTATATAAATGTTTACATTAATCTATTTTTTTGGATTTTTAATAATTAAGAAAAGAAGAAATAAAATAAAAGATGAAAAAGACAATTTTTGTACATAGAGTAAGTGAAGACTCGGACTCAGTTTGGATTTGGGTTTTTGCACATTTTAATAAAACTTTCATCAAAGAAGATAAATGAAAAAGAAATAAAAAAATGGGTCAGTTATGTACATAAAATAATAGGTCAAAAATTGCTAAAATACAAGATGTACAAAAGAGGCCCAAAAGCCAATTTTCACATATGAGCTCCGATTCACTTCAACTCGGTCTTGTTTTGAAGGTAATTGAATGAATATTAGTTCAAAAGTGAGTAGGATCAAAACAGACACTGGATGAGGAAGATATGAGGGCTTTATTCCGGAAAACTTAGAACTAGGGTTTGGGTTTTTGCTCCAGTTATTTGTGTTAGTGATTTTTTTGTATATTTCATTTATTCTTGTGTGAAGGTGGTTTTGGGTCAATTGGAGTTAGCATGAATGAGTTAAAAATAAGAGAAGTTAGGTTGTTTATAGGTCAGTTTTGGCGGAGATTTTTGGCTTCTAATTTTGTGCAGAAATAGTGCTAAAATGCAATTCTTATTAAAACATGCATGAATGTTAACTATGTATAATAGATGAAGAAATGCCAAATATTTTGAGGGATTTGAGCTTAATTCATGATTTTTTGAGTGATGAATATGAGATTCATCATCCCCCTATACTTAAACCATGCTCTTCCCTGAGCATCAAAAGAAATGCCATGAGGTGAAATGAGATTGGGTTCCATACCAAGAACATGAGCTGAAGGTTAAAATGAAACTAGACTCGACCTTTGGATTATTATTTTGGCGGAATTTCTATGAGACTTAGAATTTTAAAATCAACAGCCTTCAAGTTCTACACATCATTATCACAGTTTTGGCTCAGAAGTCATCTTAGATCAATCCTCCTCCTAAAGCATACCCTATGAACATTGAACAATCAACTCTTGTGTGTGAAATGTTTTATCTCTTCCCATCAAGAATTCCGGACTACCATGCAAATCTCCTCTCCAGTAACTCATCCTTGGGGAGTCAAGCATTTCCTTCTAAGGTCTATCGCGTTGTGTCCACAATCGAATTGAGGGAGAAGTTAGAAGAAGGAGAAAAGAACTGGAGGGTGGCCAGTGTAGTCACCTCTCATTGTGAAGCTGGACAGTGTGGTCGAGTCTCCACCAAGATCTGCTGGTTTTCTTGAAGGTTGGACCTTTTTGGTCTGATATTTATTTGGTAGAATGTGTCTTTGTATTTGGATTTTTGGTAGTTCTGCTTGGATCTTGTTGTGCCCCACGGATATAGGATTTTTTTCCGTACATGTTTTGGGGTCGTAGAAAAAAAAATTGTGCCCAGCCGTCCATCCCTAATCCGAAACTTTATTTCAACCCGTAGTCTGGTCTTTAGATTTCCATGCTACTAGAAAAGAAACTCACATAGTCTTCCAACACCCTATCTGAGTTGAGCTAAGTGCATAGTGCGAGAGTACAAATTAATTCCTTATTCCAGAGTTGTACCCAGAATGAAGAGACTAGGTTAGACACTAAGAGTCAAACGCTGCATATTGTCATGTAGAAATTAAAGAATTAAGTCTAATACTTGAAGCTTCTAAAATCCTATTTCTCGATGAAGTTCCTCTGAAAATTAGGTGGATTAAGGTCAAGTCCAAATCACTATCAATTTCTGCTCATAACTCGGTTCAGAACCCAAGGACATTTCACAGATGCAAATGAATGTAATGCTGGATGAAGTGTAGGTGCGTGAAATGCAGACACAAGTTTTTTTGTGAATTTTTTATGCAAGGGTTTTTTTTTCAAAGTTTTCTTTTGTAAAAATGAATAAGAATCCATTTTTTTTCAAAATTTTTTGGTTGGACACAGTCAATGTTAGTAGCAAAACTCTTTTTTTTTTCAAGTTAGTTACCCACCCCGTAAATACATATAGACTTACGTGAAAGTATGAAATATGGGTAAATATATACATAGTATATATACAGACCCCCTATACTTAGCAAGTGTTGTGCCCTCAGAGCACAAGAAGCGTAAAGACGACATAGCTCGGGCTAAGCGTAAGAGAGTGAAAGAAAAGACAATAAGATACATTGGTTTGTCACCCTATACTTAGGCTGTGAACAGTCTATGTATAGAAGAAGAGCCAAGATGAGCTGGTCAGAATATGTGAATGAGGGGAGTATATACAGATGAGCATCGATTCTCCCTATACTTAGGCTCTGGTCAGCCTAAGTAAGGAAGAAGAGTGGAAATGAGGCGATCGTGAGAAGGAGTTTGATGAGGGAAATGGTCTACACAGATGGCATCGGTCCCCCCCATACTCAGGCCTTGGCCTAAGTAAAGCAAGAAGATGTACAAGGAGACCGATGTGGTCGGGAGGGAGGGTGGGTAGCCGGTGATTAAGGCGGTTTTCAGCCGATCTTCTTGTGAGCATGTGGTGGGAGATCGTAATGATGAGAAGGAGATGAAGCATATGATTCCCAACTATTATCAGTGTTACACTCAAAGAAATCATGTTGGATATTATATGAGGCATATGAGTCAGATGAAAGGTAACCATCATCAGAGTTATCCTCAGAGGAATTGAATTTGAAAGTGGACACACTCCAGATATTCTTGTCTTTTTGTTTCTTCAGTTGTTTTCTCTGAATTCGTTCCTTCTTGGGATCAAATGATTTGTCCTCGGATGAATATTCTGAAGCACCAGTCTCAGTCAGCTCATAAGAAATAATTTTAGTGGTATTTGATGAGAGTAGGAGCATCAGCTTTAGATGAATAATAGTGAGGAACTGGAGTCGTCCAACGTGAATCGAAGTTTGGAAAGATATGGTTTTAGAACAACCAAACAGACTTCACTCATGTAGATTACCTTTTCTGGACCTGATGATGGATCATCATATGATTCCTCTTCCATGAGGTCAAACATGACTTTATTTTTAGATGAAGGAGTAGTCATTTTGTTTCATGAAGTTGTTGGTCCACTTGAGTCTCCAGATGAATAACCATGGAATTTTTCTCCTTGGTCGGTGTTCATCATACGTGCTTGTTCTTAATCTTCTTCATGTTGGTGCACTCCAGATTTGGGATGATTTGGTCAAGGTATTCAGAGTAGGTTGATCCAGGGTGCGACCATGCATATGTCTCAGGATCATATAAGAAACATTCTTCTATTGTGAGATCCATAGGAATTGAAATAGTGGGGAGAGTCTCTGCATGTTCGTCCTCAATTGATTTGACATTGGAGCATTCCTGTGCTGAGTTGACGTAATCAAGGTAGTCAGAATAGGCTGACCCATGGTACGGCCATGCATAATTCTCCGGATCATATGATACATATATTTGATTTTCCATGGTGAGAGCAGTTGGGAATGGAGCAGGAGATATGAGTCTCCAAACCAATAGTCTCATCAACAATCACTTTCTCAGGTGTAGCAATGTGGTAGGTCTCTTCTACCGCTTGATGGTTACGACTGTCGAGGACTTCATAGGTTACCTCAGAAAATTGTGGCTACTTAAAGACTTGTTGAGATCGAAGTGCTTCCAATGCTATAAAATTGATTTCCCGAGTCTCACACTCAATAATTGCCTTATCCAATGCTAAGAATGGCTTTCTGAGAATAATTGGAGACTCGGTGAATTCTTCTTGATGCTCGATATCAATGATCATGAAGTCTACTTTGAGCGGAGCAATTTGGAATATCATGATGACAGAAATGATTCCTCTCGGTCGCTTTATCGATCAGTCAGTCAATTGAACAATCTCTCGTATCTTTCCGATAGGTCCGAGTTTGAGCTCATGAAATACAGAGGTCGGGAGGATATTGATTAGTGAATCGTCATCAATTCGAGCATGTGTGAATATCGTGTCTTTGATTCCACAATCAAATTTGGGCAACCGCTTCACTATGCGACTCTTGGTTTTTCTCCTCAACACCAAGGAGGAGGCCATTAACAAGATATGTCTTTTAGTCTTTGTTCTTATCCTTCCTGACTTTTTCATCATTAATTTTTCCATTACAAATCCTTTAAGGCCAGGAAAGTGTTCAATGACCTGTATAAAGGAAAATTCAAAGATCAATCTTTTCTCCAGTGCTTCCCGTCAAGCAAGATCCCAATTCTTCAGATCTTCTTTAGTCTCAATTTTTATGAATTTTTCTGGATTTTCATTTTTTTTGGTATTTTTGAATATTTCATTTTTTGGTATTTTCTGTGTGGTGTGTTGATGTGGTGTTTTCTGTAGATGAGCAAAGGCTTTGATGTTCCGAGTAAGAGGCAAAGACATAATCTACCCCTAGGGGAGTAATATGCAGATTTGTCGCTGTTAGAGTCGTCCCTAGGTTGAACATATTCTTTAGGTTTTTTAATATACTTAGAATTTTCAACATGAGATCGAATCTTTTGCACATCCATCTTTATGTCTGAGCTACCGGAGAGTGAAATTAATCTGTTGGCAAACTTTTGAAATCTATCCTACATTAAATCAAATCTGTTATTTATCCTCGAAATATCATCTTCAAAAATATGTTCATGATCAATCATGGGAGCAGTCGGGGTGTGTTTTTTCATTTGATATTCAATAATTTTATCTTCCATTTTCCTGTATGTGCTGAGAGGAGTCTTTTGGAATGTCCAATATATGATCACTATTTTCCGAAAATTTCTCCTCAAAATTGATGGAATGAGGCTGCTCAGATGAAGGATTTTGCGGGAATTTGTAGGTCTCATACTCAGCATACTGTGACTCAGGCATGTAATGCTGGTTTGAGTAGAGTCTATTTCCATGGTCATGATTGATCGTATCCTTAAATAATGGAGTCATACAGGGTTCATTTGTGTTGATATCATTCATTTGGTCCTCTGTATGTATAGGCTGATCAAAGGAGTGGTATTCGAGTTGGTCAATAGGGATTTGATCATCACAGTCAATCCAACGCTGATGATCATTAAGTGCGAGCCTCTCCATTTGGTATGATCGTGTTTGGTCTCTCGGCCAATCATGACTATCAAAAGTGATTTGATCTTGAAATGGTTCATTAGTTTCAGTGAGAAATTGAGAATAAGACGATTCAGTCCATGGTGGTAAGTGATCATGTGTGGTCAGATGATTTGAGTAGAATGGTTGGAATTCAATGAGGAGGTCAAATTCATTTGAGAGTGAAAATCTCCCTCGAATGTTGGAGGATTGTTGAAAGAAGAGGGTTTGGTCGATTTGGGCCTGACCGAAACTAATTCTTTTTCATAATATAGGTCAGATGGGTACTCGGACCATTGTCCTATTTTTGTTAAAGGCGGTTGATGATGAATCAACATGTTTGATCTCGGTGCAAGTGCACATGATATTCACAAGAAGTTTTAATGAAGAAGATTGATGGCAAAAATGTGCGGCTTTTGGTCTTCGAAAGCGGTTTACGCACACCAATGCAAACACAAATCAAACCCCAAGTTCACCAACTCACACAAGGAAGCTGCAAGAGTTCGACAATTATCTTTTAAATTTTAATTGGTGATAAGATAATCTTGGAAAATAATTAGTGAGCTGTTAGGTGCCAAAGATTTTCTTAAAGACTGTCCTGAATTCCTACGACTAGTTGCATCTACTTTCGGCCAGTATAGGTATAAGTACGGACCGTAAAACGGCTACTCATTTTACTTAAGGACGAAGCCTTACGCAGTGTCATTTAAACCACCCACTCTGCTAAGAAAATTCAGACCGTTTACTAGCTACCCATATTCCTCACTGAGAAGTAGCTAATCGTTTTTAATCAGTAGTCTGAATGAAAATTTCGGAGTTGGCTCTAACCTTAAGTGTCATCTCTCGCTCACTCAGAAAAATAAATGCATCCAAGGATAGGGTTGCTCTCCCGCAAAAATTCTTGATTTTATGGGTTATTTAAAATGGGCAATATTTAGCAGTACCAATTTTAATTAGGCGATCACTGAAAATTTATGTGAGCACAAATACATCTCTACCGTCCATTCCCAATTTCCTTTTAATATTATGTGACAAAATAAGAGGGAGAAATTAGTGAAAAGCCGATGCACGCAAAAAACTATGATGTATGCTTAGTTAGAAGACTTACAGTGATTCCTCGCAATCTCCATGTGGGATGCAATACAAGAATTTGAAAATTTAGTCTATATGGATGCAAGCTGATGAAAAATCGCACCTAGCAAAAAGTTTTATTAGTAGGGAAGAATTGAGTTGAATTTGACTAAATTAAACGATCTAATGTGCATCTCAATTAAAGTCAAGTGTGGCCCTAGGTCCTACGAGCACAATGAAAATTTTAATAGCTCTAAGAGCCGTATGTGCAGGTCTATCCTAAGAGCCACTCAAGTCGGGCCCTATCCTCACTGGAGAGTGAAACAGGCCACGACACACCACAAAAAAATTCAACGTTTTTTTACACACGCGAGAGTTCAAATGGACATCGTTATAAATGAGTAATTAGTTACAAAAATTTAAAATTTCAGAAATAGAAATCCTAGACTCTATGCTCTCTCACGACTCTACTCGATCTTAAATTAATTACCTTTTCGGAAGTCGGCAAAGATGCGTTGGTTTCTTGAAAAACCGCTCCACGTATGCTGGGTACCTCGCAAGAAAATAAGAGAGAGTGTAAGAAAGTGACTCAAAAATAATAAAATAAATGCAGGAAAAAAAATGGAATTTACAATGGTCAATTTGGGGGTCAGCTACCTGAATAAAGAAAACCGAATAGAATTTTTTAGACAAAAAAGTAAGTTGTTTTCCTCCCCGACAACGGCGCCATCTGACAGATCGAAGATTTCCCTTATTAAAATGCGTGGATTATCGTTCGCTTAAAAATATGTCGTTTTATTGTAGGCGGGTATTCACAATCGGTTAAAATAACCAAAATAAATTTTAGTCAATTTTTAATCACGTGGTTTTATGTTTATTTTACTTGGGCAAATCCAAGATCAAAAACAAGGAGGCAAGAAACAACCTATAATTTTGTCTATTAAAGTTCGTGCACGGTTTTTGAGACAGACTTTTTTTTGTAATTTTTAATATAATTTTGGGACGTGAAATGCAATTTTGGCCTATTTTAGGGACTAAAATGTAACAATTAATCAAATGATGTCCAAAAAATATGAAAGGCCAACATGATAATTATGATGAAATGCATCCTCTATTTGTTTTTGGAAATTTTGGACGCAAGATAAAGTTTTTTATGAATTTTAAAATGAAAAAAAGTGAATGTCAATATTTAATTATAATAAATATTAAACCTAATTATTTTCAAGGAATAAAATTATCCAATATCTTTCACAAGGTGACGGATCTAAGAAAAATCCTAAACCTCAAAAATACAAGATTCAATACCTATTAAAAATTATATATTGAAATATGCAAAATGATTTTTACAAGGGAAACCATGCATGCAAATGCAATTCTTTTTGGGTATAGTTTTAAACATAATTAATTCTACAATCTATGATGTTTCAACAATTTTTAGAGCAACGGTTAATCAATTATAAATTTCAGAGCACAAAATGGGTAAAGTATGCAATTTTCTACAGAACAATTAATTATTAATTAACCATTGATCACAAAAATGTCAAGGATATGCCATAATGTAGAGAATTAATCGTAGAACAAAGTGCCTAGTTTTGGATAATAAAATAATGCAGTGTAGTTGTTCAAAATAGAGGGTAACATAAGGGTATTTCTGTAATAATTGAATATTTATAAACAAGATAAAATGCAGAAGGGACCAATTTGCAATTACCGATAGTCTCGGGGGGTCTAATTCAAAATTACCAAGAGGTCACGTGCCACGCAGGTGACCCTTGGTCGGCGGGGACTGATATGAAATTAGGAATGATTCTAGGGGCTTCGTTGAAAATTTCCCGCTGATCACGTGAAGATCACGTGCCCACGACTTTGTTTGGGTGCAATTCAGGGTGCAGGCTTGGTCCGAAGCTCCACGTGGAGATTTTGAAATCCTTCGTTGATACCCAAGGCACCAGGCTTCGACCCATGGCTGCCTTTAAATTTGGACCGTCGAAGATGTCCGATCTGATGCTCTAGAGTTGGGAGGTTGCGGACGGTCAAGATCTTTTACCTTCTTGATCTGGCGGCTGCAATACGATGTTGAGGAGGAGGAGGCCGGTGAAGGAGCTCGATGTCGGTGCTCCGGTGGCATTGGTTGGCCAACACATGACCGGCGGTCGTCGGGGGCGACGAGAACTTGGGTACTATCGATGAAGATCAGGATGTCTAGCGGGGACAATCGATGAAGCACTGGGTCGCGGCTGGAGTTGAAGCTCGATGCTGATGAAGCAGGAAACATGATGGTGGCTGAGGGAAGATGAAGCTCTGGAGGTCTGCATGCGTCGTCGGAGTTCTAGGAAGGGAGCTTGACGACGTAGTGATGATCGCGGGGTGGTTCGAAGGTTGGTGATGAGTAGAGGGGGTTCGATCGGGGCGAGTAGCGAAGTATACGGAGATGATTATCGGGGATGAGAGATGAGACAAAGTAGTGGGGAGATACCTGGGAAGGGAGCTCGACATCGTGGCTGGAGCTAAGCAGTGGCGCTGATGGCGGAGCTGCAACGAGGTCTGCCGATCTAGGATTACACCGATGGAGGGGGCTTGTCGGGCTGTCTCTACCGGAGAGGGACCTCTTGAAGGTTGAACGACAGATTACCGATTGAGGTCGGGGCGACGGTATATTTATAGGGTTCAAGGGAAGATCACCGGAGAAGGAATGTAGGGTCGCGGGGATAGGAATTGATTTGGAGGAGATTTGATGGATATCGGTGGAGATCAGATAGGGAAGGCGACCACGTGATACACAGGGAGGAGAAGATTTAAGGCGAAGGAGTTCGGCGTATTTCACGATGGAGATCGCAGGGCAGCAGAGGTTTCCAGATTGGGAAAAGGGCTGGGTGATGACAATGACCAAGGGTCGTCCGATTGACCGAGATCGGACGACCCTCAACGCACCACGTGGCGGTAGTAAGAAGGGGGTGCGAGGAGCACGCGCAACTTTTATATATTTTTTATCATTTTTTTTGTATTTTTTAAAAACAAAATAAAAATTAATCCAAAAATGGGTGACACGTGGCAACTAAAGGAACTGCCACATGTCAGCCCCACAAAAATCGGATAATAAATGCAAAGAAAAATAGAGAAGAAATTGCAAACAACCTCGGATCGAAAAAGTTTCTTCATGAAAATTGCTCGTCTCAATGAGATCTACAAATTTCGTGAAGATATAAAAACCAAAATCGATCATTTGCACAAAGTGATATTTTTGAGGTATCCCCATGTATATAGAATACCATGATTTTTGGGTTTTATATTTTTTTGTAATTTTTAAACCAGATAAAAATCTGAAAAATATGGTAAAATCAAAGATAAATATTTACACATAAATCTATTTTTTTGGATTTTTATTAATTAAGAAAGGAGGAAATAAAATAAAAGATGAAATAAATAATTTTTGTACAGACAGTAAGTGAAGACTTAGACTCAATTTGTTTCTTCGATCTCAAGCTCAGTTTGGATTTTTATTTTTGCAAATTTTAATAAAACTTTCATCCAATAAGACAAATGAAAAAGAAATAAAATAAAATGTGTCAATTATGTACATAAAATAATAGGTAAAAAATGCTAAAATACAAAATGTACAAAAGAGGCCCAAAACCCAATTTGCACATATGAGCTCCGATTCACTTGAACTTGGTCTTGTATTAAAGGTAATTGAATGTATATTAGTTCAAAACTGAGTAGTATTAAAACAGACACTGGATGCGGAAGATATGAGGGTTTTAGTCCGGAAATCCTAGAACTAGGGTTTGGGTTTTTGGTCCACTTATTTGGGTTAGTGATTTTTTGTATTTTTCATTTATTCTTGTTAGTGATGTGTACACCATGGAGTTGTTTTGGGTCAATTGGAGTTAGCATGAATGAGTTTAAATCAGGGAAATAAGGATGTTTAAAGGTCAGTTTTGGCTGAGATTTCTGGCTTCTAATTTTATGTAGAAATAGTGCTAAAATGCAATTCTTATCAAAACATGCATGAATGCTAATTATGCAGAATAGATCAAGAAATGTCAATGATTTTGAGGGATTTGAGCTTAATTAATGATTTTTAGAGTAATGAATCTAAGATTCATCATAGGGCTAGTCTTTCTTTTATAACAAATTGGATGGTGGAGACTGAAAAGCACGAAGGACGGAGTACCAAATCCGATCTTGGAGGGTATGAGGTGTTTGGCAAATCAAATATGGCAATCGTTGCAATGTCTTCTCTCTCCGCACATGATTCATTAACTTTTCTATCATATTTTGTCTTAAAACCCTTAAAAAATACATGTACATATGCATCAGTATTCATATTTTAGCAAAAACACATTCATGAATAAAAATAATTAATTTCATACTTGATACACTCATTTATAATCTAGTAGCTAATTGCGTACAATTTAATTGTTCACATAACATATTTTTTAAAACTGATCTAGCCAAGGTATGCAGAAAGCTGAGTGGGAGTACTTCCTTAACTTTTAAGGTGCCAGTTAAGTAACTACTAAAATAATCTAAGCTTAGACACCGAATTTATCTTATTTAAACTGTTGTGAATGAACTAACAAAATCAATTCTATAGGAATTTTTTGTATCCAAACAATGGACCTAGCAACATCCCAACCATTGGCAAGTCCTTTTAGGGTTTGTGTGTAGACCTTCAAGTCACAATTTACTCCTTACAATAAAATTCAAAACATTAGTGAATAATAATGAAATTATATGCCAATAAAAATAAAATCACAGTAAAAACAAGGTTTCCACATGAGGGGGATAGTACAATATGTCATCCTTGGATTCAAATCCAATTTGTATCATTTGACCTTGGCTTTGATAGCATTTAAAGGAAGGATTTAAGACCATTTACATCATGGAGGCAAAATTGTAAAATCAGATTCACAATAAATCAGTTTCATAGTATGAACCACATAACCATTATATAACAAAATGTATAATAAAATATAATTACAAAACCACATGGTTGTAGAAATAATTTCTGAGCTATTTCGCAAATCACATGAGTTAGAAAACATACCCTTGAAGCATGATTGCAACCTTAACCTTCAAAGTAGAGAACTTATGGCTTGAATCCGATCCATAGACTTTGCATCTACAGGAACAACAATGTCTGGTGTGTCTCCCGTAGACTTTGAGAGACGCTCCATCCTTCCACCACAAAGGGCATTCCCCTCATGAAATCTAACACACCAATAAGGAGGAAAGGAGAGAGAGAGAGAGAGAGGTGGACATCTTACCTTAGAGGTGAAGATGAACTAATTCCTTTTCATCTCCTCATGAAAGTGACAAGAGAATGAGAGAGTTGAGTATATCTTTCTAAGGGGACCAATACTCTCTTTTATAGGACAATGAATGACTATGATGCGCTCTTAATTCTCATATCAAAGAAGAACATATGATTCATCGATCTAAAAGATGAAAATAGGGCTATGTTCTTAAGTAATTAACTGCATTTACTCATCTATTTTGCATTATTATCATTCTTGCACTTACAAAAAATATTCGTGTTTTAACATGCATAATTGCATTAAATAAGAAGCCCCAAAACTCTTATAAGTTATCAATGGTATATTACCATATCTTCACCTATTTTTATTTATTTTCACCAACTCTAAATTAAACAAAATTAACTCTATAGTGTACATATTACTAACATTAACAAAAGAAAAATACTAAAAAATACTAACTTGTATATTTGCCCAATAAACCCAAACCCTAGTTTTGAGACTAAAAGCCATGAAAGTAAATATCTCCCTCATATAGTATCCTATGAACCCATGCTCACTTTTGAATTAATGTACGTTCAATGATTTACAAAACAAGACCAAATTCAAATGAACCAGAGTTCATATTTGAAACTCGGGTTTTGGGACCTCGTTGTATATTGTATATATTATCAATTTTGACCTCATTATTTTATATAAAAAATTAACTCTTTATTATTTATTTCTTTTTCATTTACTTTCTTTGGTATATGTTTTAATAAAATGTGCAAAAACCCAAATAAAAATAGAAGAGAAATTAAATAGAATAAATTACCCTAAGTTCCAATATAAAGTATGCTCACATGTCCCCTTTTATTTTATTTCTTTATTTTCATAACTATTAAAAATACAAAAAATAAATTAAGTAATGAATATTTATTTAATACTTTCTCTGATTTTATTTTCATTTTTGCCTTATTTAAAAATGATAAAAGAATTTCAAATTTCAAATTTCGGTATTTTATACCTATAGAGTAACACCAAAAATACTTTTTATACTGATGATTTCTTTTAGTTTTGGGTCCTGTATGAAAGTTCTATATGTCTTCGAGATGAACAACTTTCATGCAGACCTCTATTTGATTTCACCTCATTTACTATTTATATTCGATTTTTCTTTTCATTTAATTTTTGATTTTTTAGGAGTGACATGTGGCAGCTGCAGGAGATGCCACATGTCACCCTCATTTTTTATTTTCGTTTAACTTTATTCATATATTTAATAATAACAATAATTTTCTTTTCTTTTTATTTTATTTATAATTTATTTGTTTATTATTTCGATTTTTTATATTAATAATAATAATTTTATTTTATTCTATTTATCTATTTTCCCCTGCCATGTGTCTGCCTCCTCGCGTGCCACATGGTGCCCCCTTCCTTCCCTCTCCTTCCTCCTGCATCTCCCGCGCCACCTGCAACTATCACTCCGCCTTCCGCGACGTGGTGCCTCTACCTCCTTCTCTCTTCTCACCACGTAACCAACCCAACCACCTTCCATGTGACCCACATGCTCGCTTCTCCAGCTAATTGCCTCCTCTGCAACAACTAGTTCCTCCATCTCTGTGTTGACCTACATGCCTACCCCCTTCTCCCGCGTCCTTCACCCCCACACGTGACCCATCATGCAACTGCCATACTCTCCACCTACTTGCCCTACCTCTCCGCATCTTGCGCCTCATTACTAACCACCCATAAAACAACCAATACTACCACCTTGCGCAATCGTCAGCCATTCCCTGAGAGGAACGGGAGAGATATAGCCTCTACCCTCAGGTGAAATAGACATGCATTACAGCTCGAGCAAAGATCTTCACCGTCATGCAAGATCCAAAGGGACATTCATTCTCTTTGATATAGCTTCACTCGAAGCTTGTCGAGCCTTAAAGACTTCCATCGGGGCTTCTTGATGTGAAGATTGGAGCGGTGACGGATCCTCCACCAATCTAGTGATCGGCAGGTAACCATCATTTTCTCCCTTTTACCTTCTTTCTTCCACCTTCTTTATCTATTTTTTGTCTTCTTTCTCTTCTAAAATTCTTCATCTTCCCCACATCAAACTTCCTCGAACTCTCCTATCTCCACCCTTCATATACTACTACGCCATCAACCATCCCCAATTTTCGTCTAATCACAAATCAAACAATTGACATAAACTCTTCTTCCCTATCACAACCTCATCACCCAATACCAACACGGTTCTAGCAAAGAACGGTGACACTCCATGTCCCATATTTCCCATTATGACTAGGACCTTCACACTCTTTAGAACAAACCTTCGTGGAGCCCTGACATCCATTATTGCTCCTCGACCTGCACATCTCATAACAACCACCTTCGAGCACCATTGCCATCGACAAGCAAAGGATCCCAACATCATGGTTGCATCGCACTCCACCATAAACAATCACCAGATCGAATCACTGCTTTCCTCGACCTATGAAGTCTTTGCCTTGCCACCCCTTCTCCAGCGAACTCAAGTATCCTCACCTCTATGCAGAATGCCTAGACTTCTTGACTACTCGACAACTCCATCTCCATCGTCGACTGAGCTTCAGCCGATTCCTTTGAGAGTAGCGCCACCTAGAGTCATTCAAACTACACCTCACCCAGCTCTGCCTCACTACTGCTCAGTATCCTCTCCTCTTCCATCTCCTCCTCATGCATCACTCCACCAACGTCACGTACATAGCGATGCTCCCCAATGATCCTCGTTTCAAGCTGTCCCAACTTCAGAATCACCAAAGCATCACCTGAACCTCCTCAGATAACCACTTGGAGGATCATCACCAAGCCTTTGCAACACCCTCTAAGGCTTTTTCCAACCCTCATCTACATGTGCATCAGACATGGGGCAAGTATATTTGCACTATAACCCCCTTAATCTCTACAATTAGCAAAGGTACCCCTGCTAGCAACGTACGTGTACGACCTTGCTCCATGGAAAAATTACAGAAAGCACCCTCCGTAGCTCCATGTCCCATATTTCCCATTACGACTAATACCTTCAAACACTCTAGAATAGACCTTCGTGGAGCCCCAACATCCATCATTGCTCCTCGACTTGTACATCTCATAACAACCACCTTCGAGCACCATCATCATCGATGAGTACAGGAGCCCAACAATTTGGTTGCATCACACTCTACCATTAACGATCACCCAATCGGACCATTGCTTTCCTCGACCTCTGAAGCCTTGCCATGCCACCCCTTCTCCAGAGAACTCCAGTAGTATCGCGCCTGTGCAGACCACCTCGACTGCTCGATCACTCAACAACTCCATCTCCATCGTCGACCGTGCTTCAGTTGATTCATTTTAGATTAGCACCACCTACAGTAATTCGACCTACACCTCACCCAGCTCCGCCTCATTGTAGCTCAATATCCTCTCCTCGACCATCGCCTCCTTATGCATCACTCCACTGAAGGATATGGTGAGATCCTTAAAAGAATCACAGAAGCCTGAGGATCACATCGTATGCGATCGGGAGCGACTAGTCGCACTAGTTGCTCGATGCAGCGGAAATTAAAATTTTTTATGTGATGAAACCACATAATCCAAGAAAACTTATTGGATCATTTCGTCTAAACCACAAACAATTAAGAGGATTACCTCTTGAAGCGTGGTTGTGATCGAGTCTCTAAACAAAGAGACCTCCTGTCTCAAGTCCAATTCGACGGAGAAGACGCTTGCGAGTGTGTTGATGAAACACATGCTTCTCGCAATCCATGTTGAAGATCCAAGACACAGATCTCCTGATCTCGACAAACGAGATACGACGTCTTCTTCACGAGCAAGGCACGCCGAAGTAGACAGAGATCCATGAGCAAATCATCGGGCAGCATAACGACGATGCTGCGGCGATGGAGAATCTCTCTAGGGCATCCATGGTGGACGACCACATAAGAGAGATATAGAGAGTAGGTGTGTAGAGAGAAAGAGAGAGAGAGAGAGTTGTTGTCTCACTTGTAACCTAGAAGAGCAAGGGATGCCTCTCCTTGTATAATATTTTGGGATCCATGGATCTCAATCCATGGGACAACACAAATCCAGTGTCTTACATTGATTTGTATTTCTTTTAATGGCCATGATCTCGTTGTTAAAAACACAACAATAATTAGTTTAATAAAATCCAATACATACTCAATAAAAATTGATTTACATTAAATCAATCATCATAGGAGAAATAGGAAGGAGGCAATCCTCCTTCCATAATAGGAGTGGACGACTACCATATTCCATGTTGGAATTGTAGCTGTCCACCCTCTATATGAGGAAGGTGGCTCTCCTTTCTATATTATATGAGACTACATTATCTCATGATTCTCTACAATATTTGCAACAACTTTTGTTGCAAATTATTTCACAAAAATAAATCCAATTTATTTTGTGAACATTGCAATCACGCCATTGGAAATTTGTGAATCACATTCACAACCCAAAATAAAATGTAAATTATATTTTCAATTTAATGTCCAATGTGAATCCAATTCACATCAACATTTAATTAACAAATGTAAATTACAAATATCTCTCTCTTGTATATTATAAATCACATTTATAATATATATGACTAACATGGATATTACTATCCACATTATTCATATCCATGATATTAAATCACATTTAATCATCTTGGATCTCTATTCTCATGTGCCCAAATAATATGAATCACATTCACATTATTCACATCTCTGATAATTAAATCACATTTAATTGTCTTAGATAACTCTCTTTAAAATATGAATCAAATTCATATTATTCATGAAAATTAAATCACATTCAATTATCAATTTTCATAGTGCTCGGATACACATATCAACAATGAAATTATCCATGAACTCTTTCAAGGATAATGCGCTTTCTCTGCAAATACTTGGAGACAAGGACATGACGATTGTATTATTCCACGTATAGTTACATGGGTATTGAGATCACATCTCAAATCCAGATCTCAGGCCTCCCATAGATACTTGATTAAATCAAGACCGCAAATCTAATCTTCTCATTGCATCTGAATCACATTCAGATCAATGTCCAACATTTGGACCAAGATCAAATTACTTCTCTACTGAGAGGAGTCACTAAAATCCATACCCGCTTCATCACTCCCTAGGAATGGAAGCGTCATGGTTATACAATCGTTTATGGTCACATCACCCTCAGGTATTCCCAACACCTGTACAACCTGCACACTGGAACACTCAGAATAAACCCGAAGTATTAGATCAACTTTACACTGTCTACTTCAGGGTCTATCAGTAAATTTCTCATTTGACCATCGGAAGTTGGTATAGATCATATACTTTCTAAAAGCATATATCATATATAGGTCTTGATCATATACCTTCCAAAAGTATATATCAAACCTACAAATTCAGTCAAGCTTCCAAAGCGAGACGACCATGCACGGAATTTGATTCTTTCCAATATCTCATGAGTGAGCTCATGTCTTCCGGTTCAATAGTTGAACCTGTATGATCCCTTTGAGAGATTGTATTACTCATATGCCCTTACATGCACACCAGTGCGCTTGTGTATTGACCTTAATTAGGTCATCAACCTATTGGTCTACCAAATGTACATACTCAAACATATAATAACACATCTGTCTTCAGTTAGAGGATGTGTGCCTATATCATGACAACATATGATATAGGACTTTGGTTATCTCGACATTGTTAAGTCAACTCTTTAACCTAACTAATCTGATACCTCCGAATCTCTATTCCTATGCAGAGGACCTGCATCAAGAGGTCGGTCAGATATCAGCCTAATCGAAAAAGGATTGCCATCTCCTACACAGGATGGAGATCATCTCTTAATAATCATTTGACGATGCTTGATGAGTCCTCATTCTAACCCTTTAGATATTCATCGAAGCACCAGCCTCTATGATTCAATAGTTGAATCAACAACTGTATGATTACTAAGATGGCCATGGTACATAATTGTACTGAGGGACCTATTATGCAAATTATTTATTCTTCATTTCAGATCAAGGAATGATATTCCTAATAACATTTATTGCATAATGGCTCGCCGTGGGCTCTCATATCCAACAATCTCCAACTTGCCCAAAGAGCCATTAATGAGCTAATCATTGAAACCCATACTCATGTGACAATCATAGGCTATTTAAAAATAGCTAGGTAAGCTGATCAGCCACTCTGTTCCCAAGAGACTACGCCAAGTCCTTTTACAGCACTTGCATATCTCCAAGTAACAGTGCTCGCATCCAATGCGAATGTTGCATCTTATGCAACCAATACTAAATCTTGTTAAAGCTATTATTGTGTCTTTGACACTATAGCTTAATAATTGTTATAACTAGTATTTTTATAATCCTTATCAGAATACCTTTATTCTTGGAGATCTTTATCTCCAAAGGTATCTACAGTTAAGACCTTTATAGATCAATATCTATATAGTCTTAATTTCTTGAAGATAAGACTTAGAGATCACTATCTCGAAAATCTTATCATATTTGAAGATTTTATAATCATTGCAATATAGTGTTTTATCATTATAGTAGTATTAGCAACACTTTAATACTCCCATTGTATGGCAGATATCTGGTTTTTGTACACATCTAGCATACGTTTAACTTCTCGTAACTGATGCAAAAGGGCAAGTAGTTCTAGCATCCACTTCCTCAACTCTTTGAGGTGCTATCCCTTTAGATAGGTCAGTACCATATCTTAAGGGATGGAAGCCTTTCTTGGAATTTTCCATAAAATGGAATATGTCCAAGGTTACTAATGTGACAGTCCCAATACCCTCTTATCTATGCTTCTGAACACCTTTAGAACTAATATCCAAGAGTTATACTTGAGATCATATCTCAAGTTATGGAACAACCAGATTATAAAACACTTATTATTTTCCTTATATCATTTTAAATGATTAAGATATCATGTACATTTAGCGTGATGAACAAAAATGCAATCCCACTAAGATTCACATGGCTCATCAAGTTTCTATATGAAATCATAATATTTATAATTTCATCAAATCTTATGGTCCAACCTCAAGAAGCTTATTTGAGTCCATATATGGAGCTCTCTAGCTTTCACATATTGCTTTCCTTAACGATGACCTGGGGCTAATTCATGTGAATATCGTCATAGAGGAATGCAATCTTGACTTCCATCATGAAGATGTAAAAGTCAAGTTGTGTAGCTATAGTTAGCAATATTCTGATGGTTTTAAGCATGGTCCCGAAGAGCAAGTCTTATCGCAAGCAATGTCTTCTCTTCCGGTGTGTAGCTCATGACTACGAACCGTGCTTTGAAGGTCTCTACCTTCTCATCAGGTTCCCTCTTCTCTTGAAGATCCATTTATACCTTAACGGGTCTTACCCTTATAGGTGGATCCTCGAAGCTCCACATACAACATTTGTTTATGAAGTCTACTTTAGACCTTTATTGCTAAAACCCATCTTTTCAAGTTATGATCCTCAGGAGTTTCATCACATGAAATCTGATCATTGTCAGACCTAACTGATACATGTAATACATCATCAATCTCATTTGAAGAGGTATTAGTGTTTCATCTTTAATGGTCCTTTTAGTTTCCAATTTCAGGAGCCTCATTATCATCTCAAGATTAAATGAGTTCCTTTAATTCATTTTCATGTTGATTCTCAAGAGTGTCATCCTTTAACAATCATATTATTAGAGATGAGATCTTTTAAGAATCTCAATGTCATAAAGTATGTATCCAATACCGTCCTTTATTTTCCTAATGAAGTAGCACACTTTAGTGTTAGATTCCAGCTTACATGCATGGAACCATATTTAGGATATATATTGTAGTCTCTACTACATATATACCTGGAAATTAAGAGGTAATTACGCTAAAATTCATCATTGATAAGATCATGTCACACATGATCCAATTATATCTCCCTATAATTCTATTGAGTTAAGGTGTGTTAAGAGGATTGAGATAGAAATGATATTCATATCTCCATAAGGTATTCTTTGAATTTATCTAACAGGTACTTGCTACCTAGATTAGATCAAATTCATTTTTTCTTCCTTCAAACTTTTGTTCTAAACCAAAATAATGAAATCTTTGAACATTTCAAAGGTTTCTTAGGTGAAGAGAAGAAATCTCACATCATACATAGTCATCAATAGATATCACATATCCATAATGTTTACTATGATATAGATGATCCGCATACATCAATATGTATGAGATCCTGAATATCTTGACATCTTACACCTTTCCCAAGGAAGGGTGTATTGGACATATTTTACTTTTGAATACAATATTCATAAGTATGTAAGTTTTGAAATTTTAGACATTTTAAAATTGGGATCACTAAACAAGTCTGACTTGAATAAAATGAATAAAATCAACAATTGTATTCGTGGTGAAATTGAGGTTTGTTTTATGTTTGCATTGTATGTGTTTACCAAAAATCAATCATCAAAAGCCGCACACGTGTGCCTTCACCAACTCTCTTGAATTCATTATTCGTGATCTCTCTCAGAACTTCTTGACATCGATAATGGAGGATTGGGGTGTGATAAATAGGGTTTTTTGCGGGTCTAAATATGTGTCACACACAGTGGAGATACAGTCACTGTGGTGACCCTCAAGAAATCCTAATTAATCAATAATTAATCCGCAATCAATGATCAAACAGTGAAAATAAATGGAGAGTTAAAATTTATTTTATTAAACTATACAAAATGCGTGCATAGTGCAAGCATGTAGAGTGTCGAACATATGGAGCAAACTAGATAGATTGGGAAAATATTAATGCAAAAAATGACTAGAGCTTCTTTGTCTACATGCTCTTTTTTGTGGGTTTTTTATTTTTGTTTTTAATTTCATTTTTGTTTAATATTTTTGTATTTTGCTTTTAATTTTCTATTTTCATATTTTCTTTTTAGATTTTTATATTTTATACTTTTTTTTCTTTTAAGGATAATAAAGCTATATGTAGAGTATATATACAAACTAGACTAATATAGTTATAAATACTAGTAAATATAATAAAAATGAAGAAAATAAAACCCTTTTGGGTCTTAAAATATTTTCTACTTTTGTGATTTTTTAGAATTTCTCGCTAATTTTCATATATTTGTAAAGTTAAAAATACCTTAAATCAGTGGTTTAATTATATGGGTCGAATTAAATTGGAGATAAAAAATAACAAATAGAATCAAAATTTCTCCAAATTATATTTAACTTACAAGTAATAATATAAAGAAAATTATAAAATAGAAACCATAATTTTTGAATTTTTTTAGAATTTTATCTTTTTTAAAAAGGTTTTTAGGGTTTTTCAATTTTTAGGTATTTTCTTTTGTAGTTTTTAGGATGTCTTGATCTGGAGTTATAAAATAACTAAATAATAAGAAATACTTTTTTTTGGAATTTGTCTATTTTTTTTATATTTTTATGGATTTTATACCGTAGATAGGGAAAATTAGGACACTTTTTGATTTCTAGTAAATATTAAAAATCCTAAAATTGTAAAATAAATATATAGCATGGAAGTGCGTACAATAATGAATCAACATCTATTTTATGGATTTTTCAAGCAATGTGGCTATTTAAAATAAATAGTGAAAACAAAAAGAAACTACATTACTAGTAGGGGAATTTTTATAAGTAAGATAAAGTTCGAGGGTCAAACTGTAATTTCTCCAAAAAAGTTACAACTTAATATTCAAATTTCCGATTGAATGCTAATAGACCAAACCCACAAGGGCTTGGTTATAAAATAGTCAGGTTCTATCGGCTGCGTCTATAAAGGACTAAAGTACAAATAAAATTAAAGGTGATGTCCTTTGCGCAAATATTAGAAAATACCTAACATTGCAGAGGAAAGTTATCCACTCAATATTAAATTACAAAAATTATTGGGGTTGACATGCAAATTACCCATCTAAAGGGCACAATGAACGACTTGATGGCACCACAACGATGCCAATTTACCTCCAACGATCAAGATTAGATCTCCCGATGGAGATCCACGATCGAGGATGGGTTGTATTGAACGGTTGTTATTTGCCGCCAAGAACGCGATCGGAATCGACGATGGAGAAGGCAAATGGATGAAATGGGAAGAACTCTGTTGAGGTGAAGTTCCACCGATCAGATCATGCTCCTCTAGCACGTGTTAAAGATCAGAAATGGCTTAAGATGCTCTCTGGAAGGTTCTTCCATCTGACCGGGGCGCCAAAAGGCCCCGAGGTGCACCGAAGCTCTCCCACGACATCGAAGAAGATGCAGTGCTCTAAGTATCTCGAGTTTGCACGAAAATCAACCCCAACAGGGGTCTCGAGCCTTTAGGACCTGCAACTAGAGCAAGTAAGAAAAAGGGGGTTCAGAGGTTCTGATTAGCAATGACAGATGTATGGGTGGCTCGGGTGATGGTGCTTTGGCGAGGCGGCTGAGTTGGAGCACCCAAATCTAGATCGATGGTTGATCTAGGTAAGTGTAGTAGAGTGCCATGTTGGTAAACATGAGGGAAAGAGAGTGAGGGCGGTAGCGAGTCGAGGACATGCAAAGGGTTCATCGAAATATAGGTTTTACGGCTAAGACAAGCAACCACTGGTTAAACTAAAGGATGAAAATTAAAACTAATACTAAAACTAATCTAAAGACGAAGAAAGCATACCTTGAGTGTCTACGGACCATGATATGTACCTCAACGACAGTTAGCCACAGTGATGGTGGAAGAGCTACTAGGACAACGCCCGACCTCACTACTAGTGGCTGGAGAAACCCCTATCACAGACTTCGATCCAGAGCATACGAGTGGAGGTCAAACGAGGGACAAAGATATTCTAAAAGATGGATAGAGTGGATGGAGGAGGAAATAGTCTATAGAGGTCCAACCCAATCGATGCTTGCATCAGCTTGGGAAAAAGGGAGAATAGATCGGTCAAAGCTAGCAGAGCCACCTGGACCAACCAGGAAAATCTTTTCAAAATTATTTAAAATTTAAAAAAAAATAATAAATGATTTTATTATTTTTAGGTTATAAATTGAAGAATGTTTATTATTTTCTAAATTATATTATTATGATATTTATTTATCTTTTAGAGGTATATAATTACAAGTTACTTTTTTAGGTTAAGAATATATGTTTTTATGTCTTTTATTTTTATTTTATATTTTTGATTTTATTTAATTTTATTAGTTCATAAAATTAAAAAAAAATTTATATACATAAATATATTTTTATTATATTTTTCTAATATAACATTGGCACTTAAATAAGTAGGTATATTTATTATATATGTATAAGTATGTGTATTTCATCTATGCATTTTATATACATATTTTATTTTAATATTTTCTTCATTATTTTATTCTAGTTTTACAAAATTATAAAAATATAAAATTATAAAAATAATAAATAAAATGATTATTTTAATCAGGCAAACTATATAATAGGGGTCCAAAACCTTACTTTCACATCTTATCTCCAAAAAATAGGAAACCACCGTCATTAAATATCATATTAAAAATTATTTACAAATAAATGTGATTTTTATATATTTTGAGTTTTATTTGAGAGATATGAATCTAGGAAGTTGGGATTTTTTGAATTTTATTTAGATTGTAACTTTTGCACAGTTTATTATTTTAGAATGAAATCAAATTTGTATTTTCTATATTTTATTATCTACATCTTTCATGTACAAAGTTTCTTTATTTGAGATATAAAAAGTGGAAAATAAAATAGATCCCAAAATGAATAAAGAATGAATTAATAAAAGGAATTGTTATTGTATTTTGGACCTTGATCTTCCCGTACTTTATTCCTTGTCGACCTAGTCATCAAGATGCCTAGGTCTTAGGGTTTAGGGTCATAAAATATCTTTGATATCTTATTAATTTTCTTTTTTCTTTATTCTATAATTTTTGGATTAAAAATAATATTTTATACAATATTTATACAATAATGCATGAATGTTAATTTATGCAAATTAGAGGTATTTACATGCATTTACTAGGGTTTTTAAGGTCAAAATGATAGAATGAAGGTGATGAAATGGAGATTAATCACCCCTTGACGAATCGAAATTTGCCTTTTTAAGAATGAATAATTATTGTAGTATAGGAGGCGAATTCGGTTCAACAAAAACCACAATTTTTGAATGTTGTGGAAGGCTTATACTTGGCAAGTCTACCAAGGTCGAACGCAAGGACATAACTACTTAATCAATTTTATTGATTTTTGATCAATGAAGCTCAAGTGTGAAATATTCTCAATTACAGATCCGTATGATGCACTAAGCTAGTTACAATGCAATGCCATGATGCATGCAATTTTTAGTTGGTTTTTTGTGCAATTATAAGATGGTGCATGAAAACAATACAAAGAAATTTATATGTAGACTAAAAATTACAAGTATACGCTAAAAGTATGAGCATCATATCAGAAATAGAAATCAGAGTCGATTTAATCACAACATGAAGAAAAGTCATCAAATCGAAGCAAGAACAAGGAGAACAGGGTCTCATTTATCACCAAAAATTCACTTCATTTAAAATAGTGGCAAATGAGAAAATTAAACATGCTATGATGTAGAGGACGAAACAAGGATCAAAACGACACAAAAATCATGCAATTTGGACCTACGATGCTCAAGTTATGCTAAAAACAATATAGGGGCATAATTGTAATAAAAATGCAAGAAAAATAAATGATAAATATTGCATTTAAGTGACTTTCTTGCAATTTCCAAAACCTATGAGGGCATCCCTGTAAAATACCCAAGCACACACGTGAAGCACGTGCCTGGGGACCATTATGCAATTAGAGTTACTTCTGGGGTCTTTAGCGTAAATTTCCCAGGATCTCACGCCCGGTGCACGTGAGGCTCTTAGGCTTGGGAGGGCGCCTATGGTTCGGGCAACATGGCTTCATCTGGAGGCTAGGGACGAGGTTCGACATGACCCGAGCCTAAAGGTCTGGAGTAGAGGCTCGGGCGCCACGTGTCACCATCACCACCGTCTGATCGAAGCGATCGGATGGTACCTGTATCTTCTCCTCTGCCGTGTGTCATCGGAGGAGGCGAAGCTCTGGCGAACAGCTGGTTGCTCCGACAAGCTCCAACTATTGCTTTGATGGTTGATGAAGATTCGTGAGGTGCTCGCAAAGGTGCCGGAGGCAGGTGATCAGAGTGGTTGCGCGAGACCGGCGAGGCGAGGATGGATCCGGCCATTGAAGCTTGAAGTACCTGTAGTAGTTAGAGAATAGCTGAAGCGTGTGCGTGGAAGTAAGGTGAGGTGAGTGGGGGCCGTGTGGGGCGATGAGAGTGGTGGCCCAGTGCTCCTTCTCCGGCAGAGCAGCGGGGGAGGTGGCGGAGGGTGGTTAAGGTTGTGGAGAAGGGAAGGTGAGGTCGGAGTATAGCGCGAAGATGTGGGCGGAGACGCGAAGCTTATGGGATGGTCAGATGGAAGGGGCGGCGAAAGAGTGAGTCGGAAAAATTCGAAGAAAAGAAGAAGAAGATACCTCGTCGAAGAGGGGAACTTTGGTGGAGAAAGTGACATGGGCTGAGCTCCATGGGGGCTCAGGGTCGTCGCCCAGCGTGCACGGGCGGTGCACAGAGCTCGGGCTACCACCGTTGGTGGCGGAGCTTTCATGGCAGCGCCATGGATCTCACCTGAGGTCTTGGTTGTCGTCGCCTCTGCACCACCCTCCGCTGTCACCGGAGGTCGGAGGAAACTGGGCCACAACCCTCTTATATGGTGGATGGTGGTGACAGAGGGTGGAGGTCGGGTTTTATAGGAGGGGGTGGTCGGGGTTATGAGATGGAGAGGCATTTTGAAGTGGAGGTTTAATGGCATGGTAGTGATAGTGAGGGTGTTATGGTGGTCGCACGAGGAAGGAGGAGGTTATGGCTACATGGGGGAGGCGTTACGAAGCGGAGAGGGATGGTGGTGGTGGAGCAAAAAATGGAAAGAGGTGGCATTCTCACAAGGTGAAATGGCTGGGGGAGGCCAGGTTATGGGGAAGGAAGATGACTTCCTGGCCGTTGGATACTTAGATCCAACGGCTAGGATGGGAGCGTGGTCGGACGAGTGAGAGGTTTAGATGAGTTTAGGCTTTAATCCTATGGTTGGGAGTGAATGGATGTCGTGGAGGACAATGGACCGTCGGATTCAAGTGGGATCGGGCGGTTGAAGTGAAGGGCGACGTGGCATGAAGATAGGTGTAGGATAATAAGTCAATCCAACGGCCGTAGATGAGGCGCTGGGTAGCGGTTGGGATTTGATCTAGAGACGGATCTGACGGCTGGGGAGTGGAGCATCGGTGGACGGTGGAGATGGGAGCAGAGGCGAGTGGATCCGACAGTCCAGGAGGGTGCCGCAAGGCGGAAGTGAAGGAGGGCCACGTGGAGTCTTCAGAGAGTGCCATGTGGCCCAATGAGAAAATTCAGAGGATAAATATAAAGATAAGTACAAAAGAAATAGTTAGGGGCAAAATTAAGAAAAAATCAAAACATGAAAGTTGCTTCTCGATGAGATCTACAACTTTCATGTTGGTCAAAAAGCCAAAAGAGGTAATTTGTACAAAGAGTATTTTTGGGGGTATTTTTAGGGGGATAAAAACACCGATTTTTATCTTTTGAGATGTTTTTGTATTTTTTAGTCTTTTTAATGGGTCAGTGAATTATAGACAATTATTCTACTTAACTTTTAGGGGTTTTTGATGATAAAATAAATAATAGAAAAATAAGAGAAATTAAATACAAATAATTAAGGGTTAATTATACACAATATGTTACAAGATAAAAATGGAGAATTGATGGTGATTTTAATTGGATTACTTAAGACATGGGTTTAATTGATGGATTTTAGTATGATGAATACAAGATTCATCATACCCCTATTCTTAAACCATGCTCGTCTTTGAGCATCTAAAGAATGAAGGAGTTGGATTAATTCCTGACAGTGCAAGTGAAGATTTCAAGGCTCGATCTTTCGAAGACTCTTAATGTAAGAGATCCTAAAATTCTGGGTTTATCCAAGCCTTAGTCAGAAGGAATCCAACTTCTCTAATTATCAGACTCTCTTTTTATACATATAATATAAGGATATGATCTTAAGTGTATTGCATTTCATGAGAGTCGAGTCTGGGCATCATTCAAAGTTCCAGTCCCAAAGACTCTCCTCTAGACCTCATCCTCAATACTAGGTAATAAGTTTATTCTTGCTTCAGTCAACCATCTCATTAGTTTGTCAGACTTGAAAGTGTAGATGGATGGCCAGATGATGGAGGGAATGGGATTGTGTCTATTTTTCTCTTCCTCACATTGAAACAAGGGGCCTCTCGAGTGCCTTTCTACTCAACACATATAAATTTTTAGATTGTTTACCAATGTGTCCGTCAAGAGAGTTGGAGTTGTCTGCACTTGTTTTTTTGGGAGTACACCGGGGTGTGTTTCTTCTGAGTATCTAAGATACCTTTGACACCCAGACTTGTAGCATTTACGATGCAGAGCCCTTTTTCGGTGTCTTCCCAACTCCTGGTCCTAATTAGCGCTTGGTCCAAGTGGACACTTTAAAAAAATTTGGGAGCGCTCGCCATTGGTGGAAGCTCATTTAATATTTGACTTAGATGATAGAGCTTTTTCTTTGACATTTCATTGCTTTGGTTGGCTAGCTCCACTGTTTTTACCAAAAGTTGGCGCACACTGATCAACAATATTCATTAAGTTTCATCACACCCTGGCATTTTAGGTTAATAACAAAGAGATAGAATATGAATCTTGTTCACATACTGGCTAAGGTTTTGCTGACACTCATGTTTTCTGAAGCCTTCATTAACTTTATCCCATCCTCAAATATCATCAGATCGGGTCTAAACTCAAATCTCTAGTTCAAGTTCCTCAAGTGATAACTCAACTCATCTCATCAATCATGCGGTTGTGGAAGTGATTGTGCTGATCATACTCTTTTAAAGGTAGAGATGAAGAGTGCCATATAGCGCTCAAATCTTTCAAACTAGGGAAGTATGGAAAATTAAGCTTAAAATCCTAATGACTAAGGCATGTTAACTCAGACTCTCAAGATCACATAAATCCAGTGTCCTCAAAATCCTCAAGCCTTGAGTGAGTGTGAATGTGTCAGGAATACACCAACTCCTTGGTTAGTGATTTTTGTGTGATTTTTGACTTTTGCAAATTTTTATGGGTTTTAATTTTCAATTTTTTTAATTCATGGAAGAGACAATGATTGGCCCAGGATCAAATGAATAAAGTATCTACTCTCAGCCAGTATGGGTGTATGTACGAGCCAATAAACAGACCCGTGATCCTTCAAATGCGGTGTCCTTTAAATCACCCACTCTACTAAGGGAGACCAAAGTTCCCTCACTGAAAGTGTCTACTAAGCCTAGTAGTCAGAGTCCAATTCAAAAAGGTTTTTAAACTTTCATTTTTTGGAAAGGGTTATTTACACAGATTAATACCTCAATTTAAGAAAACATTTTTACAAGGTTTTTACAAAACTCAGTTCACAGGTTTACGAAAACCAAGCCCGAAAATAAATTTTTCAAAAAGTTTAAAAATACGATCTATTGCTAAAGTAAATATACAGTACTATACAGTATACCCCCCCTATAGCTAAATTTTTCTATGTCCTCATAGCAAAAGTGCCATGAATCCAAAGCTCGATCAAATATAGGGTGATATAGCAGAACTGAGGAGGAGGATCCCCCTATACTAAGGTCAAAAATCGACCTAAGTACAAGAAGATAGTTTGTGGGAAGGATGAGTAGGCGGGTCCCCCCATACTTAGGCTACAAATAGCCTAAGTAAGGTCTGAGTTGGGGGGGGGAGTCTGTACTACGATACAAGAGTGGAGGGTTGGGGGGGTTGGTAACTTATGCCGAGAGAGAGAGAGAGAGTGAGTGAAATATAGAGAGGGATATGGTAGGGTGAGTGTGTATGTGCATGTGTGTGTGTGTGGGGGGGGGGGGTAGATCATCAAGTGATCTACTTCTTTTCCTTCTCTTTTTTTTACAACATGCGAGAACTGGAAATAAATATGCACATGCAAGTTTTTTTTACAGTACGCAATGCAGGATGACTGATTAAAATCCCAGAATTTCTTCACAAATTCTTTTGCGACTTTTTCAGCAAAAGCTCCCGACTTGACACCTCCATGAAGATCAAGCATCCTCGATTTTCATGAGCCCTACCACAAAAGTGAAAAGTTAGAACACAAAGATAATTTAAATCAGCAGAAAAAATGATGTATGAAATGAGGACCTGAAACCTCGAAAAATATTCAACAAAGAAAATCAAAATTCAACAATTAAGTTAAGCCATGTCCCTATCAACGACACTATTTGATGAACATGAAATTTACCTCTTTAAGAATGAATAATTATTGTAATATAGGAGGTAAATTCGGTTCAGCAAAAATCACAATCTTTGAATGTTGTGGAAGATTTATACTTGGCAAGTCTACCAAGGTCGAACACAAGGACACATCTACTTAATCAATTTTAATGATTTTTGATCAATGAAGCTCAAGTGTGAAATATTCTCAATTACAGGTCTGTATGATGCACTAATCTAGTTACAATGCAATGCCATGATGCGTGCAATTTTTAGTTGGTTTTTATGCAATTATAAGATGATGCATGACAATAATGCAAAGAAATTTATATGTAGACTAAATCTTACAAGTATACCCTAAAAGTATGACCATCATATCAGAAATAGAAATCAGAGTCGATTTAATCACAACATGAAGAACAGTCATTAAATCAAAACAAGAACAAGGAGAGTAGGGTCTCATTTATCACAAAAAAATCACTTCATTTAAAACAATGGCAAATGATAAAATCAAACATGCTATGATGTAGAGGACGAAAAAAGGATCAAAACGACACTAAAATCATGCAATTTGGACCTACGATGCTCAAGTTATGCTAAAAACAATACAGGGGCATAATTGTTATAAAAATGCAAGAAAAATAAATGATAAATATTGCATTTAAGTCCTTTTAGGGACCTAAATGCAAATAAGAAAAACTACCTAGGGTCCTGTGTAAATTTTCCATATGCGCGGGGACTTTCTTGCAATTTCCAAAACCTATGAGGGCTTCCCTGTAAAATACCCAAGCACGCACATGAGGCACATGACTGGGGACCATTCTGCAATTAACATTACTTCTGGGGTCCTTATAAATTTCCCAGGACCTCACATGTGGTGCACGTGAGGCACCTAGGCTCGGGAGGGCGCCTAAGGTTCGGGCAACGTGGCTTCATCTGGAGGCTTGGGACGAGGTTTGGCATGACCTGAGCGTAAAGGTCTGGAGTAGAGGCTCGAGAGCCACAGGTCACCATCACCACCGTTCGATCAAAGCGATTGGACGGTACCTGTGTCTTCTCCTCCGCCGTGTGTCACCGGAGGAGGCGGGGCTCCGATGAACAGCTGGTTGCTCCGCCGAGCTCCAACTGCTGCTTCGATGGTCAATGAGGATTTGTAAGAGGCTCGCGAAGGTTCTCAGTGGCTGGCGGAGCTTCACCGATGTCTGGAAGGGCAAGGCAAAGGCAGGTGATCGGAGTGGTTGCGCGAGACCGGCGAGGCGAGGATGGATCCGGCCATTGAAGCTTGAAGTACCTGTAGTAGTTAGAGAATAGCCGAAGCGTGTGCGTGGAAGTGAGGTGAGGTGAGTGGGGGCCGTATGGGGCGACGTGAGTGGTGGCCCAGTGCTCCTTCTCCGGCAGAGCAGAGGGGGAGGTGGCGGAGGGTGGTTAAGGTTGTGGAGAAGGGAAGGTGAGGTCGGAGGATAGCGCGAAGATGTGGGCGGAGCAGTAAAGCTTATGGGATGGTCAGATGGAAGGGGCAATGAATGAGAATGTCGGAAAAACTCGAAGAAAAGAAGAAGAAGATATCTCGTCGAAGAGGGGAACTTTGGCGGAGGAAGTGACCTGGGCTGAGCTCCATGGGGGCTCGGGGTCGTCGCCCAGCGTGCGTAGCCGGTGCACGGAGCTCAGGCTACCGACGTTGGTGGCGGAGCTTTCATGGCGGTGTCATGGATCTCACCTGAGGTCCGGGTCGTCGTCGCCTCTACACCGCCCTCCGCTGTCACCGGAGGTCGGAGGAACCTGGGCCGCAACCCTCGTAGATGGTGGATGGTGGTGACAGAGTGCGGAGGTCGGGTTTTATAGGATGGGGTGGTCGGGGTTATGAGATGGAGAGGCATTTTGAAGTGGAGGTTTAATGGCGTGGCAGTGATAGTGGGGGTGTTACGGTGGTCGCACAAGGAAGGAGGAGGTTATGGATACATGGGGGAGGCATTTCGAAGCGGAGAGGGATGGTGGTGGCGGAGCAAAAAATGGAAAGAGGTGGCGTGCTCACAAGGTTAAACGGCTGGGGGGAGGGGAGGTTACTGGGGAGGAAGATGACTTCCTGGTCGTTGGATACTTAGATCCAACAGCTAGGATGGGAGCGTGGTCGGACGAGTGATATCAGATCATAGATCCGATCCTACAGTTTGGATTTGGGTAGAGATGATAGGTTTAGATGAGTTTAGGCTTTAATCCAATGGCTGTGAGTGAATGGATGTCGTGGAGGACGGTGGACCATCGGATTCAAGTGGGATCGAGTGGCTGAAGTGAAGGGCGACGTGGCATGAAGATAGGCGTAGGATAGGAAGTTTATCCAACGACCATAGATGAGGCGCTGGGTAGCGGTTGGGATTTGATCTAGAGACAGATCTGACGGTTGGGGAGTGGAGCATCGGTGGACGGTGGAGATGGGAGCGGAGGTGAGTGGATTCGACAGTCCAAGAGGGTGCCACGTGGCGGAAGTGGAGGCGGGCCACGTGGAGGCTCCAGAGAGCGCCACGTGGCCCAATGAGAAAATTCAGAGGATAAATACAAAGATAACTACAAAAGAAATAGTTAGGGGCAAAATTAGGAAAAAGTTAAAACATGAAAGTTGCTCACCTCGATGAGATCTACAACTTTCATGTGGGTCAAAAATCTAAAAGAGGTCATTTGTACAAAGAGTATTTTTCAGGGTATTTTTAGGGGGATAAAAACACCGATTTTTGTCTTTTGAGATGTTTTTGTATTTTTTTAGTCTTTTTAAAGGGTCAGTGAATTATAGACAATTATTCTACCTAATTTTTAGGGGTTTTTGATGATAAAATAAATACAAGAAAAATAAGAGAAATTAAATACATATAAATAAGGGTTAATTATACACAATATGTTACAAGATAAAAATGGAGGATTGATGGTGATTTTTATTGGATTACTTAAGACAGGGGTTTAATAGATGGACTTTAGCATGATGAATACGAGATTCATCATCCCTATACTTGACATTGCAAGTCCCTAGCAAACACTCATGCAATAAGTACATAAAATAAAAAACAAAGAAAAGAAAATGGACTAAACTCTATTGTCAAACTTGTCTTCACAAAATCAAAGTTTGGAGCTCAGGTCGGACCTTTGAAATTTAGCGTAGGTGGAACCTTATCGAAAATTTTATTTGAAATCCAAAAGCCTTTGAGAATCCCAATACTCTGTTCAAGTCTCCTTAATTGCCAAGTTAGAGTACTTCAACTCATATGCAAACCCTTATGACTATGAAACTGACTTTTACAATGTGTGTAATAGTGGCTCTCCCCAAGTGAAACATCAAAGAGACTGCATTCTCCAGCATGACAACCCGATGATTCCCTAATCTGTCAACTCATTCCTCAAGGATCAGGGCATTCCCTTCTAAGTTCAAGTGACAACTAACTCAAGATGTGGGGGTGTAGAGAAGAATGGAAGGTAGCCAGTGTATCTACCTATACTAAGATGCAAGATCAGTGTAATCAATTCATCCAGTTGAAGGCTCACATGATTTGACTTGAGGCTCAAGCTTTCTTATTGACTATACAAATATATACACTCTGACATGAATTTTATTTTCAATCAAGTCTGTCACTTTTTTGGAGTTTTTGCTTTTTTTTCTTTTTTTGAAATACTATTTACAACAACATTTACATAAGGAGTATTTCCTCTTGACCTAGTAGACTATCCCTCTTTTGAAACATTATTGCAACCCACACTCTCCTGTCTTTAGACATCTATGCCACTGGACTAGTTAAAATGCACTTCCCTCCCTAGATGAGGACAAATGTATCCACTTGTGTGTGTCTAATACAGGCAAATCCAACCCCCTCACCACTCCAACTGAGTTGATCCAAGTGAAAGGTCCATATATCCAAGCTAGGTCATTATCGACAAGAGTTGTACGTGTGCTCCTAAATACTCTACTTAGATAGTCAAGAATCCGTTGAACCAAGTCTCACGATTTTCAAAGAACTAAATCAACTAGACATGATGTACCTCAATTTCAACTCCTATAAGGTTCTTGTAATTAGGTAGATTTTAAGGTCCAACCAAGCTCCAATCTTTGTATGGATTTCAAAGAACTAAATCAACTAGACATGATGTACTTAGACTTGTTCAATTATCAAACTCCATCCGAAAAATGCGAATGCCATGCAAATGCTATGCAGAAATTGTTTTTGTGGTGCAATTTTCAAAGTTTTGAACTTTTTATGGATTTTTGAAAACTTGATGCAAATGCAATTTTTGTCTTTTTCAAAAAGGTCTTGCAAATGATTAGGTATTTTTAATTTTACAATTTTTCTTTTGTGATTTTTGAAAACAAAAGATTTTGGCTAAAATTAGGTATAATTATTTACACGGGTATGCATCTTAGATGTACAAGAATTAGATTTTCTAAGAATTTACAAGGGGTAAGTGATCATTTTTATAAATGTATTTATACAATTTAATAAAAAATTTTACTGTGATGTATGTATTCCTCAAATTTGAAAATCATTTAACAAACAATTTTGAAAACTATAGTCCAAAATAAATTTTGCTAATAATGTTTACAAACATGTACACACATTTGAAAATAGTTTTGTAAAGGTTTTTCAAACAGTATATATAGATTCTTCAAAATTTTATTGCAACTATTTTTCAATCATTTGCAAATGATTTTTAACCTTTTTATTTCACACAAAGAAAAGGATTTTTTGCAAACAAATTTTTTTTCAAATGTTGAAAATATTTTACAAAACATTTTTCAAATAGTTTTCAAAAGATTTTTCAAAAATATTTTCAAATATTTTTCAACATTTTACGAAAAATATTTTCTTCTGGTTTATAAATCATTAAATAAAAATAATTTAAGGAATAATAGGCATGTTTTTATTAAGTATTTTTAATGAATTTTATAGGTATTTTATACAGAGTTTTAGCTATAATAATTATTAAAAATATGAAAGTACGAGTTACGGCTAAAGTATATACGGAGTCTATAAGATCCCCCTATACTTAGCTTGAGCTATGTCCTCACAAATCAGAGAGAAAAGAGAAGACATAGCTAGTACGGAGTATGGAAAAGTCTGAAGAATAATAAATGAAGGAATGAACGAACGAATGAGAAGTCGACCGTCCCCCCTATTCTTAGGATAAAATAATCCTAAGTATAACAAACTGTACATAAGGTGGGGGAGGGTCAAGGGTGGGAATGAACAAATCGTACTCATGTCGTCTCCCGCTATACATAGGGTAAGATATCCCTAATTATAGATATGAAGAGGAGATGGTGGAGAGGATGAAAGAATGAAAGAACTTGGGGTCCACACACCCTATATTTTGGACAAAGTATGTCCTAAATTTAGAAGACTGGCAAAAAGTTGCGGCACCTTTTCGGTAGAAAAAGAAAAAATGAAAAGGAAAAGAATAAAAGAACAAAAGAAGAGAAGAGAGATGAAGATGGAATACGATAGAAGAAGATGTACACATTACTCCCCCTATACTTTGGGTAAAAATACCTGAGTACATGCAGCAGCGAGAGTGATGAAACAGAATGAAGAATGAACACTCGGGTTGTCCACCCCCTATACTTAGTACAAAGTAAGTCCTTAGTAAGGCACACACGAAAATGGGTGATGAGGAAAACGTGAGACAAGAAGAGATAAACGAAAGAGGATGTACAACAAAGTGGATGTACAAAGATCGAGAAGGTTTAAAGCAAACCTTCTTGCGGGACCACTGAGGAATGGTGACAAGATGGAGGTTGATATGAGGGTCCACATTGGACAGAAGCCAATCAAGATTGACCTAGTAAATAACCTCATTGGTCCTAGAATGAGAGGGTACGGACGGGTCAGTGGTAGTAGTGTGTCTAGCTCTGGCCTTAGGTGTCTCGCATATATCAAAGTGAATATGGAAAAACTCATCATCCGAAGAATTAAGGCCAAGGTCATCCTATGATGTCTCTCCTAGGTCAAAAACAAAAGGAACACACTCGTCCGTGGAAGTAGTCGAATCATGTTCGTCCTCAAAAGTCTCAACCAGATCATCAATGTCACTAAAAGACACAAATTCCTGAATAAAAGTAGCAAGATCAAATTTAGACTTAGTCTCATAAATGTCAGCCCTCCGATCAAAGGTGTAAATTGTGTAAATCATGTGGATGTCATCAACACTTCGCCAAGTACTAGAAGAAGGAACTCTGAGGTCTATTCTTTCCGAGTTTTCCTCCTCGGAGAGGAATTCTCAGGTCCCAGTGGAATCCAACATGCAGCAAAATCTCTGATAGTCTCATCAATGTCATAGTCCTTGGGGTTAGCCAAAATAGGTGTAGTCACATCAGATGTAGGTCTTTGATCGACAGTGGGTGTAGTGATGATCATATCGCTCTTGTCAACGGGATAGAAGCGAATCTCTCCTAATTCATAGTTGATAACGACCCTATGGTCATCCCTAGATGATTGGTGAGTGCTCCCTAGTGGAGGTCACATGGGAAATATGACAAAATCGACGGTGTATCTCATGCCCTGAATCGAGATGATGGCTTTTTCTAGAATACCCTTCAATCGCTTAATAGATCCATTAGCAAATTGTATGATCATCCTAGTTTTTTTGAGAGTGCCTAAGTGAAGAGACTGTACCAATGAGAAGGGTATGATGGTAATAGAATCATCGATGTTAAGGAGAGTGTGATCACATGTGTAGTCAGAGATGGTGCATCAGATGAAAGGTGTGGCAGAGTTCCTTTTCCTAGAAATTGAGCGGTGAGTGATGGCATGGGCAGTGTCCATGGTCAAGATATGAGGCTCAGATATACTCCTCTACTTTCTCTTCTTATTATGAGTAGATAGTTAGGTCATGGCCTGGAGAAGTGGGGCATCAATGATCTCATGAATAACGACCGCCACTTCAGGTTCAATCAATGTCTTTTTGAGTTTTCAGACATCCTCCATGCAAGGGAGGACATCGGAATCAACATATATATGAGGATGACGAAGATCACTATGTACAATGTCGTCCTCGGGGTCAAGGATGGGACAAGGTTAGAATGGTTGTTTGTTCAAAGGGTCTGGCAAAGGTTCCCTCTCCTCACAGTTTGAATCAATCATGTGTCTCCCGAAATATTTTTGTTTTTTTTATTACAAGCTCTCATGGGAATCCTCAAGTAAATCCATATCGTCAGATCGTAAAGCATCAATATGGATCTTATTTATGTAAGTGAGGTCGTCAATCCTCGAATTCATATGCTCCATGTACTGGGACAAAGTCTAAAGTATGGACATCATGAGAGGTGACTCCAACATCTCGGTCTTGGGTGTATGTGAAGGTGAAAAGTGTGAAGGTGGAGGCAGGTAAAAATTGTAGGCCTGAAACAATGGTTGAGGTGGATATATATAGAAGTCAGGAGCAAAGTCCTCCTACAAAAGTAGGTGGACCGGCTAGAGGGTACGAGGGATCCTGAAGGTTGAATAAAAATCAATCCAGTCAACCATCTTCAAAATAAGAGAAAATGATTGAGAGAGCACGATAATAAAATGAAGAGGTATGAGAGAAAGGCGCAAATGATTAAAGAGATCGAGAATGCACACAAACAAACACAAACACACACACACACACACACACAAAACAAACCTTAATTCACCTATTCAACTCGGTAAAGACCGTGGAAGTTCGATCTTTTTATCTTGTCTGTTTTAGAGTTAGGTGAGAAGTCAAAAATTGTACAAACACTTAGGTTGGGCTTAATGGGATTTGGGTACTAATCTTATTGTGTACGTGGGCAAGTAAAAGTGAAGGAAATGAGGGTTTAGGGTTTTTTCTTTTTGATCTTTTTTTAGGGTTAGGTAATATTAGCAATCCCAATTTTATTTGATTATTACTATTTTGGATTTTTATAAAAATGCATGTACCTATTGAGGGATAAATTGTTTTAAGCTCCTAGAGGGTCAAAATCAGAGGTAGAGTTAGAAAAGCAATGCGAGGTGAAAATGATGATGTATGTTAAAGAGAAATGCTCACATTGCCCCCAACACAATACATGCAAAGATGCTCAGTAAAATTGAAACCTATCTATATGTAGTGCAGCCGATTAAATCACCCTAGGTTCGGAAACTATTATTAATGTGAAGAACCAATTCTAGTGATTCAAAATAGAACCTATGGGTTCGATCTTGGAGTCTCCTCGGTGCCCACCACAGTGGGTCTTGCAAGAGCTGTATGGAGGACTCTCGCAACGCGTGTTCTGAGACTAAGTCAGAAGCAATTCAAAATTTGATTAGATCCAAACGCAGACTATAGTAGCAGACAAATGTAATTAATTGTTTGGACCTAATGCTATCATCAAGCAATCCTAATGCAGGGGCTAAATCACACAAAGTAAAGAAAACCAAATCGGGAAACAAAGGAAAAAAAGGTAAAAAAAACCAAGAAAAACCAACGAGGCCCCCAAGGGAACAATCCCTAGGGCACTTGACCTCGTGAAGTATGAATTGTCTTGAGAGTCATGTTTATTACAATAATAATCCCTCTCTCACTTTAAATACACAAAAAAAATAAATAAAATAAAAATACTAAATAGAAATGTCTTCAAAAATCCTCCCAATTCACCTTCAGTGCCTATTTCTAACAGCTAGGTTAAAAAGCCAACTTGGATTCATGTGGGTGTGTAGACGCTCCAAAGAAGGCCTCCCTCGATCGTGGTACCTCCCAACAAGTCAACAAGAGAGGAGATTAAACAATTCAACAATAATATCAAATAAATATGAAAACAAGTAAAGAAAAAAAGGATATAGACAAATAATGACATAATCAAGCAAAAGTCAATCCATGAGTAGTGCTCCCTGGAAATGGTGCCATTTAATAACTAGGGAATATTTCTCACACAGGGTGGACACATAATCGTTGTGGTGACTCTCAAGAAACCCTAAGTAATCAACAATTAACCCATAATCAATGATTAAGTAGTGAAAATAAATGTGGAGTTAAAATTTATTTTATTTAACTCTACAAAATGTGTGTATAGTGCAAGTATGTAGGGGGTCGAACACATGGAGCAGAAAAAATATAGTGGGCAACTTAATGCACAAAAATGAGTGCGAGCTTCATTATCTATATGCTCATTTTGTGGCCTTTTCAATTCATTTTTCATTTTATTTTTTAATATTTTGCATTTTGTTTTTAATTTTTTATTTTCATATTTTCTTTTAATATTTTTATACTTTTCTTTTCTTTTAAAGATATAATAAAGCTATATGTAGATTATATATACAAACTAGACTAATATAGTTATAAATACTAGTAAATACAATAAAAATAAAGAAAATAAAATCTTTTTGGGTTTTAAAATATTTTTTACTATTTTTGTGATCTGTTTAGGAATTTTCGCTAATTTTTTTATATATTTTTAAATTTAAAATTACCTTAAATCAGAGTTTAATTAAATAGGTTGAATTAAAATTGAGATAAAAAATAACAAAAAATCAATATTTCTCTAAATTAATTTTACCTTACATGTTATAATATAAAGAAAATTATAAAACAGAAAACACAATTTTTGGACCTTTTAGGAATTTTATAAATTTTTATAAAGGTTTTTTGTGTTTTTAAATTTTTTGGTATTTTCTTTTGTAGTTTTTAGGGAGTTTTGGTCTAGAGTTGTAAATTAAGTAAATAAATAAGATATACATTTTTTGGATTTTTTCATAATCTCTTTATATCTTTTATGGATTTTATACTTTAGACAGGGAAAGTAGGGATCTTTTAGATATTTAATAAATATTAAAATATCCTAAAATTGTAAAATAAACACATAGCATGGAAGTGAATGAAATCAAGAATGGAGGCCTATTTTTGTGGATTTTTTCGAGCAATGTAGCTATTTAAAATAAATAGAGAAAATAAAAAGAAACTACATTACTAGCATGGGCATTTTGTAAATAAAATAAAGTTCAATGGCCAAACTACAATTTATCCAAACTAAATGATAATAAACCAAACCCGCAAGGGTTGGTTGCAAAGTATCTAGGTTCAGCTGAGTCTGTACAGTGCAAATAAAATTAAAGGAGAGGTCCTTTGTGCAAATATTACAAAATAACTAACACTGTAGAGGAATATATATATATATCAATATTATATTAGAAAAATTGATGTGGTTGACATGCAAATCGCCCAGCTAAAGGGCACAGATGAATGGTTTGATGGCACCACTTATGCCACGCATCGTGCTGTCCTACAACGATGTCGGTTCATCTCCAATGATCGAGATTAGATCTCCCGATGGAGATCTTGGTGGAGGATGGGCTGGATCATACAGCTACTGTGGACCACTAAGAATACGATCAGAATCGATGACGGAGAAGGCACATGGACGTATTGGGAAGAACTCTGTCAAGGTAAAGTTCCACTGATCGGATCACGCTCCTCCAATGCTCTTTGAAGCTCTAAAATGGCCCAATATGCTCTCTGGAAGGTTCCTCTATCTGATGGGGGTGCAAAAGGTCGTGAGGTGCACCTAAGCTTTCCCACGACATCAGGAAGATGTAGCGCTCTAAGTACCTTGGTTTGCGTGAAAATCGACCCCAATGGGAGTCTCGAGCCTCCAGGAATTACAAGTAGAGAAAGAACAAGAAAAAGGGGGTTTGGGGGCTCTTATTAGCGATGGCGGATGTGTAGGTGGCTCGGGTGATGGTGCTCCGACGAGGCAGCTGAATTAGAGCACCCACCACCATATTGGTGGTTGACCTGGGTGAGTGAAGTGGAACTTCGAATTTGTGTTTTATGACTAAGACAACTAATAAATTGTTAAACTAAAGGCTGAAAATTAAAACTAATACTAAAATTAATCTAAAGATCACGAAAGCAGACCTTGAGTGGAACCACGAGATGGACCTCAATGGCGGCCAGCCACTGGAGATGGTGGTAGAGCTCCTCAAACCATGCCTGACCTCACTACCGGTGGTTGGAGAAGCCCCTATCACATGCTTCGATCCAGAGTGTATGAGTGGAGGTCAAATGAGGGCCAAAGAGATTACAAAAAATGGATCGAAGATCGGGTGACGGTTTTGTACAATGAGGTACATGGCATCAAAGATCGAGGGCGATCGACTGAATCAAAGCTCCTCTCCCCAAGGGATCACGCATGCGTGATTAGGGGTGGATGGAGGAGGAAAAAGTCTGTAGAGGTCCCACCAAATCGATGCTTGCATCAGCTTGGAAAAAGTAAGAATAGACAGGTCGAGGCTAGATCTGACAAGGTGGCAGGCAAGGTGAGCTAGTTGACCGAGTCAACTAGTAGAGCCACATGGTTGATCGATGTGGACCAACCAGGAAAAACTTTGTTGAAAGTATTTAAAAATTCAAAAAACAAATAATAAAAGTTTTTATTATTTTCAGTTTATAAAATAAAAAATGTTTATTTTTTCTGAATTATTTTATTATGATTTTTATTTATTTTTTAGAGGTATATAATTACAAGTTACTTTTTCGGGTTAATAATATATGTATATTCATCTATGTTTTTGTGTCTTTTATTTTTATTGTGTATTTCTTATTTTATTATTTTATTTTATTATTTCATAAAATTATAAATTATTTTTATATATTTAAATATATTTTTATTATTATTTTTGATATAATATATACACTTTAATAAATAGGTATATGTATTGTATAAGTATAAGTATAGGTATTTCAGCTATGTATTTTATTTACATATTTTATTTTAATTAATTAATTATTTTTTATTCTGGTTTTATTAGATATATATTATAAATAATATATAGAAATTATAAAAATAATAATTAAGAAATGAAATGATTATTTTAATCGTGTAAACAACACAATAAGGGTCCAAAACCTAACTTTCACACCTTATCTCCAAAAAATACGAAATCCATCATTAAAAAGCTTAATAAAAGTTATAAATAATTATAGGTGATTTTGATAAATTTTGAGTTTTTATTTGAGAGATATGGGTATGGGAAGTTGTGATTTTGGAAATTTATTTAGATTGTAACTTTTACACTGTATATTATTTTTGTATAAAATCAATTTTGTATTTTTCTATATTTTATTATTTCATTATTTGGGTTACAAAAAGTGGAAAATAAAATCGATCCCAAAAATGAATAAAGAATGAATTAATAAGATGGATTTTTATTGTATTTTGAACCCTTATCTCCCCCTACTTTATTCGTTGTCAACCTAGTCATCAAGATGCCTAGGTCTCAGGATTTAGGTTCATAAAATATCTTTGATATTTTACTAATCTTCTTTTCTTTTCTTTTCTCTTTAATTTTGGCATAAAAAAATAGTATTTTATACAATATTCATATAAATAAAAGGAATTTACTTGCATTTACTCGGGTTTTTAAGGCCAAAATGATAGAATAAAGGTGATGAAGTGATGATTCATCAGGGAGTTGTTTTCTCAGACTTCGTGAGCCTTTCATTGAGCACCCGAGACCGACAATCCTCATGGGATAGGGGTCACTCTCATCGCAAGCCCCCATCGTTTCATGGAAACTCTTCCCATGGGGCTACGATCAACAAGTCACTTTTTCTTCTTGGGGGTGGTCAGAACCAACCATTCCTCTCTTCTCTCACTACATTGAGGAATTAACTTACCTTTTTTCTTCTAGATTTAATTCTTTCAACTCTATTAATTCCAATTATCTCCGTTCTGAAGGTGAAGAAGTAGAAACTAAGATCACGATGCCTCCCAAGAGGAACCATGAGGATGTAGATAATAGAGATGACCCCTTATAATAGGTCCTTGTCTGTTTAGCTAGAGTTGAGCAACAAAATGTTGATCTTATGGCTCGAATGGGACATGTGATTGAGGTGGATGCTTACCACCCATCATAGAATGAAATGCACAGCTGACCAATACCGGAAATTCCACCTGATACATTTGAGCTGAAGCCCCACTTCCTTGCATTGTTACCAAAGTTTAATGAGAATGAAACAGAAAATATATATGTGTTCCTGAGAGACTTTGAGTTAGTGTGTAACAATCTTAGTCATCCTAGGGTTGGACAAGATTACATCAGGATGAAGGATATCACATTTTCCGTAGGAGATAACGTTGTCCATTGGTTGAAGAATTTCGGGGTTAGATGTACGATTGGGTTGCAATTCATAGACCTATTTTTAAAGAAGTTATACCCACTTAGTAGGACTGACCAAATGAGAACAAAGATCACTTGTTTCTCCCAAGCTCCTCGTAAGCCAGTCTATGAAGCCTGAGATACATTCAATGATTTGAAACAAAAATGCACTGTGGCATTACCAAAGCGATCATAGTCCAGACCTTGTTCTGTGGCATGACCCATGAGATGCAAGGATTAGTGAGTGTAGCTTGTGGAGGTAGCCTTCTAAATAAGAATGAAGATGTCGTAACGAAGATATTAGAGCAGATGGAAAAAACAAGCAGATCTCAGGCAACTATGGCCTATCATGTGTCTCCCTCATGCTTATATCATTTGACACCTAGGAGGATTGTTGTGGATCTGATAGATAATCTCATCGACTATAGGGGGATAATATCTGATAAGCTTATCATGGTCGAGAAGATCTACGAGAGGGTCACTAACCTTGAGGCACTTTCGTGATTACCGAAGAAAGTGGGGGATTTATCTGACAAGGTAGCCAAGATGTGGCTACATGCCCCTTCTGCACCTTATGCACCTATACACCGAGTTCGGCTCATACAGAAGCATGCATATGGGCCTCAAAGAAGCTAGGTTGAGGAGCAGTAGTACACTCAACATGAGTAGCACGCTTCCCCACAAGTGGAGACAGTCTACAAGGAGCCTCCACATGTGTTTGAGATAAACAGGCTGTGGTATAGCTATGACCCTATCAACAGACGGTTAGAGATAGGGAGTGTTCAACGATACCGAACCTCCCTAGCTTATAGGACCACGACTCCATCCCCACACCGTGCTTTGTACAATCCTGTCAAGGACATGGATACGGGCCTCAATAACACCGGCAACAACATTGCACTTTTCATTTGGACTAGGAGGTTCCACCACCACCTTACACCTCACAGTCCCAACCACAGCAGTATTACTGGTAGGGATAGAAGGGACAATATAAACAATAAAACCCACCATCTTCCAGCCAACAGTAGTAGCAGACCCCACCCATGAACGATTTGGGGTCCCTCACCTTGGCCATTCAGTCTCTGATAGATAGGGTTCAATAAATTCAGAATGATTGTCATGAAATGAGGACATATCTCAATCATATCTCACGCTACTAGGATTAATATATGGAACCAAGGACTCTGATTGCTGCCATGATTCAAGCTAATCCCAACAGCCTAAATCAGAGTCAGCAGCGATGATGAGATCATGTATATTATGAGTTTACTCTAGATTTGAACATGAGATACTTTCATATGATAATGTGAATCATTTGTCCCTAAGGAGCGGAAGGACCATGATTATACTTGATTGGGCATGGGAGCAGGAGGAGGATGCCACCAAGTCTTTACCTGAGGAGAACTTGGAAGCAGAGGAGCAACATCATCACCACCAACACAACCACCTTCAACGGAATAAGAGGGATGTGAATCCCTCAAAAAAATAAAAAAATCAGAAAAATAAAAAGAACAAAAAGAATGAGAGGAGTACCAATAGTGCATCAAGCGAGCCTTATGAAGAGATTACACCACCATCTGAAGAGGATGCACCGACAGCAATAGAAGATGCACCACCTTTTTCTTTTCCTGAATTTCATTCGAACTAGAATCATAGTCCAAGTACTGTACATAACTCATTTTCTCATTTGAATAAGAATGAACATATTTCAATTTTAGAATCTGAGTTGTCTTCAATAATCCCTTTCCCCTATGCTCTAAAGAGTGGAAAGAAGAAATAAAAAAAATCCAAAAAGATAACCCTAAGATGGCATAGTTTTGAACGAGTACATCATGGTAACAATCCCCTTTGATACATATGTGGATATGACACCTTCATTTCAAAAATACCTTAAGGCGAGATGTACACCTACAAGGGTAGCGGAAAAACAAGAAGCTATGTTGAGAAGCATGTTTTGTCAGTAGCCACTAGTTGCACCGTTATAAATGTGTTTCCAAGGAATGAAGGTACATGGGTGCTCATTATGTGGTGAGTCATGTCGATGACATTGCACTTGTATGCACTCTCCTGGATAATGGATCCTCAATTAACCTGGTGCCGACAACCCTCTACGAGCTACTAATCTAGAACAACTTAGGGAATCTAGAGCCTTACTTCGATTTGCTGATAATTCCACTAAGAGATCCACGAGAATTGGGTAAATTATCACCAATATAAAGGGATGAGGTTACATGGTGGAGTACATGGACCTTGATACGGAGATCCCCCAGAATTCGAGAGATTCAGAGATCATACTTGGAAGACCCTTCTTTAAGATAGCGAGAAAATCGTTACTAAGGACAGTAGGTGCTTTATTTGACTACAAGGTCAAGAAGAATTAGTTCCAAACTCCAGGTGGAGATGAGGAACTAGAGATGAAGCAAACAAGGTGGCAAATCCAGTTTTCGAATGCAACATTGAGTAATTTTCGTCAGAAGTATATTGTGTTCATATAGACACTATTAGATCATGAAGATAGAACCCAACCATGACAGATGAGTCCATCTCCTCTAGAGAGAATCTTATACATGAGACAATTTGCGAGATCCTTTGGAATGAATAACAAGGCGCATATCATATAGATATTGCACCTCCTCCATCTTTGATGACATAGTGTCCTATCTAGTCCTTTCCCCCAAACAAACACCAATAATGACGAAGAGGATATCTGACATGAGTACCCACATCGTGGGGTATCTATGCGGATTACTGACACTTAAAAAACGTGACAAAAAAGGATCATTTTCCCCTACCATTTATTGATCAAATCTTGGAGATATTTATAAGAAAATATTTTTTTTGTTTCTTAGACGGGTGTTCGGGCTACAACCAAGTAGTTATTTCTCCTGAGGACCAGGATAAAACCATGTTCACACGCCCCATCTTCGATTCCAAGTGAGTGGTACCTATTCATGTTGGTCTGAAGAAGTCATGAGTTCAAACGAACACCAATAATGACGAAGAAGATATATGACATGAGTACCCACATTGTGGGGTATCTATGTGGATTACTGACACTTAAAAAACGTGACAAAAAGGGATCATTTTCCCCTACCATTTACTGATCAAATCTTGGAGACATTTACAAGAAAATATTTTTTTTGTTTCTTAGACGGGTTTTCGGGATACAACCAAGTAGTTATTTTTCCTGAGGACCAGGATAAAACCATGTTAACACGCCCCACTGGTACCTATGCTTTCAAGCGCATGCCCCCTTTGGGCTATGCATTGATCCTAGTATGTTTTAAAGGTGCATGATTGTTATATTCGTGAAGATGGTCAGCAGATTCCTAGAAGTCTTCATGGACGACTTCTTAGTCCATTATGATTCCTTCGATTCTTGTATTAGAAATTTGGACTGAGTGCTCAAAAGATGATGTAAGGTTAAGTTGATGCTCTCTTGGGAGAAGAGTCATTGCATGTGACAAAGGGCATTGAATTCACGCATGTCATCTCCAAGAGAGGAATGGAGGTTGACCCGACCAAGGTAGAAGTGATCAAATGACTCCAACCACCAACCAATATGAAGCAATTGCAGTCTTTCCTCAAGCATGTCAGCATGAGATTCATAAAGATTTTTCAAAGATAATCAGACTGCTAACTGAGCTTTTAGGAAAAGACATGGAGTTTATTGTTTATCACAAGTGTCGTGACGTCTTTAAGCAATTGTGAGGAATGATCATGAATTCCCTGATTCTACGAGCCCCATATTAGTCTCTTCATTTTGAGATCATGACGGATGCCTCAGAGATCATTATTGAGGTTGTGTTATGACAAAGTAGGGATGACGTCCCATTCTCCATACACTATGCAAGCGAAGTGCTTGCCCCTGCACAGCGTAATTATGCAGTTACGGAAAAAGAGATGCTTGCAGTAGCGTTCTCCATGGTTAAGTTCAGACCGCATCTCATTGGATCCAAGGTTGTTGTGTTTATAAACCGTACAACACTACGGTACCTCATGGAAAAGATGGACATGAAGGCATGCATTCTTAGGTGGATTTTACTTATCCATGAGTTGGACTTGGACATTAAGGATAAACTTGGAAAGAAGAATGTAGTAGCTGATCATCTCTCCCATTTAAAGACAATAGATGCTTCTGATGATGCATAAATTCAAGACTCCTTCCATAACGAGTTGGTTTTTGTTATTGACCCACTCCCATAGTACTCCAATATAGTGAACTATAAAGTTCCTGAATATTGGCCTAAGAGTAGCATAGAGCAACTCAAGTCGGATTCAAGATGTTACCATTGGGGGGATCCAATCCTTTTATTTGAGGGATTGGATTGTATCCTGAGGAGGTGTATTACTCAAGAGGAATACTAGAGTGTCCTTACTTACTCCCACATCTTGGAGGCAAGAGGACACCACTTCGGGAAGAGGACCACATGGAAGGTATTGCAGAGTGACTTATACTGGCTGATTCAGTTTCATGACTCTCACTTTGGTGAACTCATGCCAAGTATGATGTATATGGAAAGATACTTAAGCGCCTCACGGAAGTGTGAGGATCACATCATATGCGATCGGGAGTGACTAGATGTACTAGTAGCTTAGGGTAGAGGAATTTCAAAAATTTTTAATGATGAAATCACATTATCCAAGAACACTTCTCGGATCATTTCTTCTAAACCACAAAAAAGTATTAGGTTTACCTCTTGTAGTGTGGTTGATATCGAGTCTCTAAATAAAGAGATCTCTTGTCTCAAGTCTGATCTGACAGAGGAGACGCTTGCGAGTGCATTGATGAAATGTGTGCTCCTCGCAATCCATATTGATGATCCAAGCTGCGAATCTCTTGATCTCGTCATACGAGATCTATCATCTTCTTCACAAGCGAGGCACATGAAGGAGATGGAGATCCACGAGCAAATGATTTGGTAGCATAACGACGGTGTGACAATGATGGTGACTCTCTATAGGGATCAATGGTGGATGACCACGATGAGTGAGAGAGAGACCTGGCCTGTAGAGAGAGATGGAGATAGTTTAATTCCTCTTGGATTTATATGTGTCCTCTCAAAGGTAAGGGCTACCCTTTCTCTTATATTAGTTGGATGCACATGGATCTCAATCCATGTGCTCTCTTAATCTACAATATAGATAAAAAGTTTATTATTCAATGACCATGATTTTGTTGCTCTAAAAACAACAATTTATTTAAAACAAATTAATTATATCATTTTTCAAGATAATAATTATTTAATTTTAAATTTAATTAATATACATAGATGATGTAGAAGACTAAATCTCTTTACTAAAAATAAGATGCTCATCCCCCCTGAAAAAGTCAAGGTGGACGATAGCAAGAAAAGAGATAAAGTCTTCTTCTTTATCTATATATGTTAATTGATAAGCAATAACCATTATTGCATTTATCTTTACAAAATTAATTCCAAATTAAATTTGTGAAAACTTCAATCATGCCATTGACAAATATGAATTATATCTTATATGTAACATAATATGTGAATAAGATTTACAATTAATTGTTTATTTTGAATACCATTTACAACGACATATAATCTGTAAATTATATTTACAATTAAATCTCTCCATCATATTATAAATCATATTTATAACATCCATGATATTGTGGATAGTGATATCTATATCAATCATATCCTTGATAATTAAGTCATATTTAATCACTTTGGATCTATATTCTCTTCTGCCTAAATTACATGAATCACATTCACATTATTCACATCTTTGATAACTAAATCACATTTAATCATATTACATAACTCTCCTTATATGGCCAAATAATATGAATCAAATTCATATTATTCATGATAATTAAATCACATTTAGTTATCAATATCTCAATGTTCATATACAGAATTCAACAGTGGAATTATTCTTGGACTCTTTCAATAACAATTTGTACCTTTGCGGATGCTTGGAGACAAGGAATGGGAATTGTACGTTCCATGTATAGTGACTTGGATATTGAGATCACATCTCAAATCTAGATCACATGACCTCCAATAAATGCTTGATTAAGTCAAGGCTGTAAATCTAATCTTCTATTTTCATCTGAATCAGATTCAGATAAATGTCCAACATTTGGACCAAAATTAGATTACTTATCCAGTGAGAGGAGTCACTAAAATCCAGACCTATTTCATCACTCCCTCGAAATGACACCGTCATGGTTATACAATCGTTTATAATCACATCACCGTCAGGTATTCCTAATACTTGTACATTCTACATATTGGAAGACCAAGAATAAACCTGAAGTTTTGGATATATTTAGACTATCACCTTGAGGGTTTTATCATTATGTTTCTCATTCGATCATTGGGAGTTGGTATCAATCATATACTTTCCAAAAGTATATATCATACCTAGGTGTTGAATATATATTTTCCAAAAGCATATATCAAAACTTACAAATGCAGTCAAGCTCCAAAGCGAGACAACCGTGCATGGAATTTGATCCTTCCCAATATCTCATGAGTGAGCTCATGTCTTCTAATTCAGTAATGAACCTGTATGATCCCTTTAAGAGATCGTATTACTCATATGCCCTTGTATGCATACCAACGCACTAGTGTATAGACCTTGATTAGGACATCAACCTATTGGTCTGCCAAATGTACATACTCAAATATATAGTAAAGATGATGCATGCCTATATCAAGACAACATACAACATTGGTCTTTGGTTATCTTGATCTCGTTAAGTCAACTCTTTGACCTAACTTATCTAAAACCTCCAAATCTATACTCCTATGTAGAGGAACTGCACTAGGAGGTCTGTTAGATATTAGCCCATGAGAGAAAGGATTTCCATCTCCTACTCAGGATGGAGATCATCTCTTAATAACCATTTGACGATGTTTTATGAGTCCTCAATCTAACTCTTTATTCATCCAAGCACTATCCTCTATGATTCAACAATTGAATCAACAATTGTATGATCATTAAGATAGACATGTTGTGTAACCCTAATTGTACTAAGGGACCTATTATGCAAATGAGTTATTCTTCATTTAAGACCAGGGAATGATTTGCAATAACATTTATTGCATAATGGCTCACCGTGGGATCGCATGTCTAACAATCTCCTACTAAACCAAAGAACCATTAATGGGCTAATCTTTAAAGCCACACTCATGTACCAATCATAAGCTATTTAATATAGCTAGGGAAGTTGATCAGTCACTTTGTTCTCGAGAGAATATGCCAAGTACTTTTATGGTACATGCAAATCTCCTAGTAACAATACTTGCATCCGATGCAAATGTTGCATCTTCTACAACCAATGCTCAATCTTGTTGAAACAATTCTAGTGTATATGACATTACAACTCAATAATTTTTATAACCAGTATGTAATTTCTATTATCCTTATCAGAATACCCTTATTCCCGGAGATCTCTATCTCTAAAGGTATATGTAATTGAGACCTTTTAGATCACTATCTATAAAGTCATAAGTTCTTGAAGATAAGACTTAGAGTCACTATCTCAAAAGTCTTGTCCTCTTCAAAGATATTGTTATTACTGCAATCAAGTGTTTTATTTCCATAGTAGGATTAGTAATAGTTTACTACCACTACATTGTTGGCATTTGACTTTTTGTAGACATCTAGCATACCCTCTGCTTCTCGTAACTGATGTGCAAGGGCAAGTTGTTCTAGCATTCGCTTCCTCAACTCTTTGAGGTGCTATCCCTTCATATATGTCAGTACCATATCTTAAGGGAAGCAAGCCTTCCTTGGGGTTTTCCAAAAATGTAATATGTCCAAGGTGTATCATTTAATGTGATGGTCCCAATAACCACTTCTCTTTGCTTTTGAACATATTCAGAACTAAGATCTAAGAGGTATCCATGAGATTATATCTCAATTGGAATAGCCAGATCATAAAACACTTATTATAATCCTTATATAATTCCAAATGATTAGGATATTATCCATATTTAGCATGACGAACACATTGGCACTCCCATTAAGCTTCACATGGTTCATCAAGATTCTATCTGAAATCATAACCTATATAATTTCATCAAATTTGATGTTCCAACTACAAGAAGCTTATTTGAGTCCATAGATGGAGTTCTTCAGCTTGCACACATTGCTTTTCTTAGCTATTATGAATCCCTGTTGCTACTTCATATGAATGTCCTCAGATAGGTATTCATAGAAGAATGCAATATTGACTTCCATCTTATAGATGTCATCAAGTTGTGTTGCTATAGTTAGCAATATTTTGATGGGTTTAAGCATGGTCACTAGAGAGCAAGTCTCATCGCACGTGATGTCTTCTCTTCGATGTGTACCTTGTGGATACGAGCTGTGCTTTGAAGGTCTGTATCTTCTCATCAGGTTCCCTCTTTCTCTTTAAGATTCATTTACACCTAATGGGACTTACCCTTATAGGTGGATCCTTGAGGGACCATATACTAAACTTGAATACGAATTTTACTTTAGAATTGATTGCTAACATCCATTTTTCTATGTCATGATCCTCATAAATTTCATTATATGAAATCAGATCATTGTCAGATATATATGACACATGGAATCCATCCTCAAACTAATTTTGAAGAGGTATGAGCATTTCATCTGTAATTTTCATTTTAATTTCCAATTTCAAGAGCCTCATTATCTTCTCAAGATTCAATGAGTTCCTTTACTTCATTTTCATCTTTATTCTCAAAAGAGTCATCATCTAAGAATAATATCCTTATAGATGAAATCTTTAAGAATCTCAAGGTCATAAAGTAGATATCTGATGAATCTCAGATTCATCACTCTAAAAATGTTTGATTAAGCTCAAATCCCTAAAATTCATTAGCATTTCTTCATTTATTCTGCATATTTAGCAATCATGCATGTTTTGATAAGAATTGCATTTTATCACTCACTATTACACAAAATAAGAAGCCAAAAATCCCAGCCAAATTGACCTGTAAAATACCCTAACTTCTAGAATTCTAGCTAATTCATGCTAACTCCAAATGACCTGAAACCATGTCTACCGTGTACATATCGCTAAAAAGAATAAATGAAAATTATAAAAATATCACTAAACTAAATAAGTGGACCAAAAACCCAAACCCTAGTTATAGGATTTCCAAACTTAAACCTTGATATCTTCCTCATCCAGTGTCCAATTTAATTATGCTCACTTTTGAACTAATGTACATTCAATTACCTTCAAAACAAGACAAGTTCAAGTGAAACGGAACTCATAAGTGAAAGTTGGATTTTGGATCTCTTTTATACATTTTATATTTTACATAATTTTGACCTATTATTTTATGTACATAATTGACTCATTTTATTTTACTTTTTTACTTATTTTCTTTGATAAAAGTTTTATTAAATGTGCAAAATTCCAAATCTAAACTGAGTTTGAAATCAAAGAAATTAACTGAGTTTGAGTCTTCACTCACAGTTTGAACAAAAGTAGTCTTTTTCATATTTTATTTTATTTCTTATTTTTCTTACATAAAAAAATTTAGATTAATGTGTAAATATTATCTTTGATTTTATCAAATTTTTTCTGAATTTTTATTTTGTTTAAAAATGACAAAGAAATTATAAAACCACAAAATCAAGGTTTTCTATATCCATGGGATACCTCGAAATATCACTTTATGTAAATGATCGATTTTGGTTTTGGTCTCTTCATGAAAGTTATAGATCTCATCGAGATGAACAACTTCCGTGATCGATCCGAGGTTGTTTTCTATTTATTTTTATTTTTATTATTTTTTTCTGATTTTTATGGGGCTGACAGGTGGCAGCTCTTGGAGCTGCCATGTTTCATCCAATTTTGAGTGCTTTATAATTCATTTTTATAAGAATAAAAAAGCCACGCACGTGTAGCACACGTGCCTGACCTCTCCCCCCTACCACATGATGCCACGTAACTGCTCCTCAGCCGATCGATCTCAGCTGATCGGACGACCGAGGTGTATATTCCACCTTCGGCCGCCCCCCTTTCCATCTGAGGCACCACCGCCTCTGAAATCTCCACCTCCGCGGAAAGCACCGCCCCTCTACGATCCTCGCCACTCAATACCAAATATCCTTTGAATCACCTCATCTCTGATTCTCCCCAATCAAATACCATCCTCGATCACCTTCCATAGACGACCCTCCTTCATCTCTATTTAGATAGTACCGCCACCCTTCCTTGACATTGATCCGCTGATACAAACTCCACAAGGTTCCATATCCGGCCGGCGGTGACAACACCGTGCCTCGATTTCACCCTCAGGTGTGCGATGAGATCCAAGGCGTTAACCTCGTTGAAACGTGGCCTCCCTCCTCGTTGCTATTGCCCCTACTCCGGACCTCGTCTGTCGAGCCATCGAACTCCACCGATAACTTAATCTCCGTTTCTACATCCACCCCCACATCCGCGTAGTCCACCATTCTTCTTTCACCACTGTCATCCCACTGTTCGTCAACACCTACCTATCTTCAAACGCTCACCCCACTATTCTCCGCGGTTATTTCGCCTGCATCCCCACCGTGATACTCCAATCAAGCCACCACATGCATCTACTCTACTGCAATGTCACCAATGCATTCACCTTCGCGTCCATCCCCCAACATCCTCTAGAGTCTTCTTCTTTGACATACGCCAGCCAATGCGATTCCACTTCGCCCGAGCATCCCTAACATCAACCTTCGACGTATACGCTCTGGCATACACATTTGCCCGTTGCAGAACTCAGCCAAGGATAAGCCGCAACTACATCCTCTTGTCGGATCGATCCACTGGGCATCAGGTTTCCCGAGGTCCTCCCGCGTGCACGACACATGAAGAGGAAATGTCAGCAAGCAACAACCCCCATGTGATCTACACGTGTGCACGAGGGAATTTAGTGAAAGATGTCCTAGATCTTTGACTTAGTACAGAAGCAGCCCTTGCCCAAAGGTCGCGTGCATCGCATGTGACCTGTTGGAAATATTGGAAGCAGACCCCCACTCCTGCCTTATCCATCTAGGTCTAACCACCCTTAGGCACGTGCTTCTAAGAAAATTTGCAGTCGACCCCCATGGTTTAGGTAATTACAGTTTCACCCCTATTATGTATTTTCTGTATTATTTAATTATTGTAATATTGCATTAAGAACCCTGTATTCCCCCTTTGTTTGGATCATCTTCATCACATCTTTTTATTATTTAAAAATTAGCATGATGTTCTACAATTAATTGCCTACAATATGGCATATGCATGCCATTTTTCTCTTATGTGGTTAATTAACACTTAATATTCTTGTGATAAATTGCATATTTTGTCCATATTATGTTTCAAAATTTATAAGTAATTAACCATAGGTCTGAAAAATTGCCAAAAATTAACAAATAATAGAATTAATTATTTTCAATATCATGCCTAAAAAGAATTTCATTTGCAAGCATAGTTTGCTCTAAAAAAATCATTTTGCATATTTCGATATTTAATTTTTAATAGATATTAAAACTCGTCTTTTTGAGGTTTATGATTTTTCCCAGATAAATGATCTAGTGGTATATCTTGGATAATTAAATATTCTTTTTGAATACAAAATTTCCAAAAAAATTACCGTGCACCCTTTCATCACAAGATAAATCTCAGCCAAGCTTCACAATTTTCATACATTTTTTAATTGAAAATTTTATTTTAGTCCCTAAAATTGGCCACATTTGCATTTTGCATTCTAAAATTGCATTAAAAATACAAGAAATACCATCTTGAAAAACGTGAATGAACTTTGATAGAAAAAAATTCTAGGTTGTTCCTTTGCCTCCTTGGGTTCGACCTTGGGACTTGCACAAGTAAAATAAATATAAAACAACGTGAATAAAATTGAATAAATTTATTGTGGTTATCTCTTGATGGATTCCGAATTCCCACCTACAACGAAACAAAAAATTTAAAAGATAATTCACATCATTTAAAGAAGGAATTTTTTGTACTTGTCAGTATCCAATATCGTCCTTTATTTTCCTAGTGAAGCATCACTCTCTGGTGCTAGATTCCAGCTTATTTGCATCCATGACAAAGTTATAGACCAAACTACCTAAATCCTCATGTGTCCAACACTAGTCTAGGTTCCAAACCATAACTTATGAGGATGTTCGGGATTAGATATGCATGGAATCTTATAAAGGATATATATTGTTATCTCTACTACAATATACCCCTAGAAAATAATAGGTAATTATTCTAAGATTCATCATTGGTCAAATTATGTCACACGTAATCCAACTGTATCTCCCTACAACTCTATTGAGTATAGGTGCATTTTCAGGATTAAGATAGGAATGATATTCCTTCTCAGAAAGATATTTCATGAATTCAACTAATAGGTACTGACTACCTAGGTTCGATCAAATTCTTGTCATGTTCCTTCTAACATCAATTCTAAACCAAAATGTGAAATCTTTGAACATTTCAAAAGTTTCTAATATGAAGGAAAGAAATCTCATATCACAAAATTCATCAATTGATATCACATATCATTAATGCTTATTATGATATAGATGATCCACATACATCAATATATATGAGATCTTGAATACTTGGCAGCTTACACCATTCCCGAAGAAGAGTGTATTGGACATTTTTACTTTGAATGTATTGTTCACAAGTATGAAAGTTTTGAACCTTCATACAATCTAAAGTTCAACATCTTACTAATCTATTAATTATATGAACATGCATATGTCCATGTCCTGATGCTAGATCATAGTCAAATGATCTTCATCCTATTATTGATCTTTCAAAGTTTAATTTTTAGTATTAGAAATATTAATGAACTACTCATTAATTTTATAATTTAGTAGGGTCCTCTTGATGTTATATACTATCTGAAATATATCCTTCATAACTCTATATGATAGGTATATTCCAGAATACATGTTCATTTCCGACATTAGAAATAAATAATGAGCATTCTAATATCTAGGTCATTGAGACATTCTCTAGGACTAAGGGCTCTCGCACTGAAAATATGAAGTCTATATATCCAATAATAATTGTTGCAATAATTGCATCCATATCCATGTGGATGACTATTAGACCTTATGATCAAATTTTCTAATCTTTTAAAACAATTGCAACCGATTGCAAGTGTTATTAGAAGAATGAGATACAATTATCAGACTTTGATCTTATCTAATAAGTAAGACAATATAAATGATTTTATGCAGATGTAGATTATTCTGATGCACTATAAGAGTCCATCTCAAAGTATTTTAGATAGTCTAGATAGTCATACTATCAGTACATCAGCTTATTGTAGTATTGGCATTCATCTAACTCTTAGGATGTTATATGTAAGTCATAGAAGTACGTGCTAGGCACGTAGCAAGAGGTGAACCATTCCTACAATAAATGTTATCGTAATATTTGATTCATCAATAAAAAATGTTGATTCTTTTCACTCCCTTTCCAAGATTAAATGAATGAATGCAGTATAAGGTCCCTCTGTACAGGTAGGGTTATTTACAATGGAAATATTAATAATCATACAATTATTAATTCAATAATTGAATCATAGAGGCCGGTGTTTGGATGAATATCTAAAAGTTAGATTGAGGATTCATAAACCACCAACAAAAGATTATTAAGAGATGATCTCCAGCCTGAGTAGGAGATGGCAATCCTTTCTCATTAGGCTAATATCTGACTAACCTCTTGATGCAGGTCCTTTGCATTGGAATAGAGATTCAGAGATGTGGGATTGTTAGGTGAAAGAGTTGACATAACGAGATGGGGATAACCAAAGTCCTATGTTGTATAGTCTCACGATATAGAAACACATTCTTTTCTCAGAGGCAGATGTGTTGCTATATGTTTGAAACATTTGGCAAACCAATAGGCTAATGACCTAACCAAGGTCTATAAACCGATGAGTTAGTGTACATATGAGGTCATATGAGTAATACGATCTCTCAAAGGGATCACACATGTTCACTTGTGAACCGAAAGACATGAGCTCACTCATGAGGTATTGGGACCGAACAAATTCCATGCATGGTCATTGTGCTTTGGAGCACAACAAGAATTTGTAGATATGATTTATGCTTTTGGAAAGCATGTGATCGATGCTGACTCCCATTGACCAAGATTGAGAAACTTGAATATGAAACCCTAAAGATGACAGTGTACAGTTGATCTATATCTTTGGGTTTGTCATGAGACTTCCAGTATGTAGGATGTACATTTATTGGGAATACCCTAAGGTGATGTTATCATAAATGATTGTATAATCATGATGCTTCCATTCTGAGGGAGTGATGAAACATGTCTGGATTTTATTGACTCATCTCAGTAGAGAAATAATCTGATCTTGATCCAAGTGTTGGACACTAATCTGAATGAGATTCAGATGTAATAAGAAGATTAGATTTACAGTCTTGATTTAATCAAACATCTATGAAAGGTCCTTAAGAACTATATTTGAGATGTCATTTCAATATCCAAGTCACTATACATGGAACGTACAATCGCCATGTCCTTATCTCCAAGTATCTGCAGAAAAAGTGCATTATTCTTGAAAGAATTTAAGAATAATCCCATTATTGAATTATATCTAAGCATCGAGAAATGGATAATTGAATATAATTTAATTATCATGAATAATGTGAATTTGATTTGTATTATTTGAATGCATGAGAATGATAATCCAATATAATTAAGTGTGATTTAATTATTATTGATAAAAATAATGTGGATAAGACTATACAAATTATTCACAATATATTACAAATGTGATTTATAATGTATTAGAGATAGCTTATTATGATTTATATTTGTTGATTGATTATTGGTGTGAATTGTATTCACATTGAATAATTAATTGAAAATGTAAATCACAATTTATTTTGGGTTGTGATTTTGATCCACAATTTTCCAATGGCCAGAATGCAATATTCACAAAATAATTATTAATTACTTTTATAGATTAATTTACAACAAGTGTTAGTGTAAATCTTAAGGATTTCCATGTAATAATTTAATCTAATGGGATTACATGAGATTACACCCTTCCTTAATGGGAGGGTGGACAGCTACCTAATCCCATTAGGAAAGGGTGGTCGTCCACTCTAATCACATGGAAGAATGTAATCTCCATTCCATGATCTCATGCTTCATTGATTTATGTAGGAATAATATATTTTGATTTTACAATATATATTTAATATAAATTAAATTAATTGTTTTTGTGTTTTCACAACAAAATCTTGACCATTGAAAGAAGCACAAATCAATCTCATCCTTTGGTTTTGTGTAGTCCATGGATTGCGATCCATGAACTCCTAAAGTATTATATAAGAAGAGGGACCAATTTATCTTCAAGTTGCAACAACTATTATGACGTCAAGCTCTCTCTCTCTCTCTCTCTCTTTTATTCTCACGTCTACTCTCTCTCTCTCTCTCTCCTTTGGTGGCCGTCCATCCAAACCCTAAGGAGAAGACCACCGCCGTTATCGGATCACTATTGTGCCATTGCTTCAACTGCCCTATGTTCTCCCTCTTTTTTAGAGTACTTCATTTATGATGAAGATGTTCCATCTCGTGTGATGAGATCGGGAGTTATTTTGCTTGGATCTACTACCTGGATTGCCATAAGAACGCGATTCGTCTCCACACTCACAAGCGTCTCCTCCTTAGATGGGGCTTGAGATCGAAGATCTCTTCTCTTAGAGACTCTATTGCAACCACTCTATAAGAGGTATTCCTTTATGTACTACGTGGTTTAGATGAAATGATCTGAGAAGCATTCTGGGATCATGTGGTTTCATCGTTTCAAAATTTTAAATTCCACTACACCGAGCAACTAGTACGACTTGTCACTCTCGACACATACAATGCGATCCTCACGCTTCCATGATATGCATAAGGATTCTTCCATATCCTTCAAGTAGTATCTAGGTCATAAATTTTGGATGCGATCCATAAACTTAGGAAGACTTGGGCTCATTAGGATTGTGAAAATTTTATCACATTTGGTTCATACACCCTTGTTTTGTGAATATCTTCGGCCCTGTTTAAATTATTTAAACACTGAATTGTCAATTAATATGTTCCCCATTAAAGTACAAAACCATGGGATTTGCGTTTGTGTTATTTGGAATCCGATTGCTCACGTTATGATCATTTTAATGAACATGTACCCACTATTTCGGGGATGGCGAATCTTGACCATTTTAATGAACATGTATCCACTGTTTTGAAACGCCTGAAAATGTATGCCAATCTCTTGGATTCTATTGTTAATCAAATTAGAGAGAACTTACTTTGCATGATTTGGATTTAAATTGATTGAGATATGGTAATTTTAGTAAGTGAGGGTCGTTGTTGGAAATTACATTCCTAATAAAGAACTTAATTATTGTCATTTAATCAATTAATGAAAATAATGATTAATTTCTTGTAATAATTACTTATAAATATTTTATGAGATATTTGATAATGATTATTTCTTTAAATAACATTTCCTAAATAAATAATTGATTAGATATGATCCAGATCACAAATTCGTTCGTTACATGATCTTCCTTCGAACAAACAAACTTGCTTGAATAGGATTGGGAATTTGTTTAGCAAAATTTCCTTATAATCAGAATTGTTTTGATTATTATTATATGCTATAACCTCAGTTGAAAGATCGATTATCATCTCAAGTACAAAGTGATCAATCGACATTATCCTAACCTGAGGTGGATATGGTATCTAGTTGGGGGTAGCTGGTTGCTCCATGAGCTGTCTGTCCTACTCCTGTCAGTACTAGCAAAGACAACCGGTAGGGAAGGGATAATGCATGAGGGATCATGATGTATTTTTCTAATTAATAATATTCAAATAATACATACTTTGATATAATACCATCCTTTTAAGTTATAATCAAGTTTGTTGGTTGATTGAATTGGATTGATAATTGATTCAATGTGATTAAATTATTTTATCCAATTAAAGCACTCTATTATGAATAGATTTTTATTTCCTTTGAAATAATTAATTATATGAATGTGATTCATGATAATTAATTAGAATTTGAATATGAGGTGGATGATCACATAAATGAAATCAATAGTATCCCATCAAGGCAAAGGGTTCCATAGCCAGGGATTGTATGTAGGAGACGCATGTCCGAAGTGATAGCTCCTGCATACATGCCCATCTAGGTCAGACTCTTTGCTTCTTGAAAGAGTAAGGTCGTATGCGTAGTGACCCCAATGTCAGGTCCTCATATTATTAAGGTGATATTGGATTGCGCATAGCGAGTTCTAATCCTGTTGACGGTTGGTTCAATTAACGATGGGTCAACATCACCTTAGGGGGGGGGTGGGCTCGGGTGTTAAAGACCAAATTGGGAAATGCAAATTGGACTTGTAACGCAGATTGTGTTCCTGCTTCTTTTTATCTGAGTCACAGGTTCTCATATCATTGGGAAGTGACAAAGGTAAAGAGGAGATCTCAATTCTTGCTAGAGATATAATGGTAAGTATATCTCTTGTTTTAAAAGTTATTAAGGGAATGAACTTTCAATGTTGAAAAGAAAAGACTAATTTGATTAAAAATTCCTTAATCAAAGAAATTCAATTGAATATATTATTATATATTCGAATATGGTACATTCTTAATTTCAGAAAATGAAGTCCATGAACCAACTTTGCAGGCTAATGGAGGTCAATATGTTGATCGTATCAAATTATTCGGATTGGATAAAATTTTGATCTTGTCCTATCCGCCGAGCATATCTCTTATGTGGTGTCAAAGGACAATACACAAACTAAAAGACTATGGAAGAGATTGTTTTTAAATATAAATATGTTGAAAATCATAATTTGGCAAGATGTTACATTATGGGTTCTTGGTCCAAGCAATATGTGGAGATGAACACATGCCAAGAAATCATGCTGAATCTGAAAGAAATGTTGGGTGATGTAAACCGTACACAACATTATAATATAATAAAAGAACATATTTGTTGCAAGATGCAGGAGAGGCCCTCTGTCAGAGAACATGTACTCAAAATGTTTGGATACCTCTCCGAACTGGAATTTTTGAGAGCTCTCTTGGACTCAAATATGCAGATTGACTTTATTCTATTGTCTCTCCCTAAGTCTTTCAACAACTTTGTGGTCACGTTCCACATGAGCAAAGTTGATTTTACTAATGCTAGGATATTATGTGCATTAAAGTCTGTTGAAGACATAATGAATAAAGATGGCCCATCTAGCAGTACAATGGTTTCTCAAGTGAAAGGATAGTGCGGTCGGAAGTAAGGTTCTCGAAAGGACTTGGCCAAAAACATGAAGAAGAAGATTCCAGGCGTTGGTTCATCTTCCAATGCATCTACCTTGATAGCATTGAAGAAAATATGTGTCTATCATCACTGCAAAAAGTCGGGGCACTGGAGGTGTAATTTCCCAAATTACCTGAAGTCCACCAATAATGGTAAAGCCCCAATAGGTATAAAATCTACTTCCATCATTGAAACTAATTTTCTCAATGGATAAGAAGGAGGTTAGATTGTTGATTCTTGTGCTTATGTTAATGTGTGCAATTTGTTGCATTTATTTTAGGAAAGTAGGAATCTCGATGAAGGGGAGATAATCATCCAGACGGGATCTGATGCAAGTGTTACAACAGTCTCTGTCATGACTTGCATACTATCATTATCTAGTAGAAGAGTCCAAGTGCTTAAAGAGTGTCTTTATGTACAAAAAGTTAGAAGGAATCTTATATGTGTATCTAAGCCTGTTAAAAGCATATATTCATTCCTTTTCTATAATAAACTAGCCATAAGTCATTATAATAAACATATTGTGGATGGTGTTTTGACTTCTGGTAGACTCTATGAATTGTGCATTGATGAACATGGCATGAATGTTACTACCACAACTAAAAACCCTTAAAGATCCAAGGAGGATGGAAATCATTCAAATATGATTTGGCATCAAAGGCTTGGTCATTTATCTATTGATAAGATCAATAGATTGATAAAGGACGGACCCTTAGATTTTCTACAGGTTCAATCTTTGCCTACCCGCAAACATTATATTTGTGGTAAAAAGACTAGGACGCCTTCCCCTAACATGGTTACGAGGTACGAGGTTATTCTTGACCTAATACATATCGATGTATGTGATTCCTTCAGTACCGTGACTTGAAATGGATATCGATATTATTTGATGTTTATTGATAACCATTCGCGATACGAGTTTATCTTCATACTACGTCATAAATCTGAAACATATGAAAAGTTTAAAGAGTTGAAAGCTTTGGTTGAGAACCAAACTGATAGGAAGATCATACGGATTCGATTTGACCAAGGTGGAGAGTACTTGTCTAATGAATTCAAGGAATACCTTAAAGAGAATGGAATTGTTTCCAATCTCACTACTCCAGGAGCCCCCCAACTTAATGGTGTTGTTGAAAGACGCAATAGGACCATCATAGATATGGTCCGTTGAATGATGAGAAGATCACATTTACCTCTTAGTTTCTGGGGATATGTAGTAGAGTCTACAATATATTTCCTCAATAAGATTCCTAGCAAGTATACACCTAAGACTCCCCATGAGCTCTGGTATGGAACCAAATCTAGTATTAATTACTTAAGGGTTTGGGATTGATTGGTCCATGTGAACGTGGAGGCAAGTAAGCTAGAATCTCACTCTCATGAGTATTACTTCATTGGGTATGTTAAAGATGGTATTGGATATCAGATTTATGACCTTAAGACCCATAAGGTTTTTATCTCTAGGGATGTGAGATTTCTGGAGGATGACTTCAGTCAAGACAAAAATGAAGTAGAGGAACTCATTGAGTCCCTCGAGGATTCTGAGCTTCCTGAGCCAGAAACTAAAGAGAGAAATAAAGATGAAACACCCATACCTCTTCGAAGGAGTTTGAGGGTTGTTGCACCACCTGAAAGGTATGGATTCCATATGTTAGGTGTTGATGAAGCACTTGCATATAACGATATGGATAGATGGATGCTAGCAATGAAGTTAGAGATTGACTCCATGCATAAGGATTGTGTGTGGACCCTAGAGGGTTCACCCAAAGAGGTAAAACCCATTGGGTGTAAATGGTTCTTAAAGATAAAGAGGGGACCTGATGGGAAAGTAGAGACTTTCAAGGAACAGCTCATGGAAAAAGGCTACACACAGAGAAAAGGCATCGACTATGATGAGATGTTCTCTCATGTGGCTATGCTTAAGTCCATCAGGACACTGATAGCTATAGCTACCTCTCTTGATTACGAAGTATGGCAGATGGACATCAAGATAGCTTTACTCAGTGGATACCTCGAGGAGGATATCTATATGGAGTAGCCTCATGGCTTTATAACCGAGGAAGGAAAAGTATGAAAGCTAAATAAATCCATCTATGGGCTCAAATATTCTTCTCGTTGCTGGAACATCAGATTCGATGAAACCATAAAGAGTTATGATTTTATGTAGAATCCTAATTAGCCTTGTGTATACAAGAAGCTTAGTGGGAGCGCCATTGTGATTTACGTAGATGACGTCATTATCATTGAGAATGATACATGGATGATGACCAGTGTTAAGATTTGGCTATCCCATGCCTTTGAGATGAAAGATCTTGGAGAAGACTCCTACATCTTGGGTTTGACGTTGTTCAGAAATCGAGAAAAGTGGATATTGTGATGTATCACAACTTGGGAACATTCAGAAAATTCTTGAACGTTTCCATATGGAGATTTCTAAAAAAGATTTTCTCCCCTTAAGACATGGTATCCACCTATCTAAAGGGATGTCTCCTCAAAGTCTTGAGGAAAAGAAAGCCATGGTTGGATGCCCCTATGCATCAGCTGTAGGTAGCTTGACATGCGCCATGATGTGTACTAGACCAAATATCTATCATTTAGTGGGAGTGGTAAGTCATTACAAATCCTTCTATGGAGAACAACACTGGAATGCAATGAAGAACGTTTTCAAGTATCTAAGATGGACACAAGATTATATCTTGGTCTATGGAGATGGTGATTTCCAAGTATTAGGATACACAGATTCAGACTTCTAGTCAGATATTGATGATCGAAGGTCGACATCAGGGTTTAGGTTCCTGTTAAACTGTGGTACTGTGAGCTGGAGAAGTAAGAAGTAGGACACTACAACATATTCAACAATAGAAGTCGAATACAATGCTACATCGGATGTTGCAAAGGAGGAGGTGTGGTTGCATAAGTTCATCCTTGAACTTGGCATAGTTTCCTCTGATACTCCCATCCCATTACTCTACGATAATATGAGAGCCATTGCCCAGACGAAGGAACCTAGATCGCATCAAAAGAGCAAGCACGTGGAAAGGAAATACCACATTATTTGGGATATTCAAAAGGATGGTGACATCATCACCATGAAGGTAGCCTCTGCCGACAACGTTGCTGATCCTCTTACCAAAACTTTGACACAGAAGGTTTTCGATCAACATGTAAAGAGTGCAGGTTTAAGGATTGTACCTGAATGGTTCTAAGGCTAGTCGGAGATTGTTAGCCATGTGAACCAATGTGAACCATTCCTATAATAAATATTATTGTAATATTCTATTCATCAATAAAAGTTACTGATTCTTTTCACTCCCTTTTTGAGATTAAGTGAATGAATGAACTATAAGGTCCCTCTATATAATTATGGTTATGTACCATGGCCATCTTAATAATCATACATCTGTTGATTCAATAATTGAATCATAGAGGCTGGTGCTTGGATCAATATATAAGGAGAGAGATTGAGGACTCATCAAGCACCAAAAAATGATTATTAAGAGATGATATCTAGCCTGAGTAGGAGATGGAAATCCTTTCTCATTAGGATAATATCCGATCGACATCTTGATGCAGATCCTATGCATGGATATAGAGATTCAGAGGTGTCAGATAAGTTAAGTCAAAGAGTTGACTTAACGAGATCAAGATAACCAAAGTCCAATGTCGTATACTGTCACGATATTGGCACACATCCTCTAAGCTGAAACATATGTGTTGTTATATGTCTGAGTGTGTACATTTGGCAGACCGATAGGTTGATGACCTAACTAAGGTCTATACTCCGGCGAGATGATGTACATATGAGGGCATATGAGTAATACAATCTCCCAAAGGGATAATACATGCTCACTTGTGAACCAGAAGACAAGAGCTCACTCATTATGTAATGGGACTGATCAAATTCTATGCATGGTCATTGTGATTTGGAATGATTAAAAGAATTTATAGGTATGATATATTATTTTGGAAAGTATATGTTCGGTACCGACTCCCAAATACCATGATCTAAAAACTTGATGCTGAAACCCTAAAGTTGACAATGTAAAATTGATCTATATCTTCAGTGTTATCATAAGTCTTTCAATATGTAAGTATATAGGATGCATATGTATTAGGAATACCTGAGGGTGATGCGATCACAAACGATTGTATAACCATGATGCTTCCACTCCAAGGGAGTTATGAAACAAGTCTCAATTTTAGTGACTTCACTCAGTAGAGAAGTAATCTGATCTTTATCCAAGTGTTGGACAATGATCTTCATGACATTTAGATACAATAAGAATATTAGTTTCGTGGTCTTGATTTAATTTAGCATCTATGAGAGGTCTAGGATCTGGATTTGAGATTTGGTCTCAATATCCATGTCACTATACATGGAACGTACAATCACCACGTCCTTATCTCCAAGTATCTACGTAGAAAGCACATTATTCTTGAAAGAGCTCGAGAATAATTCCATTGTTCAATTATATCTCAGCATTGAGAGATGTATAACTAAATACAATTTAATTATCATGAATAATGTGAATTTGATTCATATTATTTGAATGTATGAGAATGATAATCCAATATAATTAAATGCGATTTAATTATTATGGATACGAAAAATGTGGGACACTATCCAAATTATTCATAATATATTATAAATGTGATTTATAATGTATTAGAGAGAGTGAGAGATTATTATGATTTATATTTATTTATTGATTATTGTGTGAACTGGATTCACATTGGATAATAATTAAAAATGTAGATCACATTTTTATTTGGGTTGTGAATTTGATTCACAATTTTCGAATGACAAGATTGCAATATTCACAAAATAATTATGGATTTTTTGTAGAATAATTTACAACAAGTGTTGTTGTAAATCTTGGAGATTTCCATGGAATAATGTAATCTCATGGGAATACATGAGATTGCATCCCTTCCATAATGGGAGGGTGGTCGACCACACAATCCCATTAGAAAAGTGTGATTGTCCTCTCTAATCCTATGAAAGGATATAATCTCCATTCCACGATATCATGCTTTATTGATTTAATATTAGAATTACTTTATATTGATTTTCAAATATATATTTAATCTCAGTTAAAATATTTGTTCTGTTTTTGCAATAAAATATTGGCCATTGAAAGAAGCACAAATTAATCTCATCCACTGATTTTGTGTAGTCCATTGATTATGATCCATGGACTCCAAAAGTACTATATAAGAAGCGGCACCCGTTGCTCATCAAGTTTCTTTAACTATTGCAACATTAATCTCTCTCTCTCTCTCATTCTCATGTCTTCTCTCTCTCTCTGGGTGGTCGTTTATCCAAACTCTAAGGAGAAGACCACCGCCATCATCAGATCATTGTTGTGCCATTGCTTCGACTGCCCTAGGTTCTCCATCTTTAGAGTGCTCCACTCATGAGGAAGACAATCGATCTCGTGTGATGAGATCAAGAGTTCTTTTGCTTCAATAAACTACTTGGATTGTGAGAAGAACATGATTTATCCCTGCGCTCGCAAGTGTCTGCTCCTCAGATCAGACTTGAGACAGAAGGTCTCTTCTCTTGGAGACACCATCGCAACTAAACTACAAGTGGTATTCCTTTATCTAATATATGGTTTAGATGACAAGATACGAGAAGCATTCTTAGATAAGGTGGTTTCATCATTGAAAATTTTTAAATTCCGCTACACCAAGAAACTAGTACGACTAATCCCTCTCTATCACATACGACGTGATCCTCACGCTTCCGTGATGCGCTTAAAGATTATTCCATATCCTTACATACATCAAATTCTTTGACTTTCCTTCTTGCTTGGGTCAGACTCGTGCTTCCACTGTACTTCCTTCTTCTACAAACAATCATTGCTTAAGGCGGAGGATCTCTTATGTTGAACTCAAACGATTTCAATATAATGGTATTTCAACATTTATACATGCTTCTTTCAACTAAGAAACTATGAATATTATTAAGTTTCATGACTGACATGAGTATAAACAATAGAATGATGACACTCATCGTATCTACATCCATCTAAACTCTAATAGACTTCAATTCAGGTAGGTGCTCAAACATTTTGAGTACATCATATCTTATTGAGCTACCATTCTGCATAATGCAGAGAACCATTTCATTCATGATTAAATGTTGAGAGAACAAATGTATGCGATCATCATCAACATGATACTTCTAAAGCACACTTGATGAGAGATCATGATTATAGAGACACACAAGCCTAGGTTGTTGTCCTATTTTCTATTTTATGTCATCCCTCATTATTATGAGGAAACTTGCACATTGCAACCACATACGTTATGTATCCAAATGGAAGTACAATATCTTGATCATGGATCCAATCCATGATATTTTACTAGTTATTATTGAGTATAATATTGACGAGGTTTATTTTAATTTATCTGAAATAAGACATTTTCTTATATATATATATATTTTACTTTGATTTAGGTTTTTTTATATAAAGTTGTCTTGCCTTGTCAACACTAAAAGTTAATTCCCTTAATTACTTTCAATATAAGAGATATACTTACCCTATATCTCAAGGTAGATATGAGATCTCCTTTCTTATCTTTGTTACATCTCAATAAAATGAGAACTTGCAACTCAAATAAAAAGAAGTGAGAACTCATTCCTCCTTGCAAGAACAACTTGCATTCCCAATTCGGTCTTTAACAACTGAGCACACCACCCCTATGGTGATGTTAACCCATCCTTAATTGAACCAACCATCAATAAGATTAGAACTCGCTATGCGCATCCAATATTTCCCCAATAGTTTAAGGACTCGATATTGGGGGTCACAATGCATACGACCTTGCTCTTGAGAAGCAAAGCGCCTGATCTAGATGAGCTTTTATGCATAAGCTGTCACTTTGTATATACGTCTGCTACGTACAATCCCTGGCCACGGTAGCCTTCGTCTTAAGGAGAGATCATGGATGTTATTTATATGATCCTCCATCTCATGTTCAAATTCTAATCAATTATTATGAATCATATTCACATAATTAATTCTTCCAAGGGATTTACCACTCTATTCATAATAGAGAGTTTTAATTGGAAAATAACTAATTCAATCATATTAAATCAATTATCAATCCAATTTATCAAAATAAACGATTTTGATTATTACTTTAATGATGGTATGATCTCAAAATACATATTATATGAATTTTAATAATTAGAAAAATACATCTTGATCACTTCAGTCATTATCCTTCTCTTACCTGCTGTCATGGTCGGTACCAACGGGATTGTGATAGACCGCTCACGAAGCAACTTGCTTCCATAATGATCCCCGGCTAGACACCATATCTGCCTCAGGCCAGGATAATACGATTTGATCATTTTGCATTTGAGATAATAATCAATCTTTCAACCGAAGGTATACCATATAATATTTATCAAAACATTTTTGATTAATATTATAAGGAGATTTGCTAAACAAATCCCCAATCTTATTCAAGCATTAATGTTTGTTGGAAAGGATGTAACCAATTGTGATGAAGATTAATTATCTTATCATTTTGGTTAAGAATGTCATTCAATGAAATACTCATTATATTTAAATATTTCACAAATATTCATCAGTAATTATTGCAGGAAATTAATAATTGACTTCCATTAATTTAATTGAATGGCAATCACAAGGTTCATGATCAAGTATGTAATTTCCAATAGTGACCCATACTTACTAAAATCAACATAACTTGAGGAAAAAATACAAATCATGAAAAGTAAGTTTCTTTGATTTACCAATTTGATTTATAATAGAATACAATGATAAACATGCATTTATAGGTAATTTAAAATCGTGGTTATCTCTTAATTACATTCTAAAATAACAATCGTGCAAAAGAGAATACATGTCCACTAAAACAATAATAATGTGAGCAAACGGATTCCAAATCACGCAAACTCAAGTCATACAGTTTGCTAATTAAGAGAGGAATGTAATCCTATGATAAAATCACATTTTAAGGATTAAATAGGGCGGAAACATGCAATAAATAGGGTTACATTAATAAAACGTGATGAAACTTCACACAACTTAAAATGCCGATCTCATCTTAGCTTTAAGGATCATATCTTAAACCTCCGACCTATTGCTCTGATACCACTTGAAGGACATGAGAAGATATTTAAGCACATAATGGAAGCTTCATGATCACATCTTATATGATCGGGAGTGACTAGTCGTACTAGTTACTCAAGGGTTGCGGAATTTAATAATTTTTGAATGATGAAACCACATGATCCAAGAACACTTCTCAGGTTATTTCTTCTAAACCTCAAACAAGTACTAGGTTTATCAATTGAAGCGTTGTTGCGATCGAGTATCTAAATAAAGAAACCTCATGTCTCAAGTCTGATCCAATGGAGGAGATGCTTGCTAGCACGTTGATGAAACACGTGCTTCTCGTAATCCATGTTGATGATCCAAGCGGTCAATCTCCTGATATCAACACACGAGATATGATGTTTTCTTCATGAGCGAGGCACACCGAAGGAAACATAGATCCATGAACAAATGACCTGACAACATAACGATGATGCAACTACGATGAAGACTCTCCCTAGGGCTCCATGGTGGATGGCCACAAAGGGAGAGAGAGACTCGGCATGTAGAGAGAAAGATGGAGAGAGTTTAATTCCTCTTGGAATTATGGATGTCCTTTAAAAGACAAAGTCTACCCTTCCATTTATATTAGTTTGATGAACATGGATCTCAATCCATGTGCTCTCTTAATCTACGGTGTATATTAGAAGTTTATTAATCAATGCGCATGATTTGTTGTTCGAAAACAATAACAATTAGTTTGAAATAAATGAATTATATCCTTTTTCGAAATAATAATTAATTCATTTTAAATTTAATTAATATACATAGATAATGCAGAATAGTAAGTCTCTTTACTAAATATAGGGTGGTCATCCCACCATGAACAAGTCGAGGACGACGACCACCAAACAAAGAGATAAAGCCTTCTTCTTTATCTATATATATTAATATATATATATGCAATAATGGTTATTGCATTTATCTTCATTAAAATAATTCCAAACTAAATTTATGAAAACTTCAATCATGCTATTGACAAATATGAATCATATTCATATATCCAACATAATATGTAAATTTGATTTACAATTAATTGTTTATTGTTAATCTCATTCACAAAAAGATATAACTTGAAAATTCTAGACAATTAAATCTCTCCACCATTTTATAAATTATATTTCTAATATTCATTATTATTGTGGATAGTGATATCCACATTAATCATATCCTTGATTATTAAATAATATTTAGTCATCTTAGATCTCGATTCTCGCATGCCCAAATAACATGAATCATGTTCACATTATTCACGTCTTTGATAATTAAATCACAGTTAATCATCTTAGATAATTCTCCTTATGTGGCCAAATAACATGAATGAAATTCATATTATTCATATAATTAAATCACATTTAGTTATCAATATCTTAGTGCTCATATACATAATTCAACAATAGAATTATTCTTGAACTCTTTCAAGAATAATTCGCTTTCTCTGCGGATACTTAGAGATAAGGACATGGCAATTATGTATTCCAAGTATAGTGACTTGGATATTTAGATCACATCTCAAATATAGATCTTGGGGATCTCCCATAGATGTTTAATTAAATCAAAGATGTGGATGTAATATTCACATTTCATCTGAATCACAATTAGATTACTGTCCAACATTTGGACCAAGATAAGATTATTTCTCTAGTGAGAGGAGTATTTTTTTTGTTTTATGAGTTTTTTACAATTTGTAATTTTTCAGAGATGCTTTAATTTGTTCTAGGATTTTTTTAATGAATAAAACAAAAGATAATGCAAAAACTATTTTGCAATTTAAAAATATGAAATGAAATCAAAATTTGCAAAAATTATTTTTCTTAAAAACCTAAAGGAAATTATCTACACACAGAATCTAAAATCACTATTTTTGGATTTTTCTACATATAATTTTTATAATATGCTTTATAAGTAATTAATGCGTGAAAATTGAACAGAAATTAAAACAATCCAAAAGAAAATTAATCTAATTTTTTGTAATTTTTAATGAAATATTCATTTTTTATGAATTTTCAAGTTCAAACAAAGAAAATAATGCAGTTTTTTTTAAATATATAGTGATGATAAAATGCAATGAAAAATTTATGCTAGAAAGATACACAAAACAGGAGCACATCATAATTTTTTGGGAATTTATTGAGCAACAAAGATATTTATTTCAATAAGAAATGCATGCAATTTAGATCAAGATAAATAGGTACTAAAATGCAAATTTAAAAGTTTTTGCATAAGTGAATAAAACGAAATGAATGGATGGAAGAAAATGCAAATTACCCACGAGGTGCGTGCATTGCACGTGTTTACACTCTAACGGGGACCTATCTTTAAATATGAAACCCTAGGGGGGCGATTGCAATATCTCTAATTTTTTTGATATTCTATAGGGTTCTCTTTCATTCAAAAAAAGGGCCAAGTGGGAAGGTGCGCCGCTGCCCTCTTCTCCTCCAGATCGGAGTGGCGGCTGCGGTGATTGCTTATTGGCAAGCCGTGGGCTGGAGGGTGGATGGCAACGGGGCTTTAGTGGATGGTCGACGAAGAAGATGAAGGGAGACACATGCCCTCGTAAGGTGATCGACGAAGGTGCACTTGCGATCCAAGCGGATGGAGTTAGCCACGCTTGCATTCATGTAGAGCTCCAAGCGAAGAGAAGTTGTACACATGAAGGTGGAAGGACGGGTGGCGGCACTGCAAAGTAACGATGGCGGGATGGGGTCAGTAGTGGCTCACGGTAATGTTGGGCACAACTCTCTAAGATGGGCGGTGGCGGGTGCTGTCTACTATTCTGGGGCATGTGGTTAACAATCTAGCTAAAGTGAAGGCCACTACCGATGGAGACGGCTGTGGACAAGCAACGGGCTGACGTCGGTGGAGCTGGTAGTGGAGGAGCGGCCATTGCCACCCAAAAAATATTTTTTTATTTGTAGAAAATGTGTAAGATAAAAAAGCTTGAATATGTTTATTTTATTTTTTTTTGTTTCCTGCAAAACAAATGGTGGATAAAAAAATATATGAATTATTTTTTTATATTTTTTCAAAATAGGTTATTTAAATAAATAATAAAAAATTGAAAATGATGTGAATGAGGATCCAGTAAAATGGAAGAATCGAATTCGAGTCTCTAGCCACCATGCATGGCTGGAGTTAAGAGATTGTGGGGATAGAATGTGAACGTGGAGAGATCGAGAAAATGAGATGAAAATTGGAATCGAAGATGGATAAAATCATGATGGGAATTCTAAGATCTATAAAAAATGACACGGAATAAAACCAATGTGAAAAATTAAACTAAGATTAACCTAGATTGAAAGCAAGAGAAGAAAAATATGGATCTCACCATGGTAGCAGATAAGATCGTAATGGCCTCAACGAAGGCCAACTCGCTACACTGGAGGCTAGACACCCTTCTACGACAAGATAGCTCTCGGAGAACGGGCTCTTCTCATCAAAGATTGATCAAAGACAAATGAAGAAGGAGGTGCCAAATAATAAAAGAATAAAAAATTTTAATTTAAAATTTGAATTAAGAGAAAAATGAGGAAAGAAGTTAGTGTGGAATAATTAAATAAATTAATTAAAAAATAAATCATTTTCGTAATTACAATAATAATATTAATTAATTACCGAAAAATAGCCAAGTTTATTGTTGTCAATTAAGGTAATTGATGAATTATACACATATGGTATATTTTTATATACAATTAAAAAATTATTTTCGTCACTTTATTTATTTAACTAATAACATTATTTTATTTTTAGTGGTGGATATTTAAGGAAATTTGCTATATACATGTAATATATACATATAGTACATTATACATGTGTAAAAATAAGGAAATAATATTTTATTTTTTTAAAAAATTATTTACTTTAAATTACAGTGATAAATATTTACAATTAAAAAAATTTAATATGTATAAAAAATAATAAATACAATAAAAATAGTAAAATTGCACAAACCATCCAAAAAAATCATATTTTCAACTATAACTCCAAAAATTATAAAATTACAACCATTTTAAAGATAATTTCATTTAGAATACAATGAAGTGAGTTTGATTTAATTAGCGTTCATATGAAGCCGGAATTGGTCTTTCAATTATTGCCTTGCCCTTTTTCCAAGTATGGTTGCTTTTATTCTGTACATGATTTTATTTTGAAATTATTTTTTTGATTTAGGGATCATTTCTATTTACAACTTTTTTTTTGAAAAATATTTAATTTGATATCAATTTATGTACGAAATAAAATAGTGCAAATATACAAATATACGCAAAAACATATTTACAACATATCTTTTGGGATTTTCTGATTAAGGACCCTATCTCCCCCTACTTTATTCATGGTCGATCAGGTCAAGTATTGACCTTCTCTCAGAGTTCGGGTCATCCTTTATCGATTACATATATACAATCTTCTTATTATTCTTCTTCTTTGTATTTTTTATTTTTCCTTTATTTCTTTATTTATTTTAGGTTAACATAATAATATATGTACAATATTTACACAAAGATGCAAGTTCGTAAGAATATGGATTTACCAATATATACAGGTGTTTTATAAGGGATTTTAAGCTAAAATAAATAAATAAAGATGATGAAATGCAGATTCATCATCCCCATATGCTTCACATTTGCTAGTCCCTTAGCAAACACTTATTTGAAAGAATAAGTGAATAAAAGAAAAAGAAAGGTAAAATAAAGAAATTAGGACAATTTTGAATATTAAACTCATCTTCATAAATTGTTGTATGGAGCTATGTCAGACCTTTGGATTATTAGTGTGGCGGATCCTTAATGGGAAATGGATTTAAAACCTAAAAACTCTAAGTTCCACTAGGCCCCTATTCAGGTTGCCTCGACAGTCAGGTCAGAAAAAGTCTACATACACAAATTCTTGTGACTATGAATCTTTACTTGTACAATGTAAGTGAATTATAGCTCCACATCTCAAAAATAACAAAGAAACATACTCTCTCAACAAGGAAACTCTAGTTTCCTGGTCTAGTAACTCTTTCCTCGAGGGACGAGGATATTCCCTTCTAAGTTCAAGTACAACCAGCTCAAGAAGAGGGGATGGAGAAGAGAATGGACGATAACCAGTGTAGCTACGTATCCTTGGATGCATGACTAGTGTATCGAAGTCATACGTTTCAAGTTTACAAAAATTTGACTTTGAATCTCTTATTCTTTTTTTATCCTTGTATATACACTTTGGCAGACATTTTCATTTTCAATCAGGCCTATCCACTTTTGGAGATTCAGATTTTTTTCTTTTCTTTTTTTTGAAAATATATACAAGGTGTGGCATGTACATAAGGAGTTTTCCCTCTTGAGCTAGTAGACTATCCCTCTTTTGAAGCATTATTGCATCCCCATAGCATCCTGTCTTTAGACCTCAACATCGGTAGACTAGGTTGAGACACACTTCCCTCCCTAGAGGAAGACGAGAGGTTCCGCCTAGATGTACTACACTCATATACTGCCCTAATCCAAAGATTTTGCTGCCTCACTACCTCCTCCATGAAGAGCTGTGTAGAGTGCTTGTCCAAGATAAGCCACGATATGAAAGAATCATGAGTGTGTTGTTAAATATTCTACTAAGACTACTCAAGATGACATGTTAACATAGTTTTATGGACTTAAAGAATTAAGTTACTAGTACCTGAAAAGTCTTAACTCCAGTTCTCATAAGGCTTCTCTAAAATTAAGTGGATTAAGGTCCAACTAAGCTCCATTCTTCAATTTTATTTCAAACTTAGTTTAAATGTCAATATTATGCTGAGAAATGCACATGCAAATGCAATAAATATGTACAATGCAAAAAGAAAGCAACTTTTTTTAAACAATTTTCTAATTTTGAAATTTATTATGTATTTAAAAAAATGATGCACATGTGAAAAGAAAGATTTATTTGGAATTATGCATATTTTTATGGACTTTTGGTTTTGTAATTTTTTGGGATTTTTTTAAGAAAATGAGTTAGTAATACATACAAGTATATACTAGAAGAAGTTTTTTGTTTTTTCTAAGGATTTTTTTTGTTTTTTTAGCTTTGTTTGCTTGTTGTTTGTTGTTTCTTTAGTTTTTTAGTTTTTATTTTTTAATTATTTTTTTGTTTTTGTAGTTTTTTTTGAAATATGAAAGGTGACCAAAGTCTATATAAACACATGGATTTTATGAATTTATATACATATCCAAAAAATAATTACATTAAAAGTACAAGTTATGTCTAAAGTATAGATACAATATATACGACACCCTACTATACTTAGCTCGAACTATGTCCTCATAGTGATAAGAGAACGACAAAGGTAGACATAATTCGTGCTAAGTATAGAAAAGTGAAAAGACACCTATGCTGCAATGACTCAAAGAAAATATTAAAAGAATAGAAGTCAGTGATCCCCCTATACTTATGATCAAGTAATCCTGTGTATAGAAGACTGTACAAAAGGGAAAACCGATGACGAGAATGTTCTCACTCAACGGTTCGACTTGCCCGGCTATACTTAGGGTAAAATAGCCCAAAGTATAGAATATCAACAAGTTGGGGGACAATCGAAAGATCAAAAGAATAAAAACACAAAGAGACACTATGAACAACATCACTCCTCCTATACTTAGGGAAGAGTATCCCTAAGTATAAGCAAAAATAAGAGTGATGAATATGACAAATAAACAACACAAATCATTCACCCCCCTATACTTAGTATAAAGCACATCCTAAGTATATCATATATATACATGGAAAGGGGTGAATGATAAAATGAGAGAAGAAAGAATGAAACAAAAGGATCTACAAGAGGTTGTCAGCTCATGTATCAGACACAGAAAATGGAATCAAAAGATCATCATCTGGTACCACAGATATAGAATCAACGATGTACATGAATGTATCATGATCTTGATATGGCTTCAACATCTGTCCATTCACAACAAATGGTTGTGCATCAGATGAAAACCCATATATGACAATACTCCCATTGTAATGCACATCTCCCACTATGAACGGTCCTGACCATTTGCTTTTTAATTTTCCTGAAAACTGCTTCAACTTAGCATCAAATAACCAAACTTTCTGATCAGGAGAAAAAGTCTTTCTTTGAATGTGTTTATCATGCCAACACTTAACTTTCTCCGTATACAAGAGTAAGTTATCATATGCAAAGTCTCGGAATTCCAGTATTCTATTCAAATCCAACTTCTTGTTTTTTCCACCCTTCTCATAATCAAGATTGCATACACGGAGTGCCCGTAAATATTTGTGAATTAATTCCACTGATAGGTAGCAAGGTTTTCCATAGACCAATATGTAGGGAAACATACCCAAAGGAGACTTGTATGCCGTTCTCTATGCCTGTAGAACTGAATCAAGCATCTAGGACCAGTTATTCCTATATGGACATACAAGTCTTTGCAATATGGTCTTAATCTCCCTATTTGAAATTTCTGCCAAGCCATTAGTCTCAGGTTAGTAAGGAGACGCAACTCTGTACTCAATGGCGTACTCCTTCACAAGCTTCTTTACTTCTCTATTAATGAAATGGCTTCCGCCATATGAAATCAATATTTTGGGAATCACGAACCGTGCAATAATGTGATCCTTGAGAAAGGAACACACTTTACCACTAATGGTGGCTCGGGTGGGGATAGCCTCCACCCATTGACTAACATAATCCACAATGAGGAGGATGTACTGAAATCCCTGACTGACAGGAAATGGGCCCATGAAGTCCCTAAGCATCAAAAACATCCAAAATCTGTATATATCTTAGGGGCATGGTATCTTTGTAACCAATAGTTCCTCCTATTTTCTGACAATTAGTACAACCTCAAACATACTCTGTAGCATCTTAAACAATGTGGGACACGATAGGACACTCTGTAAAACATTTGCTATCGTGCATTTCCCCTAATGATGCCCCACCAGATTCTAATTTGTGACAATGCTCAAGTACACTAGTGTGTTCCTCCTGAGGAATGCACCTTCTCCAGTACAATCTGCTCCCTCGTGTAATAAGTAGGGATCCTCCCACCGGTAAGAATGAATCTCTAATAGAAATCTGTGTACCTTGTACTTCGGCCAATCTTGTGGAATTTTCTTGGAGACAAGATAGTTCACAATATCAACATACCATGGGAGTGAGTCCACAGATAAAATGGCCTCATCTGGAAAGTTTTCAGAAATAAGGATCATGTTTTGCTCAGAGGTCCTTGCATCCCTGATATAGGAAAGGTGATACGCCACAATATTTTTTACTCCAGTTTTATCTTGAATCTCTAAATGAAATTCCTAGAGAAGAAGGATCCATCTGATAAGGCGTGGTTTGGCATCCTTCTTTGCCTGCAAGTATCGTATGGCAGTGTGATCCATGTATACAATATTGTGGGAACCGATGAGGTATGATTTGAACTTCTCTAGCCCAAACACAACTGCTAACATCTCCTTTTCTACAACTGTATAATTTTGTTGTGCTTCATCCAGGGTCTAGCTAGCATAGTGTATAGCAAATGGTATCCCATCCCTTCTCTGTCCTAAAATAGCTCTAACTGCAAAATATGAGGCGTCTGTCATGATCTTGAAAGGAAGAGACCAATCAAGTGGTTGTAAGATAAGAGCACTAGTATGCATCTCTTTCATCTGATAGAATGTACGGAGTACTTTCTCATCTACAACAAACTCGCTCTCTTACACAAAAGCTCAGCTAAAGGTCTGACGATCTTGCTGAAGTCCTTTATGAATCACATATAGAATCATACATGTCCCAGAAATGACTCAACTACTTCAAATTCTGTGGTGGCTCTAACTTGAAAATCACATCAATCCTAGCCGGGTCAACCTTTATACCATGTTTGGAGATAACATGGCCCAATACAATCCCAATAGTCACTATAAAGTGACTCTTCTCACATGAGAGAACTAGGTTTACCTTACAACAACGTTGCAGAACTCGATCTAAATGAGAAAGACATGTGTCAAAACTATCCCCGTAGACCGAGAAATCATCCATGAAGACCTCAAGGAAGCTACCCACCATGTCAGCAAAAACAACCAATATACATCTTTGGAATGTAGCGGGGGCATTACACAATCCAAAGGGCATCTGTCTAAAGGCGTTGGTACCAAACGGACAAGTGAAAGTAATTTTATATTGATCCTCAAGAGCGATAGCAACTTGGTTGTATCCCGAGTACCCGTCCAAGAAGCAAAAGAATTCTTTCCCTGCCAGTCTCCCTATAGTATGATCAATAAAATGTAAAGGAAAGTGATCCTTTTTGGTAGCTAAGTTCAGGCGTCGATAATCAACACAGACACGCCATGAAGTAGGTACCAGCGTCGGAATTTCCACACCATGGTCGTTCTTTGCGATAGTAATCCTGAATTTCTTCAGGACCACATGCAAAGGGCTGACCCACTTCGAATCCAAAATGAGATATATAAAGCCAGCATCACACCATTTTTTGATCTCTTTCATGACAACCTCCCTTACATTTTGATTTAGATGGTGCTGATATTCATGGGAGGGTTTCTAGTCATTCTTTAGGTAGATATGATGCGAGCACAAAGCTGGATTAATCCCACGGAGATCTGAAATGTTCCATCCGATAGCTTTGCAGTTTCTCTCAAGAACCTCTAGCACGCGAGATTCTTGCTCAGCGGTCAACTGCGACCTGAGGATGACTAGAAACATTTGGGGAGGACCTGCAAGGAAGCCATATTTCAATGTTGATGGTAAAATCTTGAGCTCAGGTGGGGTCTGAATCGTCTCTACAACAACCTCTGCTACTATACTAGTAGACGGTATATGATTTGTAATCTGTGGGATGACCACCTAGGATAGTAAGGGCTCAGCAAGTAAAATCTTTGATAAATGTGCAATGAATGATCTCTCTCAGAATTGAGGGGCTCATCAGGGTGTTCAATATTCTTATCAATTAACGGCTCATATATCTCATCAATAATCTCAAAAAGATATCTCTCATATGTGCAGAATTTAGGAAATTCAACAAATGGCTCAGATATCTGTACCTCAAAACTCTCAAAAGGAGGCATATCATTAGTAGTCTCAGAAAAATGTGGCAAAAGGAATATTATAAGGTGCCACTAAAAACTTATACTGTTCCTCAGAAATCAGCTCAAACTGCCCATCAACAACTAGCTCAATTGGACCACCAAGGGAACTCATATCGACTGTGCTTTCCATAGAGTCCTTTTGGGAAAGGAACCCATGGGTATCTATAAAATCAGTGAAAAAATATGTCTCTTTGAATTCAACAAGAAAATCACAGTCCTATGGCTCTGATATAACTTTCTCTCTCTCATCTATTGCTGGTGGCAGTGGTGGTCTAGGATAAGTGATTGTCTCAATTTTCACCAAGTCACTGCGAGAGTGGAAGATGATCTCTCCAGTACCATAATCAACTATTGCTTCATTCTTTCAGAGGAACGATCGACCTAGTATGATCGTGGTATGGAGTAGCAGTAAAGGTGTCTCCATATCCATGACAATAATATCAACAAGGAATTTCATTCCCAGCACCATTACAATAACATCTTCTAAAATGCCTCTTGGCCTCTTAATCGATCTATCAGCAAACTGAAGGATAATCCTGGTTGTATTAAGAGGCCCTAACTGAAATTCAGTTAGCAAAGAGGAAGGCATGAGACTACTGGATTAACCGCTATCGAGAAGAGTACGATCAAATTCCCGATCAAAGATATCGCAACGGATGTGAGGTGCTCCATTGTCTTTCTTTTTAAGCGGGAGGTTGCTCATGGCATGAACTGTGGCCATGGTCAAGATGTGTTTCTCTGTTTCCTTTTGTATGTTCTGCCTTTGTTGATGCTTTTATTTACATGCCTCTTTGATTCCCTTTTTCACTGCCGGCATGTATTCTATGGCCGTAAGGAGCGACATCTTTAAAAAGATATTCTGCAAGATCTCAACCACTCCAAGATAAGATAGGGTTGTCTTTAATTTTTGGATTTTTTTTAGATTTAAGAGTAGAAAGAAATGGCACAAAATCAGGAGCGATGTTCAAACGTTCATTTCCATTATTCAAATTGGAATCTTCATGTACAACAGGACAACCAGAATCATTCGGTATAGTGTTGTCCAATTTAGGTGAAGGAAAAACATAATTCAATACATAATGGGATGCTTCTGTTTATGAAGAGGAAGAATCTGCTATTGGTATATTTTCCCTTGTTGATGGTGATCTACATCTACTTGGTGATGTTGGTGGTGAAGGCGGTGAAACTCCAGACTATGGTGTTACTACACTAGGCCTCTCGACAGCCGGTGAAGGTGATGATGTGGAAGATGATGCTCTCTCAGTGGTTCGATCTCCCAACCCCAACTGGTGCATAGGTAGCTACAATATGCTACCACTCTTGAGATGAATGGAGTCAGATAAAAATGTAAAATCGAGGGCCATACCTGCCTCAGTTGTGGGTTGGCTATTGGCTACCTGCCCTTGCATCAGAAGTTGTTGGGGTTTTCTTCGACCTGTGCTGGGATCAGTTTCTTAGTAGTTGTTTGGTCATCGATCCGTTGAGTCTGTTCATTCATGTTCTTCATGAGAAGTGCAAGTTGATCCAGTGATGGGTTCAATGAAGGGGCCTTGGGCTGCTCAATGACTGATTGTCGATGAGACTTATAGTGTGGAGGTTGTTGGTATAGGATTATGATACTAAAGAGGAGCATGATACTGTCCATAATATGCAGTCTGCAATTGATTAGGATGAGGGAAATAGGCAGACTATTGTTGTTGCTGGTCTTGTCTCCAGTTTTGGAACTATGGTGAGGATTGATAGTGAGGCTAGAACTGTTGGTGCTGATACTGTTGTCACCTACCTTCTTAAAATTGGTGGGCGGGACTCTGACCTTGCTGCTAACCCAATTGGCCTTGCCTTAACGAATGGGGCTGGTTACGCTCCCAGTCGAACCAGATGCCGTTCACCTCCTCAATGACAGGTGGATGTGGAGACTGCTGCTCATGAATGTAGGTTGCTTCCTATTGGTACAAAACTATCTGATGTGAATGTTGGTGGACTTGATCAGGAGTTTTCAAGTAGTGGACATGTTGAACTGTGGATGGTCCTACACTATTATGCTAGGTGGAAGAAGTCTGCTCTCTAGAGTTATCAGCTGCTGCACTCGTACTATGGACCGTGCTAATCTTATTCACAAGAAGCTTCAGGTGCTTTGTTATCTCATCCCGCTTCTCCAGGTTCTTTATCCTCCGTTCGAAGACTTGAATCTTCTCAAGCTCCTTGGATCGTTTCTCAATGATGTCCTCTTTGGATAGGTGGTTTCCAATGATGGTCAGGTCAGAGTTGTCTACACTATCTACTTCGTATGATGTCGTCGTATTGACTGCCTTGTGGGGTACTGTAAGGAGGTGATGTGGTGCTTTTGAAAAGCACATGAAGAAGAAAGAGCTGCTGAACTCTCCACCATCTCCTCAAAAAATTTGATAAAGGACATCCTTGTCCTTGTTAAAGTTGCTCCCCCCACAAGTGGCATCTACCAGCTTCTGATTGTCTATGCTTAAACCCTCAAAGAAATTTTGCACAAGGTTTGTCTTTGGAATATCATGATGGGGGCACTTCTCCATCAAATCTTTAAATCTTTCCCATGCCTCATGAATAGGCTCATGGGACATCTGGGAGAAGTTAGAAATCAAGTCCTGCATTTGGTTTGGTTGTCCAAGCAGGTAATATTTGTTTGGAAATGTGGACCTCAACTCTGCCCAAGTAATGACAACCTTCTCCAAATGGTTTAATCAACACAAGGCCTTGTCCACAGACAAAACAAGAAAGTAATTATCTTTACTACCTCTAATGGCACATTTGGGTAGTGTATTGCTCTGCAAATGAGATCGAACTGCTGGAGGTGTACATAAAGCTCTTCTTTAATATTTCCGTGGAATATTGGGATAAGAGGCAAAATAGTGGGATTAAGCTCAAAATGCCCATGAATTGTAGGGATTTGTATACAAGAATTTGTATGTCCTTCCCTTGGATTATAGGCATCCTTTAACGTAATATTAACCACAAGTTCTATCATATGGTCTTCTACTCCATTCACAACTCTAGGGTTTCTATTATCCTCCTCTCTCCTATCTTGTCTTTCCTATCCCAGCTTGAGAATCATATCTCTCAATTTGGTTTAAAAGACAACCTGCTCTGTTAAGTAGGCTAGAATAGATTGGATAGAGGCTAGCATGGTGTTGTTGATCTCGTTCTGCTCTAACATGGTTCCCTTTCCTTTTGGTGGCATCAAGTTTCTGGTGTCTGACTCTTAAAATGTGTAAGACACTTGATTATTCCTCGGAGAAGATGGAGTCTCAGATAGTAGTTCGAGATTAGAGCCAATCTTGAGCAGTGGGTTGACGGATGATGTGAAGGGTGACATGGAGAATGTTGAATATTCGAGAATTGAGTCTCCCAGAATAGAAGGTGAACAAATCGGAGTGTCGAATGAGTTTTCAAAGTTCGAACGAGAAATACTCTGGTTCGACATCTTCGAAATCAATATGCAGGATGTAAGAGCACGAAGGTCAATGCAAGAGAGAAAATGAGTGGAAGGCGCAAATTTCGTGGAAGGATCTCTAGCACTAGAAATCAAACACAATACAAACCTCCAATTCGCCAACTCAATGCAATGTGAAGACCATGAATGTTCGGTCAATTATCTCGTCAATTTTTAGAGTAAGGTAAGAATACAATCTATCAGTGCGGTTTAAGCGAACTTTTAGGAACCCAATGTTCCTGGAGGTTGTCCCAATCTCACAAGTAGTTTTTCCCAACCAGTTCGGTTGCGGACCATTTACCAACTACCTGGTCTACCCACTTTGCTAAGGAAGTCCCAGACTGATTACCGGCTACCCGGTGAAGTCCTCATTGGAGAATAACTAATCATAAGACAAGTAGTCTAAAGAGAGTTTAGGCGTGGTTCTATCCCAGTGTGTGGGTCACTCTCTCGCTACAAATATATAAAATAATGAGGGAGTTACTCTCCCCAAAATAATGATTTTTCCTTACATTTATTTTAAGGTCAAGTTTTCTTTAACAATCCCGATTTTTAGGCAGTTGTCACTCGGTTTAAATATTTTCAATGAATCACCTAGTGAGTGTTCAATTACCTTTTTAACTTATGTTAGTGAAAACAAGTAAGGAGATAGGAAATTCCAATGCGTGATTAAATACAACGATGCAAGCAGGGGTTAGAGATCTGTACCTTGTGTCCAGCACTCTACATGCAGGGTGATCCATGGAGAATTTAAAATCAGAAAGTAAACTAACCTATATGATGCAAGTTAACCGTCCTAGCAGTAGCTTCTATTACTGGGTAAGAACCAATTCAATTTGAGTAAGTCCAATTACGCTATATTCTATAGGTACAAGAATTCTTATTTAGAGTGAAAGCAAATGAATTACTTGGCTCAAGCAAATTAATTAAAGCAATCAGTAGGTTGCTCACGAAATCCATGTGAAACAAATAAAAATAAAGCGATGAAAATAAAATCGGCGAGGTCCCCCAAGTGCACCACCACTTGGCGAAATAGACCCCACAAACAAGGTATATAGTGTCCTTTTACAAGAGTTCAAAGTATAGAAATAAATAAATGAAAGTTTGTGCATTTTTTTCTTTTGCTTTGTCTCCTTCAAATCTTCCTCTCCTCCTCTTACACTCTCCTGCAGCTCGGTGAAGAATCAAGTCGCGTTCTCTTCGTTTGGGTGCTACGGCAATCCTAGGATCGCCTCCTTCGCTCCACGGGCCCTCGTAAGGAAATGGAAGGAAAGAATTTATAAGAAACACAATTATAAAATAAAATCAGGAAAAAATGAAATAATTACAATGAATATGGACAAATAAACACACAAATGGATATAAGGCAAAAAATGGAGAAAAAGTGAAAATATCTCAAATAAATCCCTAAGTCCGGTCTTGGGGAGCTCTCGGTGTCGGACAAATCGGATCCTGCGAGTGTTGTATAAGCTCCCTCACAGAACGCAGAATTCAAAATTGAGTGCTCACTCTCCAACTAATTACAATCCATAATATGTTCATAGAGATATTAGCAATCGAGTAAGAAAGTATAGACGAAAATCATCAACCAAGAATGGCAGGTCACAAGTGAAACCTAACTACCCTCCTCATACCTCCCTAGCAATGGCGCCATTCTGATGAGCGTCTGATCAACTAGAGTTAAGTATCAAAACATATCAATGGTCGTTGCGACCCTTATCAATCAACTAACTCAATTAGAAGAATAAACCACTCAAGAAAAATCAATCTATGAAAAGTAATGTAAGCAGTCGTCGCTATTTTATTTACCTGGTTTATCTCCTAAGGTCGAACACAATGAGCACGATTAAAGAAATCAACAGTCAAATTTCGAAGATAATTTTTTTAGTGGTTTTTTTATTTTTCAAATTTTTAGTTTTCAAACAGGGAACAATATGCACAAGGGAAGAAATTTACACACCGCACACTTTTTGTATTTTTCAAAATAGTAAAAAAAATGCTCAGAAAAATCCAGAGAAAATATTTTTGTGTTTTATAAATTTTAAAAATATTTGTGGTAATTTTTCCAAGTTTTTCCATGACAACAATGTTATTTTATTGAGCAGGATTTTAAGGTTTTAAATTATTGATGAAAATAAATGCACAATGGTCGTTACAACCCAAATATCCAGCAACAAACAAAATTTTTTTTCTTTCTCAAGACAATAATTACAAGAATAACAAAGAGAGATTTTTTATACTTATTTACCTGTATAGCAACAGGATCGAACTCAGGGAGGCTACATTTCCCGAGTGTTATTCAATTAATCGAAAAAAATCAATAAAACAAAAACAGAATTCTCAATGTATACTATGCTTGGTTTTAGTTTTGATTTTTTTGTCTTTTATTTTTTTATTTTCTGATTTTTTAAATTTTTAGTGAATTTCATTTTTGCAAATTTTTATTTCAAAAATGTGATTTTTAAACAATGTCATGCAAAAAATAAATACATTTTTTTATTTTTCAAATATAACATAAATGCTCAAAAATGATAAAATAAACTATTTTCACGTGTTTATGAATTTTTACTCTTTTTTTCAATTTTTTAGATTTTTTAAAGATTTTTAAAATGAATAAAAAAGAAGATAATGCAAGCAATTAACAAACAGGACTATTTCGTAATCTAAAAATATGAAATGAGATAAAAAATTATTAGACATATTTTTCTTAAAATCTAAAGGAAATTATCAACACATAGAAATTGAAATCACTATTTTTGGATTTTTATATATTTTTTGTAAGATTTTTTAGGTTTTATATGTAATTAAAGCTTGAAAATTAGTCAGAAAATAAAAAAACACCAAAAGAAAATCAATCTTTTTTTTGGAATTTTAAAATAATATTCGATTTTTTTATGAATTTTTCTTGTTCGGGCAGAGAAAATGATGTAGTTTTAAATTTTTTAAAATATTAAATGAAAATAAAATGCAACGAAAAATTTATGCTAGAAAGATACACACATCAACAGCATATCATGATTTTTGAGGAATTTATTTTGTAACCAAAATATGTATTTCAATAAGAAACACATGTAATTTAGAATCTGGGTAAATAGGGACTAAAATGCAATTTTTAATGTTTTTTACATAACTGAATAACATGACACAAACAGAGGGATGAAAATACAAACTACGCACGGGGTGTATGCGCTGCTCGTGCTTAAACTCTGGTGGGGACCTTTTCTGTAAATATGAAAACCATGGGGGGCTATTGCAATTTCTCATTTTTTTTATATTCCATGGGATTCTCTTTCATTCGAAACAAAATGCTCCAAGGGGGAAGGTCCATCGCTGCCCTCTTCTCCTCCAGATCGGAGTTCGGAGAGCCGCGGGGTAGAGGGCGGATGACGATTTGGCTTCAGTGGATGGTCGACAGAGAAAATTAAGGGCGACACAAACCCTGACATGGTGATCGACGAAGGTGCACTTGGTGTCTAGGCAGATGGAGGGAGTCGAACGCGTTGGCGTTCATGCAAAGCTCCAAGTGGAGAGGAGATGTGCGCACGAAGGTGGAAGGACGAGAAACGGGCCTACAAGGCGGCAGTGGCGGGCTAGGGTCGACGGTGGACTGTAGTGATGTTGGGCGCAACTCGCTGAAATGGGCGGTGATGGGAGCTGCCCATTATGCTGGGGCCTGTGGTTGACAATCTAGGCTGATGTGAAGGTCGCTACATGCGGCAACAGTTGTGGATATGCGGCATGCTAGCGTCGGTGGAAGCCAACCATGGAGGTGCGGTCGCTGCCACCCAAAATTTTTTTATTTTTTATTTGCAGAAAATGTGTAAGATAAAAAGTTGTATATGTTTATTTTTTTATTTTTTATTTCCTGCAAAACAAATGATAGAGAAAAAATATATACGAATTATTTATTTTATTTTTATATTTTTTGAAATAGAAGAAGAATCGAGCACGATGCATCATCTCTCCTTATTTAAATAAATAATAAAAAAATTGAAAAAGATATTTTTTTGAAATGAGCTATATATATGTAATCTATACATATAATACATTATACACATGTACAAATAAGGAAATAATATTTTATTTTTTAAAAACAATTTTTATTTACATTAAATTTTAGTGATCAATATTTACAATTAAAAAATATAATATGTACAAAAACTATTAAATACTATAAAAATGATAAATTTGCACAAACCACCCTGAAAACCAGTTTTTCAACCGTAACTCCAAAAAATATAAAATCATAACCATTTTAAAGATAATTTAATTTAGAATACAATGAAGTGAGTTTGATTTAATTTAAGTGTACATGGACCGGAATCGGTCTTTCAATTATCACTTTATGGCTTTTTCCAAGTGTGGTTTCTTTTATTCTGTACATGATTTTATTTTGCTATTATTTTTATGATTTAGAGAACATTTTTATTTAAAACTTTATTTTTAAAATTATTTAATTTGATGTCAATTTATGTACAAACTAAATAGCGTAAATATAGAAATATCCATAGAAAATATTTACAACACCTTTTTTGAATTTTCTGATTAAGGACCCTATCTCCTCTACTTTATTCCTGATTGATCAGGTCAAGTATTGACCTTCTCTTGAGGTTCGGATGAGCTTGTATCTGTTATATATATACAGTCTTCTTCTTCATTGTATTTTCTTTATTTTTCCTATATTTATTTATTTATTTATTTTAGGTTAAAATAATAATATATATGCAATATTTACACACAAATGCAAGTTAGTAAGAATATGGATTTATCATGTATATAGGTGTTTTATAAGGGATTTTAAGCTAAAATAAATGAATTAAGATGATGAAATGCATATTCATCATGGAGTTACTAAAATCCAGACTTAATTTCATCACTCCCTCTGAATGGAAGCATCGTGGTTATATAATCATTTGTGATTACATCACCCTCAAGTATTCCTAGTACCTATACATCCTGCATACTCGAAGATCTAGAATAAACATGAAGTTTTAGATTTATTTAGACTGTCTCCTTTAGGGTTTTAACATTATGTTTCTCATTTGATCATTAGGAGCTGGTATTAATCATACATGTTCCCAAATCATATATCATACCTAGGTGTTGATCATATACATTCCAAAAGCATATAATAAATCTTACAAATTCAGTCAAGTTTCCAAGCAAGATGAACGTGTACGGAATTTGATCCTTCCCAATATGTCTTGAGTGATCTCTTGTCTTCTGGTTCAGTAATGAACGTATATGATCCCTTTGATAGATTGTATTACTCATATGACCTTGTAAGCACACCGTCGCTCCAGTGTATAAACCTTGATTAGGCCATCAACCTATCGGTCTGCCAAATGTACATACTTGAACATATAATAATACTCTGTCTCCGGTCAAAGGATGTGTACCTATATCGTGACAATATATGACATAAGTCTTTGGTTATCTTAATCTCTTTATGTCAACTCTCTAACTTATCTAACACCTCCGAATCTCTATTCATATGCAGAGGATCTGCATCAAGTTGTTAGTTAGATATCAGCCCATGATATAAAGGATTGCCATCTCCTACTCAAGATGGAGATCATCTCTTAATAATCATATGACGATGTTTGGTGAGTCATCAATCTAACTCAGATATTCATTCAAACACCAATCTTTATGATTTAACAATAGAATCAAAAGTTGTATGATCATTAAGATAGCCATGGTACATAACACTAATTGTACTAGGTGACCTATTGTAAAAATTAATTACTCTTCATTCTAAAAGGGGAATGATTTTCAGAACTGTTCATTGCATAATGACTCACCATGGGCTCGCATGACCAACAATGTATAAACAAAATATGCCAGTAAATGGGAGGAACATGCCATCATTTGTGATATCTCTGATGCTTGGGGCATCGACTTTATGGGCCTATTTCTAGTTAGCCATGGATTCGGTTACATTCTTCTTGCAGTGGATTATTTGTCAAGGTGGGTGGAGGCTATCCCGACCCAAGTTGTAAACAGTAAGACAATCTGTAAGTTTGTTAGAGAACATATTATTCTAGGTTTGGGGTCCCCAATATGTTGATATCCAATGGGGGTAGACATTTTGTAAACAGAGATGCCAAGAAACTTGTGATAGATTATTGCATAGAGTACTGTGTCGCTAGTCCTTACCACTCATAGACCAATGGCATGGAAAAGGTGTCAAATAGGGAGGTTAATATCATATTGTAGATGCTCACCCACCCAGACTAGAAGGCCTGGTCCTAGATCTTGGACCATGTCCTTTGGACCTACAAAACGACTTATAAGGCACCATTAGGAACCTTCCCATTTATTATTTGGGAAGACGTGTCATTTGCCCATAGAGTTAGTGCACAAATCAGAATGGGAAATTAAGAAGGTCAATTGGAACACACACCTAGGGAAGAAATAGAGTGAGATGGATACGAATGAAATTGGGGAAATCAGAAACTTCTCATATGACAATAGTTTGGTGTACAAGGATAAGGTTAAGTGTTGGCACAATAGATTATCAAACGAACAAACTTTGTTCCAGGACAAAAGGTATGGTTGTTCAATGTAAATCTAAAAATTTTCCAAGGGAAAGTCATGTCCAAGTCAATGGGTGTATATCTAGTCCGTGTTGTGCATGACAATGGATGTGTAGAGATCTCAGATCATATAGATGGAGCACAAACATATATGGTGAATGGACAACTGCTGAAACACTTTGCTGAACCAAATGAACAACTTGTCCGTGTTGAGGAGGTTGTTTTCATGCGTGAGACATATTCAGAAGACATACGTAGAGACACACATGAGGCCTTGCAACATTGATCTCGAGACATCAACAACATAAAAAAGATTTAGACCGTTATCTCTTTATACATTCCCCAACCCCATCGGTTCTTACACTGACTCTTTTTCTGTACTTAGGTCAACCAGAGCCACAATATAGGGTGGGACCGATGCCCGCCCTATATATTCATTCACCATTTATTCTCCTCTTGACCTCAATAATCCCATTTTTGCTCTTCTTCTACACTTATGCTGACTAGAGCCAAAATATAAGGGGGGTGTGGACTTATATACTTTTATTCTTTTCATTGTCTTACTCTTAACACGAGCTATGTCTTTTTCCTAGCTTTTTATGCTCTGGGGAGATAACACATACTAAGTATAGTGGGTGTATATATTACATATATACTTTATCCATAGCTTGTACTTTCATGTATTTATTTATTTATTATTTAATACTTATTGGGTGGGTAAAATTGGTAGAAAAAAATAAAAAAATTGATTGATTTTTTTTGTTTTTTTGTAAAATACTTGTATGAAGTGTAATTTTGTTCAAGCTGTAATTTTATATAATGTATAAACTCCACTCTCTGTGTAAAACTTGTATGGTATTGTAAAATTCATGTAAATAATTCTGTTATGTAAAATTATTGTAAAATAAGAGATATAAAACAAAATTCACAAAAAAACTTTTGTTAAATAATAAGGGCTTCCTATTCATTCTTTCTTATCGTTCTTGCATCTCAAAAAATCATCTGCATTCAAAAATTTGCAATCCATTCACATGCACTTCGTATCATCTGCATTTCATTTGCATATCAAGCATATACAAAGTGGAAAGTTAGTGGGTTATGAACCAAGTTATGAATAAAAATCGAGGATGGATTTGATTTAACCTTAATTCACTTAAATTTCAGAGGAACTTCAATTGAGAAGTAGGATGTTAGGAACTTTAGGCCTTAGACTTGATTCTTCAAGTTCATAAGATAGCATCTAGACTTGACTCTTTGTGTCTAAACCAATCGCCTCATTCTGAGTAGACTCTTGGATAAGGATTTTTTGTACTCTACACTCACATTTAGCTCAACTCAGATGAGGTGTTGAAATACAAGGTTTCTTTCTTTGGTAGCGTGCACATATAAAGACCGAAGTATCATGTTGAAAATAAAGTTTTGAATGAGGCATGGACTACTAACACAATTGTTTCTACGACCCAAAAAAATGGGAAGACCAAAAGACTCTATATCTGTCAAGGCACAAAAGATCCATGTGGAGCAACGACAAAATCCTACCAAAAAGAAGTTAATACCAAAAAATTCCAAGTTTAGATAGCATGCATATCAGGTGGAGACTTTGTTACGCTTTCCAAGCTTCAAAGGAGAGTTGACTACATCGGTCACTCTCCACTTCTTTTCCCCTTCTTTTATACTTCTCCCCCACTCATTGTGAAATAGCATGATCCTGAACTTAGATAAAAATACTTGACTCCTCGAGGATGAGTTACTGGAGGAGGACATTTCATGGTAATCTGACATCTTGGATGGGAAGAGATAACACCCTTCACACACCAGAGTTAGTTATTTAGTGTTCATGTTGGATGCTTTAGGAGGTGGTTGATCTAATATGAATTCTGAGTCGGGTTGGGATGTTAAATTGTTCCACTTGGAGATTGTTGTTCTTAAAACCCTAATTCTCGTAAGGAGTTTTAACATATTATTAATCCAAAGGTCGAGTAGAGCTCCATTTTCACCTTTTCTTCATGATCTTGGTATGGAACTCAAAATCATTCACTTTTGCATTTCATTTTTAGTTGCTCAGTGACGAGCAAGGTTTAAGTACATGAGATTGATGAATATGTTATTCATCACTCTAAAAGATTAAAATATAGCTTTGTTACCAAGTAATTAGCTACATTTATTTATCTATTTTGCATTATTATAATTCATACATTTATAAATAATATTCACATTTTGGCATGCATAATTAAATTAAATAAGAAGCGCATAAACTCTTGTAAATATCACCTGTATATTGCCATATATTCTCCTATTTTTATTTATTTTTCACTAACTCTAAATAAAATAAAATTAACTATATAGTGTACATATTACTAACACTAACACAAGAAAAATACAAAAATTACTAACTTGTATATTTACCCGATAAAATCAAAAACCTAGTTTTGTGACAAAAAAATTGTGAGAGTCAATATCTCCCTCATAAAATCTATATGAACCCTTACTCACTTTTTAATTAGTGTGCGTTCAATTATCTACAAAAGCAAGATCAAATTCAAAAGAATCGGAGTTCATATGTCAAACTTGGTTTTGGGACCTCGTCGTATATTATACATATTGTCTATTTTGACCTTATCATTTTTTGTACAAAATTAACTATTATTTATTTATCTTTTTATTTATTTTATTTGATTTATGTTTTAAGAAAATGTGTAAAAATCCAAATAAAAATTGAAGAAAAAATCAAAGAAAATAAATCACCCTAAATCTATATATGTCCCTTTTATTTTATTTATTTATTTTCATAACTATTAAACATCCAAAAATTATTAATTAATTAAATAGCTAGTTTAATTATTATTTATATGATTTAATTATTTATTATTTCTATTTTATTTTTAATTAATTAATATTATTTTACTTTTAATTATTTTATTTATTTATTTTCCCCTACCATGTGGCTGCTTGTCCGCACGCCACGTGGCACCCCCTCCCATACCTCTCCTTCCTCCCATATCTCCCTCACTGCCCGCACCTGCTGCTCTACCTCCCGCGATGGGGAATCTCCACGTCCCTCTCTCTTCTCACCACACAACTGATACAACCACCTCCCTCGTGACCCGCACGCTCGCTTCTCCAGCCAACTGTCTCCTCCACACCCACCACTTCCTCCATCTTTGCGTTGACTTGCACGCTCGCTCCTCCCTCTCCCGCATCCTTCACCCCATGTTTGACCCATCCAGCAACTGATATCCACTCCACCCACTCTCTCCACCTCATCGTGTATTGTGTCTCAACACCAACCTCCATGAAACTGCCAATGCTACTACCGTGCATGATCATCCACCATTCCTCGGAGAAGAACGAGAGAGAAAGTTGCCACTGTCAAGCAATAGCATCACGTGTCTCAGCTCGAGCAAAACCTCCACCATGAGGTGAGATCCAAGTGGACACCCGTTCCTTTTGTCGTAACTTCACTTAAGCTAGTCGAGCCTCGAAATCTTCTACCAGAGCTTCGTGAGGCAAATATCGGAGTGGTGTACTCTCCTCCACCACTTCGACGGCACCATAGGTGACCATCCTTTTTATTCTTTTTCCCTTCTCTACTCCTTCTTCCTCTATTTTTTGTCTTCTTTCTCTGTTATGATTCTTCATCTTCCCCATATTGAACTTCCTCGACCTCTCCTATCTCCGCCCCTCATTGGCTACTACACCATCGACCATCCCCAATCTTTGATTCTTTGTCTGCATCTTAAATTAAACAACAGATAACACCTCTTCTTCTTCGACACAACCTCATTGCCTAGTCCCAGCTCTGTTCTTGCAAAGACTAAGACACTCTAGCTCCTCATCTTCTCCATTATGACTTAAACCTTCACCCCCTCTAGAATAGACCTTTGTGGAGCCCCAACATCCACCATTTCTTCTCATCCTACACATCTTATAGCATCCACCTTCGAGTATTGGCGATATTGACTAGTAGAGAAGCCCAACAGCTTGGCCGCATCACCATCCATTATTGATGATCTCCTCGACCTCTATAGCCTTCACCATGCCACCCATTCTTTAATGAATTCCAACTACCTTGCCCCTATGCAGACTGCCTCGATTTATCGATCGCTCGACAACTCCATCTCCATCGGTAACCAAGCTTTAGCCCACTCCTTCGAGCTTCATACCACCTAGAGCCACTAAACATGCACTTGGCACTGCTCTGCCCCAGTGCATCTTGTCCCTGATCCTCGACTATTGCCTCCCCGGGCTTTTCCCCATTGAAGTCATGTGCGTAGAGAGCCCCCCGCCCCACGTGCCCCTAGGAGTCTCGATCCCAGCTGTGCTAGGTTAAGAATCATCGAAGCATCACCCAATCAACCTTAGATAACCATATGGAGGATTATCATCAAGCCTCCGCTCCACCGCCTGAGGATTCCTCCAACCCTCATCTGCACATGCATTACACATGGGGGTGCATATATTTGGACTATACCCACTCTCATTCTCCACGATTTGTAATGGCACCCACTCCAGCAAGGCTCGTGCGCAACACGTGCCCAAACAAATTGCATCCTGCATCTCATGTAGTATTGGTAATAACGTATGTTTCCTTTCATGCATTTCAATTTCAGTATTTTAAATTTGTCAAATTGCATTTGGAACCATGTGTTTGTGTCCTTTTATGAACAATCATTTTGCATCATAATTTCATTCTAAAAATTACACTATGTAGAATAATTAATGCTTTATTATTGTAAATGATTATTTGATTTGTGTGAGTTGTGGATAATTTAATATAATTAATTTAGTGGAACATTACATTTTTTCCAACTTCGTGATCTTTAATTTCTAATAAATCATTCATTGCTCTAAAAATTCTGAAACATTCATAGAAAGTAGAATTGAGTGCATTTTATATTGTGCTAAAAAGTCATGTCATTTGCACATATATCAAGATTAGAATAAATTAAGTGGTGATATTGGTAATTAATTTCTAACAGGTTGTAGTCCCAATGTTTGAAGGAGCTATTTTTTTTCCTAGATACCTCTTACAATTCCTATCTAGGATAATTATGAGAAATAAAAAGGTTTGTTGTTTATTAAAATTAATTAATGAAAAATACCTTGTGTGCATATTTAATTCATAATACGTTCATTATTTATCTGAAAATTACAAAAATAGAATAATTTCATTATTTTCACATTCAGAACTAGATTTAGGATTTTGGACTTCATTTTAACCCCTGAACATGCCCAAAATTACATTTCATAATTAATTGCATAAAATAAATAAAAATACTTCTCTAAAGACCCAACTTCTAAATCGTCTAAAACTTGACCTAAGGAGACAGTGGCCTCCTTGGGTTCGACCTTGAACTTGCCCAAGTAAAATAATATAAGTACTCACTTTAATTGTAAAACTAATTATGTGGTCTTTATGATTAAATCCGAATTTCCTTCATACAAAAAACACATTAAAACATTAATTTTAAATATGGGTTCTTCAATCAATAAGTAAAATTCAATTTTATTTTAATCAGGATTAGGAGTGGAGTAAAAATGGGAAAAAATCCATCTCTACCAAGATTTCCTCTCCTAATGAGGAGCGAAAGGGGTAGATGTCCACAACTAACAATGTGAATTTTTTTACATTTATGTTCATTTTTTATCCAATTCATATTAACATTTATATTGTGAATCATATTCACATTCTAGTCCTAAAACTAAATGTAAACCATATTCACATTATAATTAATTATTGTAAATCAATATTCACATTTAATTTACATCACTTTATGTGAATTATATGCACATAATAATTAATCAATGTAAATAATTATTCACATCACAAATTAATTGTGTAAATCATATTCACATAATCAATTTTTTATTGATATCTTAATGTATGAGTCCTAATCCAATGAGGACTTTCATGCATCATTTGTGAATGCTTGGAGATAAGTTCGTGGAGATTATAGACCATGTAGGCTGATTTGATATTTTAAGGTAACATCTTAATATCAGTATTGAACCACTTCGAGTTATATAATCATTAGATAATAAATCTTATCTTTTCATCAACTCAAAACTAATTTAGATTAATATACAACTCTTTAGATCAAGATGGGATCCTATGAATCAAGAACAATTCCCATATAATCTCTTAGATTGGTTACTAAAATCCATTTGTTTTCATAAGTCCATAAAATGAAAGAGTTATAGTATACAACTTTTTATGATGTCATCGCCCTCGAGTATTCCCAATACTTATACATCCTTCATACTAGAAGACCATTATAAAGTGAAAGTTCAAATCATGTTATTTAACATTTTACTTTAAGGTTTCATCAATAAGTTTCTCAGTCAATCATTAGGTGATAACATTGACCATATGCTTTCCAAAAACTTATGTCATACTTTCAAATTATTATCTTGTTTTCTGAATAAGTCGATAATGCATGGAATTCGGTTGAACCCAATACCTGATACACAAATTTCCCTAGCAGTCAAAATTATTGGTTGTAGCAACTGTTGAGAAAAATCTAAAGATCAAACAAAATCCAACAATTAAAGAGAGAGATAAAAATAAAAAGAAAATGAAGAAATATCGATCTCTCTCCTAAACTTGGTGTTCACTATTTATTTATCCAAGCAAGTGTTTCTGGGTCGAACTCAAGAAGGCAAAAAATTATGCTTGCATTTTCGAGTGGAAAAAATGTTCTTTTTATTATTTTAATCTTTCTTTTCTTCTTCTGTTGGAAAACTATTTTTGGTTGATTTTTTATAATTTTAATTTCATTTTATTTTTATTTAATTTTCAAAGTGATATTTTTTAAATAATTTATCTACAATTTAATATGCAAAAAATAATAGAAAATATAGTGATATTATATAGTAGATGAATTGCTTAAGAAATAGACTAGAGAAAGAGCGCAAAAAAGAAATCAAGATGATAGAAAATCAAAGAAGAAAATCTAAAATATAAACGATGAAAATCCTTTGAATTCAATGCAAAATAAAATGAGGGAAAAATAATACTCTTGAATAATGTCCAAAATATCTCCACAAGTGTCTGCGAAGTCCAAAGTTCATTGTAGACTTGTGTAGAAAAAAATTACAATAAAAGAAAAGCTCTTCAATCAATTAGGTGCCTTGTTAGGGAACTAATTGCAAGAAAAGTAATTGGAACTTTTACACTTAGGTCCATGGTTAGGGACCTAAATGTCAAAAAAATGTCTTCTAGAGATGCTTATAGAATTTGAATCTAAGGTGGGCTTATAAAGCAATTTTTCCACTGCTTGGAAGCAAATGAACATTATCAAAATGGTTGATGTAATATGGTCCGTCCAATTGTGGCACACGTAGACATTCTGCATGTCTTATGTTCTCCCCCAACTCTTGACAAGCGACAATGGATAGGGCCTTTCTTCAGTCTTCGATGACTCATGGTGGTTTCTATGGAGGTAGGGCTAGAAGAGGAGTATCTTCCCCTTTGAACTTGCCTACTGTGAGGAAGATAAGGTCGAGGTAGATGGAGGTGACGGTAGATGGAAGTCCACAAGAGAGGGAAGCTAGGGTTTTGAAACCCCTGGAATGAATGCTATACCTCTTTAATGCATTCGATGAATCTCCAGATGAAGATTGTGAAGGCAACTAATACATAAGTTGATATGGACCTGCAAAGAGATTTGATTTTCTCAATTCATATGAGAATCGACCAAAATATTAAAGTGATATGCAGGTTCTTATAGGTTCCATGAAGATGACGTTCAGATGACAAATGGGTTGATTTTAAGTGGATTTGCTTACTGAATTCGAGTGATAATCAAAGAAGATTATTATGTCTAGCTAATGGAGTGATTAGATTATTTAATTGAGGTATGATGATCAAGAAATTGAATGATGGAATGGATACATGGGGAATGTAAAGTATAGGACACCACTATTATAGATCGACTGTAGGTATTCCCGGAGTTGTACACCATGCACAACAGAGATTCTAGGCCGGTGGAGGGCCTTGGGACCTCCTCTGACACATCTTCTTCCATGGGGGTGTCTCAACATGGAGCGGTCACCATCTTGGATGGTTGGAGTGGAATGAGGAAGTAGGGAGATCGACCAGTTCTGTTTTGGAGTAGGAAATTATGTTATAACGTATGAGGTTGGAATCAATAAATAGATCGATCGAGAGGTTGTTTAATAAGATACTAGGGCTAGCGAACATGAGGTCTGTTAGGTGGATCGAATGCAGGGTGGAAATCAGAAAATTAAGTAGATCGGTTGTGGGAAAAAGGAGGGAAGTCGACCAGTTGAAACAAAACTCGAACAACCCTTCTTGGGGAAGAAGGACTTATTGTCTGCACCTGAAAGGCCAGAAAATGCATTATTCTATTAATTAGATGATAAATAATAAGTGATAATATTTTTAAAAGGAATAAAACGAAAAATATGTATAAATATTTTATCTATATTATTAAATAAATTTTTTATAAATAATTTATATATTAGAAATTATAAATATAATTTTATTAAAGAAGTATATACTATACTAAGTAAATAGGATATTAGTTTTAAATTCGACAATTTAATAAAGGACATATTACTTTTATATTTTATTAATTAATATAAAAATAAAAAAGAATTGTATGAAATTTTATCGATTTTAGCATTTTATTTTATACACATTAATAAATACAAACATACAAATATATATATATATATATATATATATCACCATTCAATTTCAACTATAAATTAAGGTTTTTATTTATTTTAAATATTAAGCAATGGATTAAAAAGTATGAAATAATTAATAAATAAAATATAATATCTTGAAAATAATTAAAAATATAAAATTAATGATACTAAAATAGTATTTAGTAATAAAATAAATAGACCAGAAACCTAGTTGTTAGTATGTCCCAAAATCGAGTTTTTTTTGCAAACGGACTCTGATTTTAGTGAAATCACCTTCATTAATTAGAGAATTTTATGTACGAACATTAAAGTTAAGTAGATTTAAATTAGTATTCTCATGAGGAAGTTATGAGGTTCGGAAGTTGAGAAATTGACAATTTAAATGTTGGATTTCTTAGCATATATACAAACTGAGATTTTTTAAGGATTTTATATTTTTATATATTTTTATGTGAACACAGGAAGAAGAGTTTGGTAAAAAAATATAAAAAATGAATTAATTAAAATATTTGTAGTTTTATGAATAATGAATAAATAAGGAATAATAATATTTTATGTGCATAATTGATTTTTTTTATTGTTTTCTTCCTTATATCCCCCTACTTTCTTGTTTATTGACCAATCCATGCCGACTTGGACTTGAGAGCTATGTTATATAAATATATACTTCATCTATATTTATTATTTATTTAATCATGTTGTACACATACATATATTTATAGTCTGCCTCTTTTTATTTCATTCTTCTCTATTCATTTATTTATTTAAATGTTTTTAAAATGTAAAACAATATTTTATTCTTGAATGATGTTTTGATAAGAAATGTGAATTAATGGATATTGACGTGAATTTTTAAGGGATTTAAGACAAAATTCACAAGAATAGTTAATGAATCATGGATTCATCAACACCCTATACATAAACTTTGTTAATCCCTTAGCAAAAAATTATTTGAAAAATAAGATAAAAGAAAGAAAGTTAGAATGAATTTGTTTTCCTAAACCAATTCATGATAAAAAAACAAAGGACAGGTCTTGGTCAGGCTATGTTGAAGCCTTAATTAGGATTAAGATTTTAATCTCAATAGTGCTCAAGTTCCACAAATCCTTATTTAGGTTCACCTCAACGACCAACTCAGATCCACTTGTCCATATCACTAACTCTAGCAACCTTTAATTCAATTTCTATGATTTGTGAATTTTGTTAGATTTTTTTGCTTAAAGAAGTGAAGAAACCACCCATCCCAATAATACACTCCCATCGGTTCCTCATTGATACTCTTTCCTCGAAGAGGGAGGTATCTACTTCAATGGTAAGGTCATGTTGTGTCCAAAATAGAATAGAGAGATAATGTAGAAGAATGAGAAAAGAACTAGGGTGTGAATAGTGTAGTCACATCTCCTTGCGAAGCCCAGCTGGTGTAGCTAAGTCTCTACTAAATTGTGCATGTTATTTGGAAGCTTAGGCCATTGTGACCATATTTGTATTTGGTGGCATCTTTTTGGTAGATTTTTTAATGTTGCTTGCACTCATCAATTCTTTGTGTCACTATGGATATAGCATCTTTTCATTCCGTCCAATTTTTGAGGTCTTGAAAAAATTATGCCAGTAGATCCTTCCCTCATACAAAGTTTATTTCAACCCCACAACTCTCGTATTTTTAGACATTCACGTTGCTAGACAAGGATGAAAATGCCCGACTAAAATGAACTGCCCTTCACAACCCCATGCAAGTCGAGCTTAGTGCAAAGTGCATGTGTCCAAAATTGGTTCATTGTTGGAGAGTTAAACATATGTCACATAATGTTCTACTTAGTAAATATTAAGTTGAATTCGCAAACATGGTCTCATGTAACCCAAAGATTTATGTCAAAGACCCAAAGAGTCTAAATTCCTATTCCTAACTATGCTCCTTACAATGAAGGTCAAGGCCATAATAAGCTCCATCCATTAGACTACTCCCAATCTTTAGTTCATTTCTTATTATGTAAATGCCAGTGCAAATGTAACCATGTTTCTGTTAAGTAATTTTTTTAAATTCTACTCGTTTTTATGGATTTTAAAGATTTTGCAGTTTTTATGAATTTTAGGACTTTTTATTTTTTATGTATTTATCAATTTTTATAAACACCCATATTTTTAAGATAAGTTACTTATATTTTATTTGGATTAAACAACTAATGTATTTTACAAGATTTATACGGAAAGAATTTTAAATATTAAGTTATTTACCCATATTTTAATAAATAGAATTTAAAATAAGTACTATACACATTAAATACATAATTTAAATACACATTTTAAACTAGGAATTTTAGATAATACTTTACATATATTTTACTTATTTACAAGGATTTTATTAATAATAAATATATAGATATTAAATAAAATTAACACTTTCTTACATTTATGAATTTTATAGATATAGAAAATACATAAAAGTACAAGTTATGTACACAAGTATATATACAATATATATGATCCCCCCATGCTAAGTTTTCCTCATAGGATGAAAAGAGAAAAAGGAGGTCATGACTGGTGCTAAGTAATAATGAGTGAGAAAGAATAGAAGTCAGTCGACCCATTTATACTTACGATCCGGTCATCGTACGTACAATGCAAGATAAAATGAGGTGACTGAGGGCAAGGAATATATAAATCAAGGATCAAACAAAAAAGAAGAAAATAAAATCAGCGAAACCCCTCAGTCTTAGCATTATAAATCCTATGTATAGAAAAGAATGTGGCCAAAAATTAGGGACCGGTAATTAGTGTAAAAGAAAGGAAAATCAAAATAAAAGTAAAGAGAACAAAATCAAAAATGAAAATCAACCGATTATCACCCCCCCTATACATAGGATCACGTATCCTAAGTATAAGGAGGTGCAAAAAATGTGGGCCATTGGGATCTAAGAAGAATATATAGATGATGGTATACTCCAAAAACTGAATGGCTCACATGTCTTTGTTTATGACAAAATGACATGAAGGAGTAGTCACGAGTCATGTAGAAAGTAGATCACCTCAACTTAGGCTAGATGAAGTAGTCTCCATGAAGTGCTTCAACATCTGCCCATTAACCACAAATGGCTCTGCACTAGGTGACCCATATGATATTGCTATGCTTCCATTGTCGTGCACCATTTTGATAATGTAAAGTCCTTACCACTTGCTTTTTAACTTATGAGGAAAAATTCTCAATCGTGCATTTAAAAAATAAAATTTTCTAACCACGGACAAAGATCATGTAACGAATGTTCCTATCGATCCACCTCTTCACTTTGCCCTTATAAATGTGGGTGTTCCCACATGCCTGATTTTGAATCTCAACAAGCTCATTTGGATTCATCTCCCTATTGGTTTCTGCTCTTTACATATCAAGTTAAATCTCTTTAATAGCCCATTCAGATTTGTGCATGATCTCTATGGGCAAACGATATGGCTTCCCATAACAAGTATTAAATGAGAAGTACCTAATTGAGTCTTGTATGCAGTATGATACAAAGGAACCTGGTCATGAAGCTATGACTAATTCTTCCTATCTTGTCATACTAATTTCTGAAGAATTGATTTCACATCCCTATCCGAGACTTATGCCATGCCATTCGTTTGTGGGTGCTAAGGAGAAGCTACTCTATAATCAATGCCATAACTCTTCACTAGATTTTTCCATAAGTCTTCACTAGAATTTTCACCTCCGTATTAATAAAGTGGATACCCTCATCTGAAATAAGAATAAGTGAATACCAAACCATTAAATAATATGTTCCCTTAGGAATGTGCACACTACCTAACTATTAGAGAGTCATGCGGGTATATCCTCCATCCTTCTGTTAACATAATAAAAATCTAGAAGAATGTACTCAAAATCTGCTTCTTGAAGGGAACAATCCTATAAAATCAATGCTCTGATGAAGCTCAATCCTCTGTAAACCAACAAGTAACAACATAGGTTCAAGGATCAACACTCGGACTTAGTCATTAAGCTCAGAGGAAGAAAAAGGGGGACTGGAGCTCCTACAGATGGATATGTGATTTGGTTGTCGATGATGAAGGTGATGGAGAGTGTTGAAGACGGTGGAGCCTGGAGGCTGAGTCTTGTCAATGAAGATGGTGGTTGAGTGTAGTGGAGATCGGAGTGGGAGAAGAGTAGGCAATGCGATCAGAGATGATGGTCACGAGAGGAAGAGATGGTAGAGAAGAGAAAGCGATGGGTGGAAAAAGTCAGAGGTAGTTGGTAGAGTAAGTACAACAGAGTAGAGGAATATGGATCAGAGTGCGGAGAACATATGGTGGTGCACAACCGCACAACGTGAAGATCGAGCAGAGAAGCATGGAAGAATAAAGAAGAAGAATGATAGAGCAAAATAAAAAGGAGAAAAATAAGAAAATATAGAGTTAGAAGAATACTACATGGAATTACGCCTTGGGTATCTGGACCTCGTAGACTCTGTTGATCTTGGCCTCAAGCATTGTGGTGTGACACTACAAAGCTAGAGAAGCTACCTGCAAAAGGGTTTGTGATGAGGTGGTTTGACACCTCGGATCACACTAGAGGTCGAAGAAGAATCTCTACCTTGCTCGATTGGGGACTCAAACTTTTTTCACTATGGTTGGCGCAAGAGATAGAGCTAACTCTCATAATGGTGAAATACGTCTTCTAGAGAGGTTGAGCCTCTTTTGAAGGAGGTTGGGTCGTGCAGGAGTTGCGGAGGTTGGCGAAGTGGATGGTGGCGCATGCGTGTTTAGCGCAGGCAGTTGCGATTGGAGATCGAGCTGGTCACATGTTGCACTAGGAGGTTGGGCAGGTCGTGCAGGGGGTGGTTATAGGAGATCGTGGAGAGAGAGAGAGAGGAGAGAAGTTGAGGGAGGAGTAGCTCCGGGGGTGTGCAACCACTACGCAAGCGGGAGAAGTGGGGCGTAGGCGTGGGTGGAACTGGTTAGAAGAGGGTTCCATGTGGTAGGGAAAATTAAATTAAAATAAAAATTTAACAAAGTTAAAGATATAGTAATAATAATAATAAAATTAAAAATAGAAGGAATTAATAAATATGTAGATAAAAAATAAAATAAAATAATAAATAAGATAAGAGAAATAAATAAAATAATGAAATTTAATAAAAATTAACCTAACAAATACAAATAAAATAATGAAATAAAAAATAAAAATAGGTGTGGCATGTGGCGGCTCTAGGATCGTCCACATGTCGTTCTCATAAAAATCACAAATTAAATATGAAAAAAATAAATAATAAATAAAAAAGCAGTCAAATCAAAAGATAACATAAAAGTTGCTCATCTCGATAAGATCTACAACTTTTGTGAAGGTGAAATAAATCATTTGTATAAAAAGTATATTTGGTGGTATCTTGTAGGTATAAAATACCACATTTTTGTCTTGTGCAGATTTTTTGGTATTTTTTTAAAAAGATAAAATAAAAATGGAGGAAATATAAAAGAAAGATTTACAACTTAATATATTTTTTGGATTTTTTTGACAATAAATAAAATATAAAGATAAAATAAAATAGAATACATGGACATATGTATAATTTACAATAAGGGTCCAAAACCCATGTTTCACATACCAACTCCGATTCATTTGAGTTTGGTCTTGTTTTGAAGTAAACTAAACGTGCATTAATTCAAACATGAATTGGGGTCCATACAGACTTTGTGAGAGGGATATTTACATTTAAAGGTTCTTAGTCTCAAACTAGGGTTTGGGTTTTATTGGACAATCCTACAAGTTAGTATTTTTTTGATATTTTTCCTTTAATAGTGTTAGTAATATATACACTATAGAGCTGATTTTATTCAAATCTAAGTTAATGAAATATAGATAAAAATAGAGGAAAATATGGTGAATAAACAAGACATATTTACAAGGGGATTTGGCTTCTTATTTAATGCAAAAACGCATGCTAAAATACAGACATTAGTTCTACCTACATGAAGGGTAATAATGAAATTGCATCTCTAGCACTGACTGTCCCACCCGCTCTCTGAAAATCCAGGCAACTCATCACACATATGCATGCAAGTCTATAAGAGTTGGCCACCAAAATCCACTTTGGAGCACCTTCAGTGTTGTCCTCTTACCTGAATGATGTCCCCATGCAGATAAGGAATGACACAAGGTGATGACACTACTGTGTGCTCCCGAGGAATACATTACCTGTAGACACAATCCTGTCCCTCGCGAAAAAGAATCATATCCTCCCAATGGTAGTATCATGCCTATGTAACTAGTATATCGACTTGATCCTTCAGACATCCCTGTGGACTTTTCCATGTAACCAGAAAGTTCACTATGGATGCATACCAATGAAGCTCTATAACTGCAAAGATACTATCGTCTGGAAATCTCTTTACAATATTTGGCATGAACTCATCTGAAGTCTGCACTATCTATAATCATAGAGGTGATCAACAACCATGGTCTCTACCCCAAGTTTGTCCTTAATATCCAAATCAAATTCAAGAAGTAAAAAAACCTACCTAAGAAGGCATGCCTAGGCATCCTTCTTCTCCATTAAATATTTGATAGTTGAATGGACTATGCACACCGTGATATTCAAACTAAGAATATATGATCTAAATTTGTCCAATCCAAATACCACTTCCAGGATCTCTTTCTCTATATCTGTATAGTTGCATTGAGCATCATCTAAAGTCTGGTTGGCATTGTGGATGGCAATAGTAAGTCCATTCCTCCTCTTTCCTAATACAACCTTGATTACAAAATCTGAAGCATCCGTCATGATCTCTATGGGAATATATCAATCACGTGGTTGTAGGAGAGGTGATGACATGAATCTTGCGAAGGTCTTAAATAATATCCTCACAGAAAGTTAAGATAAAATGTCATTGAGGCGACCGCTCACGAGATCTAAGGTCGATCAATAATCAATCCGCACAACGTATAAATGAAATAATACAAGCAAGTGTGGATAAAAACTTATTATACTCAACAATAAAATGCACATAATGACAAGTACGGTAGGGGTCGAACACAAGGAGAATGTGGGATAGACAACAAAAATTGACTATAAAAGACAATACATGTTTTGGGGTTTTTAGGAATTTTTGAATCTTTGTTGGTTTTTAATTATTTATTTTTTCGTAATTTTTATTTTGTATAATTTTATTTTATTTTTATATTAATAATTTTTTAATAATAATTGATAACAATAAAATATGTATATGTAGATATATGTATATAAAGAGCTTTATATTCATAAATATACATATAAGTACTCAAAATTGAGAAAATAAATTTTTTATCTTTTTTATATTTTCTCCATTTTTGTTATTTTCTGGTAATTCTATTTTTTTCTGATTTTAATTGAATTAATATGGCAAAATAGTGACTATTGTAAATACGCTAGTTGTTTTGGAATTCAAAAATTTCAAAGCAGCTCAAAATTTTCCAAACCTATTTTCAATATCTAATAAATTGAAAAGATAAAATTCAGAAATAGAAAAAAATTATTCTTTTTTATTTTTTAATGATTTTATAAAGCTTTTGGAGCTTTTCAATTTTTAGTGGTTTTCGTTGTCTATTTTTACGGATTTTTGGTCCGTAGATGCAAAATAGGGTGGTAAACTAAATATAACTCTTTTGGAATTTGTCAAAGCATTTTAATATTTTTTAGATTTTTAATAGTCAAACATTGAATAGAAGATATATTTTTTACTATTATTAAATTTAAATATAGGATAAAATACTTTAAGAAAATTATATGTGGTAGAATATTATAAGAGGTGTTTATCCTAATTTTCTATGAGTTTTTGGGCACAAGAATTATATTTAACAAAAATAAAATCTAAAAAAGAATATACAATATGGTAGTGGCATTTATGTGAATATTTAAAGTTCATTTTACCAAATCAAAACACAATAGAGAAGTATGGGCCAAAAATATAAATTTCCCGAATGTTTTCAATAATTAATATCGGAAGGAGGTATTTTTGTAATTTACACAAAGTTGGGAGGGTAGATGAAATTTATCTAGAAAATATTACACATATTTCATGAATTTAGACTAAAATGATATACACAAACATATAGGGGTCCCTCTACAAAAAGGCCACTCCTCAAGCGCACAAGCACATGAGGAGACGTTATGAAAACTAACTTTTGCATCTTAACAGCAAATTAAGTGAAACCACCTTCATTAAATAGCTTATTAAAAGTTATATAAGTGGAGGAGATGCATTCTTGTGAAGTTTGTGATTTTGGACTTCTATTTTTAGTATAAAATGTACACTGTATATTATTTTAATATAATCAATTTTGTATTTTTCTATATAATTTTATCTACAAATTTCATGTACAAACTTTCTTGATTTGATATATAAATAACAAATAATAAAAAAGGTCCATATTAGACTTATTGATGATTAAAGAAAGATGATTTTATTGTATTTTTGACCCTTATCTCCCCCTACTTTATTCCTTGTCGACATAGTCATCAAGATGCCTAAGTATCAGGGTTTAGGGTCATTCAATACCTTTGGCATTTCATTTCTTTTGTTTGTTCTTTTGTTTGGCCTTTATTTACAATACTTTATACGTTATTTATACAATAAATAATGATGTTAATTTATGAAAAATAATTATATGCACATGCATTTAGCTAGGGTTTAATGCCCAAAATGAAAGAATAAATGTGATGAAATGGAGATTCATCGTCCTCTATACTTGCCTTTGCTAGTCCCTAGCAAAGACTTATGCCTTTACGTATAGAAAATAAAATAAAGAAAAGAAAAAGAAAGAACTTGGATTGATTTTACTTTTTAACTTGTCATCATGAAATCAAAGTTGGAGCTCAGTCAGACCCTTGGAATTTAGGTCTGGTCGGAACCTCATTAAGAACCTAACCTGAATTACAACAGACTTTGAGAGTCACAAAACTCTGCCCAAGTATCCTCAAAAGACATGTTAGAACACTTCGATGTCATACACAATCCCTTATGACTATGAGTATATCTTGTACAGTGTGTGTGATATGTAACTCCTTTCGGCTAAAGCGGTAAAAGTCAGTCTTCTCCAACATGGTGACCTTAATTCCCCAATCCAACAACTCTTTCCTCAAGAAGTAGGATATTCCCTTCTAAGTTCATGTACAATCGAGTCCAGAAGAGGAGGTAGAGAAAAGAACGGACGATAGCCAGTGTATCTACCTATCGTAGGTTGCTTGACCAGTGTACCCAAGTCACGTGGTTGCATGCTCACATATATTGAATTTGAAGCTCAAGCTTGCTTATTGGTTATATACATGCTCCGATGGGAACTAATTTTTCTTTGAGTTTTTTCCATCTAACCTTTTTTAAGTTTTTGGATATGATTTTTTTTAATACTATATACAACAACATTTACATAAGGAATTTTCTTCTTGAGCCAGTAGGCTATGCCTCTTTTGAAGAGTTATTGCAACCCACAAACTTCTGTCTTTAGATCTCATGCCAACTAGATCGTGTTGGGGTATAATGGTCGCAAATATGTGACTTCTGATGTTTCTATGGGCTTGTGTCTCATGCCGATAAATCCAACCCTCTACCACTTCAACTGAGGTGAGAAAAGTGTAAGGTGTAGGTGTACAAGCTAGGTCAATGTCGCCAAGAGTCATGCATATGTTTTGAAATATTTCTACGCACGTAGTCAAGATGACACCGAACTAAGTCTTGTGGCCTCAAAGAATTAAGTCTAGTAGACCTGAAGTGCCTCAATTCCAGATCATATAAGGTTCTTGTGACTAAGTAGATTAGGGTCCAACTAAACTCAAATCATGCAATTTTACATAGACTAGTTCAATTATTAGCATCAATCCAAAAAATGCAAATGATATGCACAATTTAGAAAATATATTTGTGATGCAATTTTCTGGTTTTGAACTTTTTGAGAATTTTTGAAAAAGTTTTGCAAATTTTTATGCATTTTTTAATACATTTTATAATTTTATTGGTTTTTAATTTTGCAAAATTTTAATGATTGTTCAAAACAAAACATTTTTAAGAAAAGGAATACGTGTGAATATATACATGGAAGTACGTCTTTGTAATTTACAATAGTTGGGTTTTAGGAACTTACATATTTGTATATATAAGGTTTGTAAAGGCTCTTTATTTGCTTGAATAATATACATAGTTCTCAAAATAATTTGAAAAACATTTTACAAGATTTTGAAAACTTTGTTTTGAAAAATACTTTGACAACAAATTTTTAAAAATATTTTACAGAATTTGAAAATCATTTTGTAAAGTTTTTTCAAACAATGTATATAGATTTTTCAAACTATTTTTTCAACCACTTTTTAAATATTTTGCAAATAGATTTTCAAAAAAAATTCAAACAAATAAAATAAATTTTTACAAACACACCATTTTTACAAAAAGTTGAAAACATTTTACAAAACATTTCTCAAACGATTTTCAAAATGTTTTTCAAATTGTTTTCAAAACATTTTTAAAAAATAGTTTCCAACCATTTTTCAAACATTTTTCAAAACATTTTAAATTTAATTTATTAATCAATATATACAAAGATTTTTACTCAATTTTATATAAGTATATTCTTTGCAATTAATTAATTGAATTTTAGCCATACTTATTGAAAATACAGAAATACGAGTTATGGCTAGAGTATATATAGAGTATATACAAGCCCCTTGTACTTAGCTTGAGCTATGTCCTTACAAATTAGAGAGAAAAAGAGAAGACATATCTCGTACAGAGTATAGAACAGTCTATTCTACAACGATAGAATAAAGAATGAAGGAATGGATGAATGAATGAGAAGTCGACCGTCCCCCCTATACTTAGAATCAAATAATCCTAAGTATAACAAATTATACACAAGGCATGAAGAGTCAAGGCTGGGAATATACAAAATCATTAGCTCAACCTGTCCCCCCATACTTATGGTAAAATATCCCCAAGTATAGACAAAATATCAAGAGTTAAAGGGACAAGTGACGGATCAAAGAATGAATAACTCAGAGTGATCACCCCTTGTACTTAGGACAAAGTACATCCCAGTTATAACAATGATGAAAGGGGTATGGGTAAGTACCTTTCCGAAAGAAATAAAAAATGAAAATGAAAATAAGAAAAGAAGGAAACAAAATCTTTTTGTGATTTTTCATCTTATTATTTCTGATCCTTCTGTCTCTAGGAGACCATCTTGAAATATGACTTCGATCGAAGCAATAATAGATAGTAATATGTCATGCTCGAGATATGGCTTCATAAATTATCCAGTAACTACAAAAGGTTGTGCGTTAGGCAACAATTTAGACATGAGTAGACTTCCATTTTCATGTACATTTTGCACGATAAATGGTCTTGTCCACTTGCTCTTCAGTTTGCTCTAGAAAATTTTCAACTTTGTATCAAATAACCACACATTCCTAGGTTCAAAAGTCTTCTTGTGGATATGTTTCTCATGTCATTTCTTAACTTTCTTTCCGTATATTAGGCTATTATCGTAAGCGGTCTTGAAATTCAAGTAGTTGGTTCAGATCAACTTTCATGTTTTCCCACCTCACTTTAAATCAAGCTTGAACAGGTTCAATGCCCACTTGGATTTGCGAATATATTCCATGAGTAGGTGGTAAGGCTTGCCATAGAGAAGGAAATAGGGGAGACATGCTGAGTGGAGACTTGTATGCCATGCGATAATCCCCAAAAATTGAGTCTAGTAATTAAGACCGATTCTTGTGATCCAGACATACAAGTTTCTATGGTATTATCTTGATCTCCCTGTTGGAACATTCAGCAAAGCCATTTGATTATGGGTGGCATGACACAACAACACAATGTTGAATGCCATATTCTTTGGTCAACTTCTTGACTTCCTTGTCGATAAATTGCCTTCCCCTATCAGAAATGAGAATATTGCGAATTCTGAACAACGATATGATGTTGTCTTTTAAGAAATGAAAGACTATGCAACTATCTGCGGTTTGGGCGGGGATTGGCTCCTCCCATCTACTGATGTAGTCAACGGGGAGCAAGATGTACTAAAAATCCTAGTTGTTAGGCAACTATCCCATGAAGTCAATGTCGTAGGCGTCTAAGACGTCAGATTTTTGAATGTACTTCAGAGGCATTGTATTACACATGCTGATGTTACCATACATTCTCTGACAGTCAATTCACTTCTTAACATAATCATTTGCATCATTGAATAAGGTTAGCCACCAAAGGCCAGATTGAAGCACTTTTTTGATGTTCTGTTTCCATAATGGTGTCCACTAGCTTTATTCTTGTGACAGTGGTCTAGGCTACCCATAATATCCTCCTAAGTTATGCACTTCCTCCAGATGCAATCTGTGCCCTCTTGGACTATATGTGTCTCTTCCCACTAGTAGAAATGAATGTTAGACAAGAACCTGTCTCATTTGATCTTCGACTAGTTTGGCAGAATCTTCTTGGAGACGAGATGATTTACAATGTCCGCATACCATGGGAGAGAGGATACAGATAAGACGTCCACATCCGGGAAGGTTTCTTTGATAGGAATTCAATTTTGCTTAGGGGTGTTTCCATCAAAGATTCTAGAAAGATGTTCTACCACCACATTTTTGACACCTAGTTTGTCACAAATTTCCAAGTTAAATTATTGGAGTAGAAGGATCTAATGAATTTGACAAGGCTTGATTCCTTTATTGATATGAAGGTATTTGTTGGCAGAATGGTCAGTGTATATGATAACTCTTGATCCGAGGAGATGTGATCTGAACTTCTCAAGTGCAAGCACTACAACCAACATCTCTTTTTCTATAACTATGTAATCATTTTGAGCTTCATCCAGTGTTCTGTTGGCATTATGAATATCAAATGGAATACCATATCATCTTTATCCTAGGACAACACCAATTGCAAAATCAGATGCTTCCTTCATGATATAGAAAGGTAGAGACAAATCAGGTGGTTGCAGGATAGGAGCATGTGTGATCAGGTCTTTCAATCGATTAAAGGCTTGGAGAACATGGTCATCCATCACAAAATCCATTTCATTACCTAGCAATTATATCTATGATCGAGCGAGCTTGCTGAAGTCTTTGATAAATCGTCGGTAGAAACTGACGTACCCCATAAATAACTATAAATGTTTTAGATTAGTAGGTGGCTCAAGTTTAGAAATTACTTCCACCTTAGCTAGGTCCATTTCCATTCCATGTTTAGATACAATTTGACCTAGCACGATCCCTTCAATCACCATGAAATTGCTCCTCTCCTACGAGAGCACAGGGTTCACTTCACAGCACCTCCTCAGAACTCGATCTAAATAATCAATAAATTATTCAAACACCTAAAAATTGTCCATGAACACCAAAAGAAGGCTGCCCACCATGTCTACAAATACGAAAAACATACATCGTTGAAATGTAGTGGGGTGTTACACATCGCAAACGACATCCCTCGGAAGGTGTAATCCCAAAAAGACATGTGAACATGATCTTATCTTGATCCTCAGGCGTGACTGCAACTATATTGTATCCATAATACCCTCCCAAGAAGGAGAAGTTTTCCTTCGCAGCCAGCCTCTCGAGAATCCGGTCAATGAATGGCAATGGAAAATGAACCTTCTTGGTTGTGAGGTTGAGACATCTGTAATCAACACAGACTCTCCAAGATATCAATACTATGGTTGGAATATCCTCTCTTTTATCATTAGTAATAATGGTGATCCCATACTCCTTAGGCACTTTGTGCAAGGGACTCACCCACTTGGAGTTAGAGATGATATATATGAATCATGCATCACACCATTCCTGAATTTCTTTCATAACAACCTCCCAAAGATTTGGATTCAGTCATCGTTGGAATTCACGGGAAGGATTTTTGTCCTCTTCGAGGTAATTATGATGGGAGCACACAGATGGATTGATCCCATGGAGATTCAATTACTTCAATCCTATCATTTTGCAATTGCGTTCAAGAACCTTCATTAGATAAGATTCTTGGTCTTCGATCAAATGAGCATTGATAATGATCAGGTACATGTTCGGTTCTCTAGCAAGGAAGGAATACTTCATAGTGGAGGGTAAAGGTTTGAGTTCTAGCGGAGCGGGAGCGACTTCAACAGTGACCAGCGACAGTTGTAGGTGTAAGCTCTTTAAACTGTTGTCGATCCACCATTGTCAATTCAGGCTCATAATTCAGCACATCACATAGATCATTAACGAATTCATCCAACTCAGATGAGGATTGTTGTTCAACAGTAGCAAAATAACCATCAGCAAAGACCACATCTTCAAAGACCTCGATCAGTTAAACCATGCTTTCTCATCCTTAGGGGAGAGGAATTCTAGGGTGACTTTGTCATTCAAAAATAGGTTGTATGTCTGATATCTACTAATAAAACACAATCCTCAGAATATTTAGCTTCGAGCACTCTCATCTCATACATGACTTGTGCAGGCTTCAGCTCAGGAACATTCTCTATCTTCACGTTGTCACTTCTGGAGTGAAATGTGATCTCTCTAGTGCCCTGGTCAACTATTGCTTCGACTTTCTGAAGGAACTGCCAACCGTGTATGATCACGGTGTGTGAGGACTCCATGATTCATTAACATTCTTTCTGTATTTTGTCTTAAAACCCTTAACAAATACATGTAAATATTCATTAATTTCCATCTTTTATCAAACATACACTCATGAATAAAAATGCACTTTTATGCATCCAAATCACATAAATAAATAAAAGAATAAAAATAAAGAAAAAATAAGGCAGATTGTTGATATGTATATATGTACAATGTGACATAAAATATAAATTTAGCTGAAAAATATAAAAATAAGTAAAAATTAATATCTTGTATATATGCCAAGAAATTCGACTTTTAAATTCTCAATTTTTCAACTTCCAAACATCATAACTTCTTCATACAGACTCCAATCTCACTCTACTCACCTTTAAAGTTCATAAAATAATATTCTCTATTTAATAAAGGTGATTTCACTAAAATCAGAGTCCGTTTGCAAAAAGTCAGTTTCGCAATCTAATCACAACTAGGTTTCTGGGCTATTTATTTATCTATAACATGTTATTTATTATTTTAATGATTTTATAATTTTCAATATTTTTCATGATCGTTTATTTTAAACATGATTTATTTAATATTTTTTAACATTACTTATTATTTTAAATAAATCAAAAAAACCATTTTATAGACAAAATTGAACTGTGTAACTTATACCCTTATTTATTAATATATTTAGACTAACTTATTAAAATCCACAAAATTCACACATACTCTATTTTTTATCCTGATAATCAAGAAAATATAAAAATAAGGTATTATTAATTAATTTTATAAATTTAAAATTAAATACAAATTTATCAAGTATTATTTATATCTATTTATTAAAAAATATTTATATTTCATAAAAAATATTCGTTATTTATAAAAACTAATTATTTTACAATTTAGATAAATTAATTATTTATATTTTTCATTTTTATATTGATTTGAAATAACGACATTTATTATTTATTACATAATTTATAATGTATTTATCACATTTGGCCAACTAGGTGCTCACACGTGTCATCATACGATTTATCTTCCTCAAGAACCGAGTTTATTGCAAACTGTTGCAACCGATCTTTGACGAATCCATGATTCATTAACAATCTTTATGCATTTATCTTAAAATCCTTAACAAATACATGTAAATACCCATTAATTTCCATATTTTAACAAAATCATAATCATAAATAAAAATTCACTTTTATGCATCTAAGAATATAAATAAAGAAAAGAATAAAATAAAGAAAAGAAAAGAAGGTAAATTGTAGATATATATATATATATATATGTACAATGACTTATAAAATAAATATAGCTGAAAGATATACTTATAACCTAACCCTCGATACCAAGTCAATATGTATTAGTCGACAAACAAACAAGTAGGAGGAGATAAGGAATGAAAACAATAAAAATAATCAATTAGACACCCTACCCACTCTTGAGTATTTATCCAATATTTATCAAATATTCATCGATTTTTAATTAATTCATATAAACATATTTTTCACCAAACTATATTCCTAATAATTTTAAAAATTGTATAGAAAATTTAAAAATAAGTTAAAAATATTATCTTGTATATATATGCTAAGAAATCCAACTTTTAAATTATCAAAATCTCAACTTCCAAACATCATAACTTTCTCATACAAACTTCAATTTCACTATACTCACTTTAAAGTTCATAAAACAATATTCTCTAATTAATGGCAGTGATTTCACTAAAATTAGAGTCTATTTGAAAAAGTCAATTTTGAGATGTAATCACAACTAGGTTTTTAGGCTATTTATTTTATCTATAACACATTATTTATGGTTTTAATGATTTTAATTTTTTTAATTATTTCTTTGATCTTATATTTAACTCTATATTATTTCATAATTTTATGACATTATTTGTTATTTTAAATAAATAAAAACCCTATTTATATGTGAAATTGAACTACATAACTTATACTTGTGTTTATTAATATAATAAAATTAATTTATTAAAATACATGAAAATCAATTACCTATTTATGAAGTAGTATTTATATATATTTATTAATATTAAATTTATAATTCATAAAGTATTTATTTTTTATAAAAAAATTAATTCATAATTAATGTAAGTTAATTATCTATATTTTTTGTTTTTATACCTATTTAAAATCCCATTATTTACTATTTAATATATAATTATTAATCCATTTCTTTACACTGACCAAGCAGTTGTTGACACATGTCAACGTCGGGTGTCTTCCTCTTCAATAACATAGACCGATGTTTTGTTCTAACCATCTACTTTCAATATTTTCCCTCATGCTCCTTCTAACTCCTTCATGCAATCTAACCCCTCCATCTCCTACTCCTAACTACCCTAATACACAACGGCCATCGATCCCTACCTATCTCTCCTTCGATTCATCTATAAAAGCCCGTCAATATCGCCATTAACAAATTAACTGTCTCGATCTTCCAACTTCCAAAAACCAAACTGGTCGTCAACCTTCTTTCTCCAGCTAAATCCGCCTCCCTCCGGCTGTACAGGGCTGGTTAGAGCACTCATGTAGAAGAGGGGACTTTGGAGGAGAAGTTCCAAGGTCCACCTTGGCCTTGCATCGCTGCCGCCATCACGGGGAGCTCCGAGAAAACCACCCTATCGAGCGAAGATAGAAGAGTCATAAAATATGCATTCCCGGTATCTACTTCATCCCATTCTCATTTCTTTGATCTTAGTACAGCTATTAATAATTTAATTGCATCATTAGCAAGTCATAATCACCCACTGTATTCAACACTTCAAATCAAATCTTAATATTCCCTTGAATCATCCAATTTTTGTGTCTAAAATTCCATTCCTTGTAGACCATATTGAACCTGAGATTAATTGCGTTTCTTGGAAATTTCCATGCGAATCGAGTATCTATAATTCTTTTAGAGGTTGGTAATCGTTTTTCGTGACCACCAATTGCAGTATCATCATCTGGAGTAGTTGGTTTTGCCTCTCCATTTTCACCTTAGAGTGGGAGCGCTTGAGAGGGTCAGGAGCACCCTCTCTGGTCCCATATTCAACCAGCTAATCGTGGGGAAGCTCGGCCAACTTCCAACATCGTTATCATTCTTTTGATTGGGGAAAACACCCCAATATCTCTAGGCGTATAATATTGCCACGTGTGTCACCAAGTTGACGGCCCAGATCTACGCTCGCCTTGTAATCATCGCCATTTAAATGAAACGGTGGACTTTTTGCAAATGATGCATAGCTGATCCAAAGAATTCAGGCACGCCACCAGCAATTTCCATAATTGCATTTAGGTCCCCACGTAGGACCTAAATGCAAAACATTTTATTTGTCTTTCAATTCAGATTGTAGACATTTTCTTTTATTTTTCTTGCAATTATACCCTTGTATTATAGAGACATTTTCGACCTCATTTTGACATCATTTTTCATTGAATTTTCTAGGGTTGTTACACAACTACCCTAGCAAAGTTTCTTAGTATTTTTTGTAGGTTTTTGTCAAGTATATTGCTTATTTAGATTTTTCTGAATTTGTATCCATTCTAAGTATTTTGTTTCCTATTACAAGAAGAAATAAAAATCACGAATTTTTTTCACTCTCTTAAAAGCTTCCATATAGGTATTCTGTCTCCTCGAGTTCGACCTAGGGGAACTTACCTGGATTAATAAATAGTTTAAGGATAAAATAGAAGAAACGACTCTTTTCCTTCATTCTTGTTATATCTCTCTCTTCCATTTTTTCTGACTTTTGTTTGATTATCAAATTTTGATTAGGGTTCCAACAATTGACATTCCTTTAATTGCTAGCAAAATTTGGTTATCAAAATGACACCATTGTCAGGGAGGCGTTAGCTTTATTACGGTTTTTTACTTTATTTTGTGATTTTTGTGACTTCTTGATTTTTATGACTTTTCTGATTTTTTTTCAATTTCCTTCTGATTTGTTTTACAACTTTTATGATTGTTTATGGCTTTTATGATTTTCATCGAATTTCATTCAATTATTACGATTTTATTTTCGTGGTTTTGTGTTTCCAACGATCTTTGTAGGAACGGTAGGACTAGCCGATTTCTTAGGAACCGACCAAGCTAGGAGCACAAATATAAGTTCCTTCTTTACGAGCCGGTTGGAAAGGTAGAGAAAGAAAGCAATGGTAGTTCTTTATGTATTCATTCTTTATACTTTTTGTAAAAAAAGGAAAAAAAGGAAAAAATAGAAGACAATAAGGGCATTTTCCCATTTTTTTATCTCTGTAGAAGGGGCCCCGTAAGGGCATCCCGACTTGTACCTCCCTCCATCTCTTTCTTGGGGTTTGTTTCACCAAGTGTCACGCACTTGGTGGAGCAAGGCACCCACCACAGCTTTTCTCTCATAAACGGTTCTCCGTGGCTTTTTTCAAGGCTAGGGCTTGTTTAGGATTTTTTGATTTTTTTTTCTACTTGTGCCTTCTTAGATAGTTTTAGGACTCACAACCTAGGTGTACGTTTATTTAGGAAAATAAAAATAAAAAAATCATTAGACGTGTTTTGAAAATATCCAAAAAAAGAGATAAGTGCAAAAATAAAATTAGGACAACTAATCTTATTTGATCTAAAATCAAATGTAATGATTCACTTGTTTTGGGAGAGCAACCCCTAACACATGGATTGTAGGTACATTTTCTAGATTTATGAGTGAGGTATGACACATAAGGTAGATCCAGAGTCTGAATTTCTTTTGAGATACTACTTAGTCTTTACACTAAATCACTGTTCTACAAGGGAATTCTCGGCTAGTTGGAAATGGTCTGAGTTTCCTTAGCAAAGTGGAGGGTTTAGAAGACACCGCATTAGCGGTCCTCAAGTAACATGATTAGCCGAAAACAATCTATACTTATGCCCATAGTGGTTGAGAATAAGTGATTTTCTGTAAGGACTCAAATAGTATTTAGGAGAAATTTTAGGAACCTATCAGCTCATGATAATCTATGATAAGACTTATTTGACTGAAAAGATAAACGACTGAACTTTTACGGTCATCACTGGGTTGTGTTGGTGAAATTGGGGTTGCAGTGTGATTGTTTAAGTGGTGTGCATTATACCATGTCTTATACACCTTTGAACTCATCTTCTTATACACCAGATGGATTTTGCACTCAGACTCCGTAAGCATTCGATTATCCACCGTCCGTCGTACATCTTCACAGGCTCAAGATGACCCTTTTCTCGAGTCGATACCATCTAATTACGACAAGAGTCAGACACTGACTCCCTCACCTCCCAACCTCGATTGAGGCAGACTAGCACCATAAAATTTCATCTATTTCTCCCACACACTTTTCACTGAGTTCTTATGAAAAATTTTCCTTCCTAGAGGATTCAAAGAATATGGCTAGAGGGAAGGGACTAGTCGAGGATAGACTAGTTGAGGACCTACCGAATGGTGAACAACACATAGAGAATAGACTCGATGGATTCTTGATATACTGCAACAGATGAACTTACATATCAGAAATTATTGTAGAGTTCAGGATGAGTGGCGAGTTAAGATCGATGCACTGAGAGCAGGAGTCAGGTATCCAGCACTGACTATCGTGGTTCCCCTATCATTATGAGATGAGTATGACCTTAGGGCCAGGAAACTACACCATTTGATTAATTTTCCAACGAATCAAGGGTCATACGAGATGAGACCGTCCTTCATATCTTTCCTTCCCAAGTTCTACAGAATAGATATAGAGGAGTTGTTTACCTTTTTGTAGGAATTCGATATGATTTACGGTACAACTACCTATCTAGGAGTTACGTAGGAGGTTGTTCTCCTTAGTGCCTTCCCCTTCGCCTTAGCAGATAAGGCATTCTAGTGGATGAGTTATTTGAGGAGGGAGATATCTACATGGAACAATCTGATGTCCACATTCCTGCATCAATGATTTCCTCTAGGACTGACAAACATGATGAGGAGCCAGATCTCCAATTTTACTCAGTTACCGCATGAATAATTCCATGAGGTATGGGATCGATTCAAGGATCTTACTGAGAGATGCCTGCATCATGAGATACCATTAAAGGTGCTAGTAAATAATTACTCCGGAGTACTCCATCTGAATGTTCAGGTCCTATCGAGCACTACATGTGGTATTAGTTATTTGAACAAGAATGCTTAGTCTGTCTGGTCCATCTTTGAGGGGAAAGCAGAAAACTCACGAGTTGTTGACTCTACTCCCAATGCTTTGTTTTGAAAAGGAAATAAAAAATCCAAAAATAACGTTGCCACTCCACAACTGAACAACTATTGAAAGATCACATTTTTCTGAAGATTCCACTCCATGATGCCTTAGATCACATCCATATGCTCAAGAAACAGTTGAAGAATAGATGTACCACACGTTGGAAGAAAAGACCATGTACAAAGAAGCATGTTTTTACCAAGGCTACATCTTGCGCTATTAAAAATAGATTACCTAAGAAGAAGAATGATTCAGGAGCATGTTATGTCACATACGAGATTTCACATGAAGCATTTGATCGCACTCATTAGATAACGGTTCCTCCGTCAATCTATTACCATCATGTTTACTTGACAAGCTCAAGTTAGGTCCTCTTTACAAATATCGCGCTATCCTTGAGTTTGTTGAAAGATTTGTAAGAGACCTAGGGGAATTTTGAGGAACATTATCGTAACCATGTAGGGCTTGCAATTCCCAGCGTACTTTATTGTCTTGGACATGGATTTCCCTACACAGTTTCACCTTATCCCGATCATTCTTAGGAGGCATTTCTTCGAGACCATGAAGGCCCTCTTCAATTATGATACAAGGAAGGTATCTTTTCAAGCAGAGGTTGAGAAAGTGCATATAAAGATGGCGAGAGAATCACACTCATCTAGTACCGCATCTATAGCCAGTTCATATGCCTTGAGTTCCTTAGCCACCTACGATTACATGGATGAGGTTCTCCTTGAAAACCTTGATATGTATCGAGTAGAGACCTAGGATATCCTAGCAGTGGATGGGTCCGAGACTATAGTTGGCAGTTCTTCTAATGGTATACTTTATTTCAGCATGGATGGTGATGATCACATGGATCAGTTACCTGAGGATTTAATCCCAGACATTTCAGATGCTGAGGGTTCTCATGACTCCTCCACTTCAGATGATCTAGAGACTGAGTTTCATTTAGCTGAGTTATTTTGCTTTAGTCATTTTGAGGATGAGCATAGTAAAGAGTTGAATGATATTTTAGACATCTTCTACAGTCCGACTCTGTAGCATATTGAGATGGTAGAAAACCATATTGTAGCCACATCTACCACAAGCGCATATCTCATTACATGAACAAATGAGGTTATAGTAGATCCATATCTTACCTTGCCAGAACTGAAGACTTTGCCACCAAACATGAAATATGCTTTCCTTGTCGGTCCACATCGACAGTTTACAATAATTATCAGTGCATATTTGACCGAAGAGAAAGAATCCCAGTTGATGAAGATTTGAAAGAAACAACAAGGTTATTGGGTGGACGGTATCTGATCTTAGCGGGATAGATCCTGATTTGTGTTCTCACAATGACTATCTTGATCATGACATTAGACCTTCCAGCGAGTTTTAGTGTAGCTGAATCCAGTCTTACGAGATGTTGTCAAGAAAGAGATCATGAAATGGTACAACATAAGGTTTATTTATCCCATCTCCAACTCTGAATGGGTTAGCCCATTACATGTTGTCCCAAAGAAGTTTTATCTTCAGAAAAGAGATTTTTTTGTTACAAACAGGATCGTGTTGGGGCATGTCATCTACAAGCAAGTCATGGAGGTTGACCCTACCAAGGTGGATGTCATCATGCACCTTGAACCATCATCCAACATTAAGTAGTTTCGATCTTTTCTTGAGCATGTCAGCATTTACAGGCAGTTCATCCATGATTTCTCTAAGATTGCCTGACCGTTATCTGGATTTTTAGGCAAAGACATTAAGTTCTTATAAGATGACAAATGTCTTAGTGCCCTCCCCCACATTAAAAGAGATGATTATCAGTGCTCCTCTCTTACATCCACCTGATTGGTATCTACATTTTGAGATCATGACAGATGCTTCAGATTTTGCAATCGGGGTTGTATTAGGATAGAGGAGGAATGGAATTCCAGTTGCTATCCACTATGCTAGGTGTACTTTATATGATTCTCAACGCAATTATTCAGTGACAGAGAAATAGATGTTGGCAGTGGTAATCGCATTAGATAAATTTAGATCATATCTTCTTAGATCAAAGATTACACTACATATAGATCAATGAACTATCAAAATTTTAATGGAAAAGAAGGATGCCAAGGCACGTCTTCTTAGATGGATTCTCTTACTTTAGGAGTTTGACTTGGACATTAGAGTTAAACTTGAGGTAAAGAACGTAGCAGTTGATCACCTCTCCCAGTAACTAATAGAGCAACCTTCAGATGAGTACACGCCGGAGATTGCAGAGAGATTTTCAGACGAGAGCATCTTTGCAGTTACAGAGCTTCCATGGTATGCAGATATAGTGAACTTTCTGGTTACACAGAAAAGTCCATAGGGTTAGCCGAAAGACTGAGTCGATAGGCTCATTTCTAAGGCACGATACTACCATTAAGAGGATCCGATTTTTTTTGTGAGAGACTATATTTTGTTTATAGGAGACGTATTTCTCAGGAGGAATACAATAGTGTCATCACTCTATGCCATTCCATAGAGGTAGGACAATATCATTCGGGGAAGAGGACAACACAAAAGGTACTTCAGAGCGGACGTTGGTGGATGACTCTTATTAGAGATGATTGCATATTCGTGATGAGTTACCCGGATTGCCGGAGAGAAGTAGGGATGGTCAGTGCTAGAGATACGATGCCTATGCAACCCGTTATTATTTGTGATATCTTTGATGCATGGAGCATAGATTTTATGGGACCGTTTCCTTCCAGGAATAGCTTTGAGTACATTTTTATCACTATAGATTATGTTAGAAGATGGGTGGAGCCTATACCCACACTAGTCGTTGACATCAAGACAGTATGCAAGTTCTTGAGGGAACATATTATTTCACGGTTCGGTATTCTACGTATTCTCATCTCAGATGGGGGTTGACATTTCATTAATAGGGAGGTGAAAAAGCTAGTGAAGAACTATGACATTGATAACATAGTAGCTTCTCCTTATCACCGACAGACGAACAACATGGCTTAAGTTTCAAAAGGGGAAGTGAAATCCATTCTTCAGAAATTAGTATGATCGAATAGGAAGAACTGGTCACAGCTTCTAGACCAGGTTCTTTGGGAATATTATACTGCATATAATTCTTCCTTAGGTACTTCACCCTTCAGACTAGTTTATGGGAAGCTGTTCCATATGCCCGTAGAGATCATGCACAAATCTGAATGGGCTATTAGAGGAATTTCACTTGATATGAAGAAAGCATGAACCAATAGGAAGATAGATTTGAATGAGCTAGTATAAATTCAAAATCATTCATATGAGAACACCCTCATTTATAAGGACAAAGTGAAGAGATGGCATGATAGATATATTTGGCACAAGCTCTTTGTTCTTGGGCATAAAATATGGTTGTTCAATGCACGATTGCGAATTTTTCCTGGCAAGTTGAAGAAGTAAGTGGGAAGGACTATACATTGTCAGAATGGTGCACACCAATGGTAGTATTGCTATATCAGATGTGTCACCTGGTGCAGAGCCATTCATGGTGAACAAGCAGATGCTGAAGTACATAGTGGAGACTACTGATCATTTGGCCCGTGTTGAAGTAATCTACTTTGTACAGTATGCATGACTACACTTCCACTTTATTTCATACTGTACAAAGGCCTGTGAAGACTTTCGATTTTTCTGGAGTACATCACATGTATACTCTTCATAGACCACAATCATCCCCATTTTTTGCTCATCTTATGTGCTTAGGATACTCGATCCTAAGTATAGGAAGGATTGATTGCTTGATGATTTTCGCCTTTCGATTTTATTCTTTTTATTTTTCTCCTGTATATACTTTCCTTTACACGAATCACTGATCCCCAATTTTTGGCCACATTCTTTTCTATACTTAGGATGCCTTATCCTATGTATTGGGGGGATCGAGTGGTTCCAATGATTGCATTTTATTATTCCTTTTGTTCCTTCGTTGTACATTCTTTTTCCTTAGTCAACTCATTTTTGTCTTCTACTATACTTACGATGACCTGATCGTAAGTATATCGGCGGTCAACTGACTTCTATTATTTTATTCTTTTTCACCCACTTAGCACGAGTTATGTCCTCCTTTTTCTCTTTTTATGCTATGAGGACATTGCACAATCTATGTATAGGGATGGGTATATATATTCTATATGTACTTATGTCCATAACTCGTACTTTTATGTATTTTCTATATCTGTAAAATCCATAAAAAGTGGGTGAGGGTTAATTTAAAATCCACTTATCTATTTATTTATTATGTATAAAATACTTGTATATAATTAAAATATGCCTAAAATCCTTATTTAAAATGATTTCATTTAAAATATGTATTTAATATGAATAATACTTTTTTAAATCCTATCTATTAAAATATGTGTAAAAATAATTTAATCCTTATAAAACTCTTTGTATTTAAAATTTTGAAAACATATTAGTTATTTAATCCAAAAAAATATGGGTAATTTATCTTGTAAAAATATTGTACATTAACTTGTTTATAAAATTTAAAAAAATCCATAAAAATATAAAGTCATAAAATTCATAAAAATGTCAAAATCCCTAAAATCCATACAAATAAGTAAAATTAAGAAAATATTCTTCACAAAAACGTGGGGGCATTTTCATTTAGTTTGATTTCTAGAACTAAAGATTGAGAAAAGTCTTGAAGGATGGAGCTTGATTATGGCCTTAAACATTCATTGTAAGGAGCCTAGTTAGGAACTGGAATTTAGACTCTTTGGGTCATTGACTTAAATTTTTGGGTTCCATAAAACCATGTTTGGGAAGTCAACTTGAAAGTGCCTCAGTAGAACACTTGGTATCATTCGTTTAACTCTTCATCAGTGAACAAATCTTGGACACATACTCTTTGCACCTAGCTAGACTTGCATGGGGTTGAGAAGTACAATCTATTTTGATGGTACATTTCTATACTTGTCTAGTTGCATGGACATCTAAAGACGGGGAGATTGGGGTTGAAATAATGCTTCGGATGAGGGAAGGATCTGCAGGCACAAAATTTCCAAGATCTCAAAAAAAGGACGGAATGAAAAGATGCTATATCCGTCAAGGCATACAAAGATTGATGCAGTGCAAGAAAATTACAAATCCAATTCAAAGAAGAAGTCACAAAATACAAATACGACTACAATGGTCCAAGCATCCACCAAAAGGCATGCACATCTTAGTGGAGACTTAGCTACACTAGTCTGGCTTCACAAGGAGATGCGTCTAAACTGGTCGCACTCTAGTTCATTTATCATTCTTATACTTTCTCTATTTATTCGGTTGTGGACACAATAGGACCTGACCGTAGAAGGGAATACCCCTCCTCTAGGAAAGAATAGCTAGATGAGGAACCAATGGGAGTGTATTATTGGGATGGGCAGTTTTTTCAATCCTTTAAGCGAGAAGAGCTAAACCAATTCACAAACAATAGAAATCGAATTCAAGGATTAGTAAAGTTAGCAATATGGATGAGTGGACCTGAGCTGGTTGTGGAGGTGAAGTTAAACATGGATTTGTGGAACTTGAGGGCAGTTGAGTCTAAAATCCTAATTCTAGTTAAGGCTCCGACAAAATGCTTGTTTTAGGACAGATCGAGCTTTGTCCTTTATCCATTCCCATGAATTGGTTTAGGCAAACAAATTCATTCTAACTTTGTTTCTTTTTTCCTTATTTTTCAAATAAGTGTTATTAAGGGAATAACAAAGTTTAAGTATAGGGGGTTGATGAACCCATGATTCATGAACATTCTTTCTTCATTTTGTCTTAAAACCCTTAACAAATACATGTAAATATCCATTAATTTCCATATTTTAACAAAACCATACTCATAAATAAAAATGCATTTTTATGCATCTAAGTCATATAAATAAATAGAAGAATAAAATAAAGAAAAGAAGGTAAATTGTAGATATGTATATATGTACAATATGACTTATAAATAAATATAACTGAAAGATATATTTATTGCCTAACCCTCAAGACCAAGAAAGCATGTAAGGTCGACAAACAAACAAGGAGGGGAAGATGAGGAAAGAAAATAAAAAAAATAATTACACACTCTACACACTCTTCATTATTTATCCAATATTTATGAAATCTTAATCGGTTTTTAATTAATTTGCATGAACATTCTTTTCACCAATCTCTATTACTAATTATTTCTAAAAATGTATAGAAAAATATAAAAGTAAGTTAAAAATATTATCTTGTACATATGCCAAGAAATCCAACTTTTAAATTGTCAAAATCTCAACTTCTGAATGTCATAACTTTCACATACAAATTCAATTTCACTTTACTCACATTTAAAGTTCATAAAATAATATTTTCTAATAAATGGAGGTGATTTCACTAAAATTGGAGTCTGTTTGTGAAAAGTCGATTTGGGGATCTAATAACAACTAGGTCTCTGGGCTATTTATAATATCTAGAACACATTATTTATTATTTTAATGATTTATATTTTTTTATTATTCCTTTGATCTTGTATTTTAACTCTAATTTATTTAATAATTTCATGACATTATTTATTATTTGAAATAAATCAAAAACCCTAATTTATATGCGAAATTGAACTACATAACTTATACATGTATTTATTAATATAATTAATTAATTTATTAAAATCGATAAAAAAATTCGTAAATACTCTATTTATAATTCTATTAATTAATAAAATATAAAAATGTTAGACTATTTATTAGTTTATTGAATTAAAAATCAAATACCCATTTATCAAGTAGTATTTATATTTATTTATTAATATTATATTTATAATTCATACAATATTTATTATTTAAATGAACTAATTATTTCATAATTAAGATAAGTTAATAATCTATATTTTTTGTTTTTATACCCATTTAAAATTCCAATATTTACTAATTAATATATATATTTATTAATCCATTTCCTTACATTGTCGATGTTCTGTTCTAACTACTTTCTATAATTTCTCCCGTGCTCCTTCTAACTTCTTCGTTCAATCTAACCCATCCATCTCCAACTCCTAACTACCCTAATCCATGCCAGCCAACGATCCATACCTAACTCTCCTTAAATTCATCTAAAAAGCCCTTCAATATCGCCATTAACTAACTAACTCTCTTAAGATTCCAACTTCCATAAACCAAACTTGTCATTGACCTTCTTTCTCCACCTAAATCCGCCTCCCTCCGGCTATGACATGGTTGGTTGGAGCACTCACGTAGAAGAGGAGACTTCGGAGGAGAAGTTCCAAGGCCCACCTTGGCCTTGCATCGTCGCCACCATCGCGTGGAGCTCCCCGAAAACCACCCATCATGCGAAGACTAGAGAGTTACACTCTGCACTCCCAGGTATCCACTTCATCCCATTCACATTTCTTTGATCTTCATGCAGTTATTAATCATATAATTACATCATTAGCAAGTCATAATCACTCATTGTAATAAATACATCCAATCAAAATTTAATCTTCCCTTGAATTGTCCAATTTTTATGTTTGAAATTCCCTTCCATGTAGACCATATTGAACCGATGATTAATTACGTTTCTTGGTCTATTACGAAAAATAGAGTATCTATAATTCTATTGCAGGTTGATAATCATCTTCCAGTACCACCAATTACAATAGCATCATCTGGAGTAGTTGGTTTTGCCTCTCCAATTTCACCTTATAGTGGGAGTGCTCGAGAGGGTGAGGAGCACCCTCTTAGAACCCATCTCTGACTAGCACATCGTGGTGAAGTTCAACCAACTTCCAGCACCACCATCGTTCTTCAGATTGGGGAAGAACACTCCAATATCTTTAAGCGTACAGTATTGCGACGCATGTCACCAAGTTGACGGCCCAGATCTGCATTCACCTTCTAATCTTGGCTATTCAAATGAAACAATAGACTTTTTGCAAATGAAGCACTGCTGATCAAGAGAATTCATATGCTCCTCCAATAATTTTCAGAATTTGCATTTAGGTCCCCAAGTAGGGACCTAAATGCAAAACAATTTATTTTTCTTTTAATTCAATACCTCTATAAGGATCAAATTGTAGACATTTTCTTTTATTTCTTGCAGTTATACCCTTGTATTGTAGAGACATTTTGGACCTCATTTTGATTTTAATTTTTCATCAAATTTCTAGGGTAGTTTCGCAACTACCCTATCGAAGTTTCTTGTATTTTTGTGGGTTTTTGTCATGTATTTTTCTTGATTTAAATTTTCTAAATTTATATCCATTCTGAGTATTTTGTTTACTTTTTAAAGATGAAATAAAAATCATGAATTTTCTCTCTCTCAAATGCTGCAATATAGGTATTTTGTATCCTCGAGTTTGACTCAGGGGAACTTACCTGGATAAATAAATAGTTTAAGGATAAAATAGGAGAAACGACTCTTTTTCTTCAATCTTGTTATCTCTCTCTCTCTCTCCTATTTTATCTGACTTTTGTTCGATTAATCAAAATCTGCTTAGTGGTTCCTACAACTGACATTCCTTTACTGCTAGAAAAATTTAGTTATCAGCCTTCTTCCAGATTTTCCCCATGCTCATCCTAACCTCTTCACTCGATCTAAACCCTCTATTGCATTCTCTTAACATCCTAGATTCCTGCCAGCCCTCGATTAAATCTAATCCCTCTCTGATCTTCCCATTTACTTATCCAAATTTTGCATGAACCAACTAACTATCTCAGGTCCAGAATAGACTGACCGAACAACTGATTTTCTCAACCGCGTGCAACCACCTTTGGCCGTGATAGGGCCTCGTGGCTGCCTCGTGTGGAAGAGGGAAACAGAAGAGAAATTCTAGAACCTTCCTCGGTCTTGAATATCCATCGTAAAGGCGTGTAGCTCCTACGAAATACCAGCCATCGAGCAAAGATCCGAGGGTCATAAACCATCAACATACCAGGTATTGCCTCATCCGCCTCTTTTGATCTCAATTTCATCACCCGAATTAGGATTCTAATCATGTAAGTAGTTAGGTCTAATACCCATCTTAGATTCACAAGCAAGATCAAAACATCAATTTCACTTCAAATCAACCTCAGTTTTAGCTCATATATAACCCCTCTGGAAACCATTCAAATAACTTGCATTCCTTCTCTTCTTACATTAGAGTTGATCTCTTTGAGTATCGAGCATCATTATTTCATTTGCAGGTTTGTAGATGTTTTTGTGGCCGTAACCCTCATCGATTGGAACTCTCTTCGGAATCAACTAATGCAACAGTTCAGCACTTGGTCCCTATAAGATCAAACCCTAGCCAGCAAGCTTGCGTGGAACTTCTCCCAGTCCCACTCTCAGAGGATGAGCTCGAGAGGGGGATGATCACCGTCTCTGGCCCCATCTCTTCTAGGAAACCACTGTACGACGTCATATTTAAGCTATCACCACTGTCCACCTTCGATTTATAGAAGAACATGTGCAATAATAGCTATTTTACAGTATGGCGTCATGTGTCCCAGATCCTGTGGTCATGATTGCATGCGAGTGTCTAATCCAAACTGTTCAAGAGAAACAGTAGAACAATTGCATCATAAACAAACTAGATTTCTAGATATCTAATGTCGCTTTAGAAGTTTCCAGATATTTAATTTATATCCCTACACATGGACCTAAATGTAATAAAATTTATTTTTTATTTTAGTCCTTATCAGGGACCAAATGGCATAACCTTACTATTTCTTTTTTTAAAGTTGTGCCCTTGTATACTTCGTGAACTTTGGACACTTTATGGACCTTATTTTTCAACGATTCTTCTTGCATAGATAGACAACTAACTAGTAAATTTTCTTCATATTTTTTCATGTATTTATTTTGCTTTATAACTGTGTTTAGATTTTTCTCATATCGAGTTGTTTTGATTTTGTTTCTGAATGTTTTCTCGAGCCCATTGCTCGAGCATTTTATCTACTATAAAGTACCACTTATCTACTATAATTTTCACCTACTATATTATAGATAAATTTATTTTGAAAAATATCACTTTGAAAATCAAATAAAATTTGGAAAATATAAAAATAAATTTAAAATTTCAAAAAAAAGATAAAAATATTATCCCAACTTTTCTTTCTTTTTTAAGAAGAGATAAAAATCACAAAAATATTTCTTTCTCTCAAAAACCTGAGTATTTCTATTCTGTCTCCTTGTGTTGGACCCATGGAAACTTACACAGATAAATAAATAGTTTAATATAAAATAGGAGAGGAAACTATTCATTCGTTCTCTCTCTCTCCCCTATTTTATTGATATTTGCTTGATTAAGCATGGTTTTGTTTGGAGCGACTCCTCTTCATCAACAGTGACATTTTATCGCTCACAAAACCTCATTTATCAATGTGGAGTAGAGGCATGGTGGTGTCCATGTCCAAGACAACAAAATAAACATGGAATTACATTCCCTGGACAGTGACAATCACATCCTGCAATACGTCTCGAGGCCGCTTGACCAATTTTCCATGAATTACAAAAGCATCTTTGTAGGTTTAAGCGAGCCTAACCCAAATTCTTTGAGTAGTGACGATGGCAACAAGTTGATAGAAGACCCACTATTAAGCTATGTGAGCTCGAACTTCTGGTTGAACATTGTACATCTGATCAAAAGGGCTTAATTGTCTTTGTTCCTATGCTGGAGGTTACTGATGGCATTTACAATAGCCATGATAAGAATATGTTTCTTAGAATTCTTCTTGCATCTCAGATGCTTTTTTATACATGCCTCTTTACATCCTCATTTCGTTGCAGGCATGTATTCCATGGCTTTGAATAGAGGCATCTCGGGAATCAAATTTTGTAGAATTTGGACTATTTCAGAATCCGACAAAGTATTTTTCATTTTTTTACTCTTTTTGATTTAATTATGGAAGTAAAAGGTATATGGACACTATCAAAAATGTTTTCATTCAAATTTCTATCTATATATTTCTGTACATGTAGATGGAAAAAAGGAATACAATCATCTACATGTTGTGGACCAAAAATGATAGGCTCGGCTCCATTGGTTGGCTATGGTGCATTTGTTGGAGTTGGCTTCTCTAATGATGGTGCGACTTCATCGGGATTGTTGCTATATTTTTGTATATTTGTATTTTCTACATTTTTTGTATTTTTTAGTGTAGGTGGTGCTTTATCTTCGCAAAAAACTTTGGCCCCAACAACTGGATTGGCTTGCAATTTGCCTTCAGATGCTCTGTGCTTTCCCATCGTAGTTGCAGACAACTTGTGTGTCCTATGGCTCCGGAGATTTATAGCATTAGATAAAATAATGTCATTTCTACCTAATTCAAGCTGAACACTACAAAATATCTGCTCCTTGTGATGGAAATTGTTTGGATTGGCTTCGACCTGAGCTAGAATGACATTCTTGGTAGCTGTCAGGTCGCCGATCTTCTTCCTAGACATGTTCTGGATGATATGGGCCAAACAATCAAGAGTTGGGTGACGAGCCTTCGATCTACCCTACTTAATTCAACTGGATTATCGATCGAATTTAATGTGCGTTTGTTGTAGTCGGATAAATCGAGACTGATCAAGAACCACTTAGATTAATGTTGAATTAACACAAGCGATAAATTTGTTTTTTACTTGGGCAAGGCCAAGGTTGAACTCAGGGAGGCAACTTTTTCCTTAGACTAATTTAAAGTCAATTTTGATATTAGGTTTTCAGTATAATATTTTTTTATTTTTTATGCAATTAAAGAAACTATGATGTAATTCAAGCCAAATTTGATGATTAAAATACAAAGTATAGTCAAAGGAAGTCCAAAAATGATGAAACTTGGCCAAAATATGAAATGCAATGAAATTAAGCTACTGTAAACTTTTTGGAATTTTTCGACTCCAAACGAACATAATGTAAATTAAAAATGAATGCATGGTGAATTTTGCAAGATTAATTTTTAAGAAATACCAAATTAAATCATTTTCATATACAAAAATTATCCTAGACACTTCTATGTGAGAGGATTCCAGGAAAAATAATAAACCTCAAAAATGATAAATTTTGGACTTATTAAAAAGAAAATTAAGCAAAATACTACTTACTTTATTACGTCCTCTTTATGTGTGCAAATGGTGATTTTTGGGCACAAAGTAGAACAACTTAAACTATACCTATTGTGATTATTTGGTGATTTTTGGAGCAACAAATAATTTAATATTGAATTTAAAGCACATAGTGGGTAAATTATGTCAATTTCCACAAAAATAATAATATTAAATTCCTTAAAGCTCACTAAAATATGATAAGTGTTCATAATAATAAAGCACAAGTTTCTCTACAACATGCAATTTTTAGAATTTAAAAATGATGCTAAATGAGTGATGAAATAAACGTGCAAACACAGGGACCAAAATGCAAACATGAATAAAAATTGTTCCAAACAAAATGTGCATACATGGACTTACATGCAGTGACCTATAATACGGAGAGTATATGTGTAAATACTCTACTAGAACACGTGTGCCTCTCGTGACATGCCTGGAAGGGAGTGGAATGTAATTTGGAAAACTTGTAGGGTCCTCAATGTAAAAATGCCAAAATATCACGTGAGGAACACATGAGGTGCTAGGTTCGGGAAGCGTTGGAGGCTTGGACGATGGCTCGAGTCTTCTACAGGCTTGACCTTGCTTCAGAGGAGGTTCGGATGCTCCGAGCCTAAGGGGCGTGGAAGAGGCTCCGAGCTGGAGACGTGGCAAACGAGGGTCCGTCATATGGAGATGATCCAATGGAGGCGGTGACTCCTGGAGCGGGCGATGTGGCGTGATGTGGACCATCAGATCACAATCAATCCGACGGTATCTGGAGCCCTTGGAGCGGGAGACGTGGATGAATGGTGGCCGTTGGATGATCACTGGGGGTAAATCCAACGTTAACTATAGCCTAGGTTCTTCCTCCTCTGCCACTGTGGTGGCAGTGACATTAGAGATCCAACAAAGCCTCTGCAGTTCTGCCACCCTCTTCCTCACTTGGGAATATGTTGGAAGGCTCTTGAGTGGTTGGGAATGATTGTGGAGGTGCAACGAAATGACTGGAGCTTCTGGAAGAGGCAGGCATGGTCTGTAGGCCGGGAACGATGGAGCTTGAAGCAGCTCCGGCGAAGGTCCGACTAATGGTGAGAATGGTTCCTAAAGTGTTAGTGATTGTAGCCAAAGCGTGAGTGCTCGCGTGGAGTGCAGTGAGTGCTTTAGGCCTTATGAAGTGAAGTGGTGAACGAGAGGTGGTGTTCCTCCACCGTGATCGGCAAAGCAACGATCGAAGTTCGATGCATCGTGAAGGTGAACGGAATGTGGTGCGAAGATGGCAGCTCCAAGATAGATCTTAGGCGATGATCAGAGGAAGGTGATGTCGGGCAAGATAGCCTAATAAATTAGGAGAAGGTTGAGAGGGAATAAGATGAAAATCAAAGAAGGATATGGAGGGTGCTACCTGGGAATGGAGACTCGAGGTGAAGTCTCCGGTCATCGCTCAAGGGTAAGTAGAAGCCTGAGCTCTAGCAGCTCTTCGGTGAAGCTACTTGCATGGTGGAGCTCGCCGTGGATCTCATCGAATAGGATATATGTCTTTGCTAGGCCTAATCGCTATCATTGATAGGTTGAGTCGACATCAAGGAACTCTCGTGCAATAGTGGATGGGCTTGATGGTGGTCGGAGGTGTTGTATTTATAGAGAGAAGGTGGCAACTCCTGTAATGGGGGAGTGATTTGCGTGGGAGTTGTGGAGCGAGGGAGAGGGGTCCATGGCAAGAGTGGGCACTGGAGAAGATGGCAGCTCCAAGGCGGAGCTTAGGCAATGATCAGTGGAAGGTGATGTCGGGCGAGATAGCCTAATAAATTAGGAGAAGGTCGAGAGGGAAGAAGATGAAGATCAGAGAAGGATATGGAGGGTGCTACTTGGGAATGGAGCCTCGAGGTCGAGTCTTCGGTCGTCGCTCGAGGGTCGGTAGAAGCCTGAGCTCTAGTAGCTTGTTGATGAAGCTGCTTGCACGGTGAAGATCTCTATGGATCTCGCTTGTTAGGATCTCTGTCTTCACATGGATTTAGGCCTAATCATTGTCACTGATAGGTGGAGTCGAGCTCAAGAACTCTCGTTCAAGGGTGGATGGGCTTGAAGGTGGTTGAAGGTGATGTATTTATAGAGAGAAGGTGGTGAATCTAGTGATGGGGGGAGTGATTTGCGTGGGAGTTGTGGAAAGAGGGAGAGGGGTCCATGGATAGAGTGGGCACTAGCGAGGATGAGGGGAGAGTGAGCTTCATCGTGGGGTGATTATTGAGTGGATATGGTGGCTAACGAAGCGGGGAGAATGAAAAGGGGGAAGATGGTGCGTGAGGTGGGGCGACGTGGGTGAGGGGACTTCGGAAGTTTGACGACGATATCTCAACCGTTGGATCAAGTGATCCAACAGTTCCGAGCGGGGCGCCGGTGAGCGGTTAGATTATATTGAGGTGATGGGATCGTAGGGAGAGGGATGTGCCACATGGTTGAATGTGGGGAAGGTGCTGAAGAACGATCGTGATGAGATCTATGGTTAGATCGGGCGGATGTGAGCTTGACATGTGGCCAAAGGAGAACGCGGTGCTTGCAGACGGATGAGATAGCGTCTGGTGCTTGATCGGATGGTCAGGGAAGTAGCAGGGATGAACGGCAGATATCTGATGAGGAAGGAGGCGATATGATGACAGAAGAAGGAGGGCACGTGGTGTGCAGATAGATGGGACGCGTAGCACAACAAGAGGGTGCCACGTGGCCCAATCAAATTAGTCGAGGAAAGAAGGTGAAATAAGAGGGTGAAAATGAACGAATTTGAAAAAACTCAAAACATAAAAGTTGTAGATCTCAATGATATCTACAAGTTTAATGTTGACCAAAAAAGGAAATGTGGTCAAACGAAATGATAAAATACACGGGTACAAATATAAATACATACATTGTAAAATGGGTGCCGAAAACCCAAGTTTTGCATATGAGCTCCGATTTTTATGAAACTGGTCTCATTTTGACGGTCTTTGAATGTATATTATTATAAAAGTGAGAAGATCTAAATCGAAGGCTGTAAGAGAGAGATATGTGCATTTTAAGGTTCATGGTCTCAAACTTGGACTCGAGTTTTATTTGTCAATTTTACAAGTTAGCATTTTTTGGTATTTTTCTTGCATTAGTGTTCGTAATATATACATTATAGAGTTGATTTTATGGAGTTTGGAGTTAGTACAAAATACATACAAATAGGTGATTTTTACAAGTGACTTTGTCTTCTTATTTAATGCAAATGTAAATGCTAAAATGCAGATGTCATTTGTGCATGCATGAATGCTAATTAGGCAATATAGGGGATGGAATTCATCTAATTACTTGAGAACAAGTCTCTATTTTCAACCTTTAGAGTGATGAATTACATATTCATCAACCCCCTATACATAAACCTTGCTCATCCCTGAGCAACTAAAATGAAATGCAAAAGTGAAATGATTTTGGGTTCCATACCAAGGTCATGAACAAAAGTTGAAAATGGATTTTGACTTGACGTTTGCATTAACAATATGGCGGAACCTTATTGGGATCTGAATTTAAAATCTATCAGACTTTAAGTTCCACGAGTCTTCTATTCAAGATGCCTCAACAGTCAGGTCAGAACAAATCCTCATATGCAAATTTATGATGTCTATGTTTCTTACTTGTACTGTGTAAGTGAAATATCGCTCTCCACATCAGAAATGGCAAAGAACCAACCTCCTCTAACAAGGTTACTCTAATTCCCCTGTCCAGTAACTCTTTCCTCGAGGAGCGGGGTATTCCCATCTAAGTTCAAGTGAGGCCAGCTCAAGAAGAGGGGATGGAGAGAAGAATGGACAGTAGCCAATGTAGCTACCTATCCCAGAATGCTTCCCTAGTGTAGCCAAGTCATCTAGCAGCAGGTTTCTTGCTTATATACATACTCTGGCAGGCATTTTATTTTCAATCAGGATTGTCTATTTATTTGGAGTTCTTGCATATTTTTAACTATATACAAGGTGCAACATGTACATCAGGAGTTTCTCCTCTTGAGCCAGTAGTCTATCCCTCTTTTGAAGCATTATTGCAACCAACAAAATTCTGTCCTTTGATGTCAACACCACCAGACTAGGTTGAGATGCACTACCCTTCCTAAAGGAGGACGGATGTTTCCACCCGTATGCTACTCCAAGCTAACGGATTTTACCTCATCACCACCTCATCAATGAAGAGCTATGTGCATGGTGCTTGTCCCAGTTAGGTCACTGCCTTAAAGAATCGTGCACGTGTACGAGATATTCTACTTAGAATAATCAAGATGACATGTGCGGACTCAAAGAATTAAGTCACTTGACCCGAGAAATCTTAACTCCAATTCCTATAAGGTTCCTCTGAAATTAGGTAGATTAAGGTAAAATCAAGTCCATCCTCAACATCTATTCATAACTTGGTTCAGAACCCACTAACTTTTCATTTTGCATATTCAAGATATGCAGATGAGATGTAGATGACATGCTATGTAGATGAATGCAAGACTTTTTTTTCTTTCTTTAAAATGGAGGAGTGATATGCAAGAGTAAATAAGAAGCCTTTCATTTTGATTTTTATTTTGATTTTTTTTCAAAATTATACAAGTGTATTTTACAAATTTTTCCCTACTTTTACCAACCCTGTAATTATTGTATAGTATATACAAAAATACGCGAAAGTACGAGCAATGGGTAAAGTATATATGTAATATATACACGCCCCCCTATAATTTGTGTGTGCTATGTCCTTAGAGCACTAAAAGCAAGGAAAAAGATAAAGCTCGTGTTAAGCGTAGAAGAGCTAAAATAGCAAGAATGTATAGAAGTCGTCCTCCTGCCTATACTTAGGCTATTGCAGCGTAAGTGTTGAAGAAGATAAAAAATGGGGCGGATGAGGTCAAAAGGGGAAATGGATGAGAATATACATGGCGGGCATCCGTCCCCCCTATACTTAGGCTCTGATTAGCCTAATTATAGGACAAAAGTGAGTGTGAGAACCGATGAGATCTAGAGAAGGTATAGGGAATGTTGTAGAGATTTGAGTCACTCTCCCCCCGTACTTAGGATCTGGTCATCCTAAGTATAGTCATAAAATGTTAAGATATGAAGCTGGGGTGAGTGACTGGAGTCGCGGGAGGGAGGGAAAGAATATATAGGAAGGATGAGTATATACAAGGATCATAATCTGAATCTTTTTGATGCTATTGATGGCGAGAGATCGCTTTTACAAGGTCTCATGTGCGACTTTATATGTGTCTACTGAGTCTGCCTCACGCATGAAAACAATCTCCTCAACATGGACTAATTGTTCATTGGGTTCGACGAAGTGTTTCAGCAGTTGCCCATTAACTAAGGATGTTTGTGCTCCATCTGTCAGATCTGAGATGTCTACACATCCACTATCATGCATAGCCAAAATGTCTCCCACTACCCTTGTTAATTCGAGCAAATTAATGTTCAACTTAATTAAGAATGTTCATTGCAGTTGGATAATGAGAGCGGATCAAAAACCACTTTTAAATAAAGCAAGTTAATCTCGAGCGGCAAATTTTTTTTACTTGGGAAAGCCCAAGGTCGAACATAGGGAGGCAGCTGTCTCCTTAGGTAAATTATTAGAAAATTCCAAGATTTGACTTTCGGGGAAGAATTTTTTGGTTTTTTTCGGTGTTTTTATGCAAGACACATGCAAGATCTAGCCAGTTTACAAGTTAATTCAGAAAGGTGATCAAATCAAATCCAAAATTACGAAACTTGGCCAGATGATGAAATGGGATGAAATTAGGCTACGCTATTTTTTTTGAAATTTTCTACCACTAAATAAAATTACTGTGAATTAAAAATGAATGCAGATTGATTTTAACTAAATTAATTTTAATAAATATCAAATCACAAGATTTTTTGGGAATAAAAATTATCCTAGATAAATCTGAAGTTGAGGAATCCAGGAAAATTACCAAACCTTAATTTTGATGTGAAATGAACCTACTAAAAATTAAATACGCAAATCACACATTGATTTATTCAGCCTTGAGATGCATGCAAATGAGATGATTTTTTGGGCACAATGTAAATCTAAGAATCCTTAGTCTAATGTGAGTTTTTGGTGATTTTTGGAGTTACAGAGAAATTACTAAGAATTAAAAGGCATAAATGGACAAAATATAGCAAAATTCAACTAATTAATTAATAGAAAAATAAACTGCTATTACAAAAATATGCCAAATATCACGTATGAAGGAGGACAAGTTAAGCTACAGGATGTAATTTTCGAACTTGAAAAATTCGTTAAAATGAATGTCTAAATGATTGTGCAAACACAGGGATGTAAATGTAATACAGAAATAAAAATTACTAAAATGAAATATGCTGAAAAGGATGTTTATGCAATTACCAGAACTAGAAGGGGCATGGGTGCAATTTTGTTCCAATGCACGTGCCCAACGCATGATCTCCAGGGGGCCGAGGGCATTTGCGCGGTTCTCTATATGCCTAGTGGTGTGGATGAAATCACCACCAGAGCACGTGCAAAGCACGTGCCTGCATGAGGGGAGGTCAAATCACGTGTTCACCCACCAAACTAGGAGGTTGGCGAAGAGGCTGACGGACAGGCGGCTTCTGGAGCTCGACCGCAGAGAGCGCGGCTGCACTGTGCAGCGCGGGGCGCGTGGGGAGCGGTAGCGAGCTGGTGGAGGGGGCCAGTAGCACGTACGGTGGTCGGGATGATCCCCGCCCAGGCGACACACGCCCAGGTGTTGCGATCTGTGAACCTACGGTGGTGGGGGTGGACGGAGGCTCGAGCCGCAGGAGCCGCTGCTGGAGTTGAACGCACGTGAGGCGAGGCCTATGTGTTGGGACGTATGTAGGTGGCCAGTTGTCCACAGGGGAGGTGCCACCCGCGCAGGTGCACTAGATGGTTGGGTGTGTTGGTGAGATTTTGGTGATAGTGGAAGGCCGGGGGATGCGGTGGTTGGGCGTTGACTGAGGAGGCTCAGGAGGCAAGTGTGCCTAACCACGCTGGAAGATTGCTGTTGTGTGAGGCACGGGCAAGATGCGACGCGCGAAGCCTTGGGCAGTCGAGGAAGAGATGCAATGGAGGCGGCTTACCAGCGAGCGTAATGCAGCTATGCTGGACATAAAGCGGCCGGCGGTGGGGCCTGGTCGATCTCTCAAGAGTGCTTGAAGTACCTGCAATGAAGGATAGAGCTCGAGCCAAGATCGACTATGGCAGAGGGAGAGAGAATGTGGGGGTGAGAAGGGCAAAAACAGGGGATTTCACCAAGTCCTCTGTTTTACCATGCATTTGTTTAGGGGCTTTAAATGTTTGATTAATTGATTGATAAAAGTACTCCCAAAAATTCAATAAAAATCACCATTGCGATCGCAACGTGTGATTTATCCGTTGAAGTGCGAAAATTTTGGTGAATCGATGAACGAAAGATGATGAAAATAAAGAGAGAGAATGAGAGAGGGTGTAGAAGAGGAAGAAGCAGAGATGTGGAAGATGAAGATGGAGATGGAGGATGAGAACAAGAAATTACCTTAGACTGGACGAGAGTTGGCATGGTGTGGATCTCACAGAGGAGCTCAGGTCGTTGCTCTAGACTTTGGTCGAAGTCGAGCTCGGCAGCTTGAAATGGCTGCGACAAAGAACTGGGTGTCCCTTGGATCTCGCCTAGCAAAAGGAACCTGTCTTTGCTCGACACGGTGGCTCTCACTTGCTGTCACCAAGAAGAGGGCGGAGCTCAAGGACTTTGTGCTCAAGATGGTGGATGGGGGATATGTGCAGGGTGGTCGGCCTTTGAAAGCCGATGTGAGAAGGAGTGGGCGAGCATAGAAGGTGGAGTCGGTGGTGTGGAAAGTGGAGGTAGTGTGCGAAGTGAGTGAGCTGTCCGGAGGGGGTGAGGGGAACTGGAGATCGTGGAGCTTGTGGGCAAGATGAGAGGAGTGGGTGAGGTGCGCCGGTTGCATCTTCTCCCGCAAGTAACGGGAGATTGAAGAAAGAGTTGGAGAGAGAGAGAGAGAAAGAAAGAAGAGAAAAGCCTTGGCCGTTGATGAAATACCCGTTCATCCAACGACCCAGGATGAAGGAGGGGGTGGCATAAGTGGGTGAATGAGGAGGCGACACGTGGTGGCTCCAGGAGCTGCCACATGTCGCTCCCAGAAAATTCCATAACTAAATGCAAAGAAAAATCGAAAATAAATAATAAAAAAGCTTTATCAAAAAGTGTTCAACACAAAAGTTGCTCGTCTCGACGAGATCTACAACTTTTGTAAAAGGCCGAAAATTAAATGAAATCATTTGTATAAAATGTATTTTTGGGTGGTACCTTATAGCTATAAAATCCCACATTTTTCCTTTTGCAATTTTTTGTCATTTTTTAATAAGAGAAAAAATCAAAATAAAAATAGAGAAAAAATGAGGAGAATATTTACAACTTAGGTTATTTTTTTTGGATTTTTAGTAATTAGGAAAATGAATTAATATAATTCAGGTGTAAAACGATCAATATGCACAATATACAAAAGGGGCCCAAAACCCAAGTTTTGCATACGATCTCCAATTTTAATGAAATTGGTCTTCTTTCAAAGGTCTTTGAATGTATATTATTTAAAAAGTGAGTAGACCTAATTCAGAGGTTGTATGAGAGAGATATGTGCATTTTAAGGTCTAAGGTCTTCAACTGGATTTGGGGTTTTATTGGGTAATTTTACAAGTTAGTAACTTTTTTATATTTTTCTTTACTTAGTGTTGGTCATATATACACAATAGAGTTGGTTTTATTAGATTCAGAGTTAGTATAAAATATATACAAATAATGAATTTTATCTAATATAGAGGTGAATATTTACAAGTGAAATTGGCTTCTTATTTTATGCAAATATGAATGCTAAAATGCAGATATTATGCTTGCGTGCATGAATGCTATTTATGAAATATAAGTGGGAATATGCATGTACTTACTTAGGAACAAAGCTCAATTTTCAACTTTTAGAGTGATGAATCACAGATTCATTAACCCCCTATACTTAAATCTTGCTCATCCCCGAGTAACTAAAATGGAATGCAAGAGTGAAATGATTTTGGGTTCCATACCAAGGTCATGAACAAAAGGTGAAAATGGAGCTTGACTCGACCGTTGGATTAATTGTGTGGCGGAACCTTATTGGGATCTGAACATAAGACCTAATAGACTTCAAGTTCCACAAGTCTTCTATTCAAGACGCCTCAACAGTCAGGTCAGAACAAATCCTCAGACGCAAATTTCTGTTGACTATGATTCTTACTTGTACTGTGTAAGTGATAAATAGCTCTTTACATCAGAAATGGTTAAGAAGCTGCCTCCTCTAACTAGGTAACTCTAATTACCCGGTCTAGTAACTCTTTCCTCGAGGAGCGGGGTATTCCCTTCTATGTTCAAGTGCAACCAACTCTAGAGGAGGGGGTGGAGAAAAGAATGGACGGTAGCCAGTGTAGCTACCTATCCCGGGATGCCTGACCAGTATAGACAAGTCCTCCCGCTGCAGACTTCTTGCTAATATACATACTCCGACAGGCAAAAAAAATTTTTTTGGCCTTTCTATTTTTTTTGGAGTTCTTGCATTTTTTTCTTTTTTTTTGAACTATATACAAGTTGCAGCATGTACATCAGGAGTTTTTCCTCTTGAGTCATTAGACTATCCCTCTTTTGAAGCATTATTGCAACCCACAGCGTCCTGTCCTCAGACTTCAACATCACTAGATTAGGTTGAGATGCACTACCCTCCCTAGAGGAGGACGGATGTTTCCACCCGTGTGCTACTCCAAGCTAAAGGATTCTACTTCCTCACCACCTCATCAATGAAGAGCTACGTGCATTGTGCTTGTCCAAGTTAGGTCATTATCTAAAAGAATCATGCGTGTGCACGAGATATTCTACTTAGACTGATTAAGATGACATGTGAAAATAGACTTGCGGACTCAAAGAATTAAGCCACTTGACCTAAGAAATCTTAACTCCAATTCCTATAAGGTTCCTCTAAAATTAGGTGGATTAAGGTCAAATCAAGTCCATCCTCAGCATCTATTCATAACTTGGTTCAGAACCCACTAAATTTTCACCTTGCATATGCAAGATATGCAGATGAGAGGTAGAAGACATGCTATGTATATGAATGAAATGCAATACTCTCTCTCTCTCTTTTCTTCTGAAATGCAAGGATGATATGCAAGAGTAAAGAAGTCTTTATTTTATTTTCTGTATACAACAATTTTTATTATTTACAACAAGTTTTTAGTTTACACATATTATACATAGTATACAAGTTATTTTTGTATACATCCTATTTTACAACAAATCTTACAAGAGTATTATTTACAAAGAATTTTACAACCCCTTTTTTTTACAAGAATTATACATATTATATATATTTTTTTCAATTTTTACCCACCCCATAATTATTGCATAATATATACAAAAATACGTGAAAGTACGAGTTATGGGTAAGTATATATGTACTATATACATGCTCCCCTATACTTAGTGTGTGCTATGTCCTCAGAGCACGAGAAGTGATGAAAAAGACATAGTTCGTGCTAAGCGTAGGAGAGATAAAATTACAAAAAGTATAGAAGTCGCTCTGCCCCCCTATACTTAGGCTCTGGCAGCCTAAGTGAAGAAGAAGATCACAAATGTTACGGACGAGGGCAAGAGGGGAAATGGACGAGTATATACATGGTGGACATTGGTCCCCCCTATACTTAGGCTCTGGTCAGCCTAAGTATAGGACTGGAGTGAGTATGAGGACCAATGTGATCGAGATTACAACGGACAGACTCATGTGACTCATACCCCCTATACTTAGGATCTGGTCATCCTAAGTATAGTCATAGATGATGATCGATGAAGCTGGGATGAGTTACTAGAGTTGCGGGGGAGAAAGGATAGTATGTACAGGAATGGTGATATATACAAGTGAGTCGGTCTTAATCTTTCAAGATGCTGCTGATGGCTAGAGCTCACTGCTGCAAGGTCTCATGCACGGCTCGAGGTGTATATGCTGAATAAATCTCGCGCATGAATACAATCTCCTCAACATGGACTAACTGCTCATTGGATTCGACGAAGTGTTTCAATAGTTGTCCATTCACAAGGAATGTCGGTGCGTTATCTGCGAGATCTGAGATCTCGACACATCCACTATCATGTACCGTACGGACGACAAATGGGCCTGTCCACTTGGACTTCAACTTGCCTTGGAAGATCTGCAGCCTAGCATTAAACAACCATACCTTCTGTATAGGAACAAAGGTCTTTCGTCTGATATATCTATCGTGCCATCACTTAACTTTGTCCTTGTACACTAAACTGTTGTCGTATGTGCAGTTTCTGACTTCCACAAGCTCATTCAGATCCATATCTCTCTGCTTCTACCCAAGGTGTGTGTTCCAATTGACCTTCCTAATTGCCCATTCTGATTTATGCACTAACTCTGTGGGCAAATGGCACGGCTTTCCGAATACCATTCGGAATAGGGAGGTTCCTAACAGTGTCTTGTAAGATGTCCTATAAGCCCATAGGACCTGATCCAAGATCTGAGACCAGTCCTTCCTGTCTAGGCGGACCAGCTTTTTCAATATAGTCTTCACCTCCTGATTTGATACCTTAGCCATACCATTAGTCTGTGGGTGATAAGGGCTAGTGACACGGTGTTCGATGCCGTAGTCGTTCAGGAGTTTCTTCACCTCTTGGTTTACAAAGTTGCTACCCCCATCTGATATCATCATCATTGGGATCCCGAACCTAGAGATGATATGATCTCTAATGAATTTACAGACAGTCCTGCTATCTGCGGCTCGGGTAGGGATAGCCTCCACCCACCTTGACAGGTAGTCTACCGTAAGAAGGATGTACTCGAATCCGTGGCTCACAGGGAATGGGCCCATGAAATGTATGCCCTAGGCGTCAAAGACATCACAAATGATGACAAGCTGCATCGACATCTCATCCTTGGAACCAATGGTTCCTCCCATTCTCTGGCATACTGGACACGACTTTGCAAAGGTGATGGCATCGCGAAATAGAGTTGGTCAGTAAAAGCCACACTGAAGTACCTTCCACGCGATCCTCTTCCTGGAGTGGTGTCCTCCTGCATCCAAGCTATGGCATAAAGAAAGGACACTATGGTATTCCTCCCGAGGAATACACCATCTCCAGACACAATCCGGTCCTTCAAAGAAAAAGATCGGATCCTCCCAATGGTAGTGTCTAGCATCCGACTTCAGTCGGTCAATGTGGCTTTTGGGCCAATCCTTGGGAACCTTCTTGGAGACAAGATAGTTCACGATATTGGCATACCATGGGAGTGAGTCGACAACAAAAATCGACTTGTCGGGGAAGGAGTCTCTAATCGGTGAATCCTTAGAAGTATTGATATCTTCGAGATGAGAGAGATGATGGGCTACTACGTTCTTCTTCCCAAGTTTATCATGAATGTACAAATCAAACTCCTGGATAAGAAAAATCCACCTAAGAAGACGCGCCTTCGCGTCCTTCTTCTCCATCAAGTATCATAGCGTTGTATGGTCAGTGAACACAATTACCTTGGATCCAATTAAGTGAGATCTGAACTTGTCCAAGGCAAATACTACGGCACGCATCTCCTTTTCCGTAACTGTATACTTACGCTGAGCGGTATCAAGCACTTTGCTTGCGTAGTGGATTGCAAATGGGACGTCATCTCTCCTTTGTCTTAACACAACCTCAACAACGAAATCTGATGCGTCCGTTATGATCTCAAAAGGTAGAGACCGATCTGGGGCTTGTAGTATAGGTGCGTCCATGATCATTCCTTGCAATAGCTCAAAGGCCTCAAGACATTTGTGATCAACAACAAACTCTGTGTCTTTACCTAAAAGCTCAGTTAGCGGTCGTGCAATCTTAGAAAAATCCTTGATGAATCTCCGATAAAATCTGACATGCCCGAGGAATGACCGCCTTTGTTTGATGTTGGTTGGTGGCTGGAGTCATCTTATCACATCCACCTTGGCAGGGTCAAACTCCATTCCTCTCTAGGAGATGACATGCCCCAACACAATGCCCTCCGTCACCATGAAGTGGCTTTTCTCCCAGGATAGCACCAGCTTAACCTCACAACAACGTTTGAGGATTCAGTCCAAATTCCTAAGACAAGAATCAAAGGAATCGCTGTGGACCGAGAAGTCATCCTTAAAGACTTCCAGGAATTCGCCGACCATTTTGGCGAATACAGCAATCATGTACCTTTGAAAAGTACCTGGAGCATTACATAACCCAAAGGGCATGCGCCTGAAAGCGTAGGTACCAAAGGGGCATGTGAACTTGGTCTTTTCCTGGTCCTCCAAAGCTATGGCTACTTGATTGTAGCCCGAGAACACATCCAAGAAACAAAAGAATTCCTTCCCCGCTAGTCTCTCTAGGATTTGATCAATGAATGCTAGGGGAAAATGATCCTTCTTCATCGCGGCATTCATACGTCTGTAATCCACATAGACGCGCCACGACGTGGACACTCGCGTCACGATCTCCTCTCCATCCTCGTTGCTGGTCGTCTGAATTCCCGACTTTTTCGGGACCACATGGATCAGGGCCGCCCATTTAGAGTCGGAGATGCGGTAAATGAAACCCGCGTTGCACCATTTCTCTTTCTCCATCTTCGCTACCTCTCGTAAATTTGGATTCAAAGGACATTGGAATTCACGAGAGGGTTTGGCTTCATTCTCCAAGTAGATTTGGTGCGAACACAGAGCGGGATTTATCCCGTGGAGATCAGAAATGCTCCATCCTATCACCTTGTGGTTTTTCTCCAGGATATCTTGCAAGCGAGATTCCTGTTCCTCGGTCAATCACGAACTGATGATGACCGGATATTTCTTCTCCTGACCCGCAAGGAAGGCGTATTTCAGTGTTGATGGTAAAGATTTGAGCTCAGGTAAGTTGTGATCATCAAGGAAATCTGGCTCAATCGCATCTGGTTCAATGTTGGAAATGGCTGGATATTTCTCTGTAATTGCTGCCACCAAATTATTCAACTCTGGAGTCGGATCGTCAAAGTTCTCCATGCGATCGACGAAAGCCACGTCCGACTCGTCATCCTCATCTTCCAATTGTCCTATAGAGGGGAGGACTGACATGCCTGGTTGGACCTCTAAGTCATCAAAGATTTAGGGGAATGCAGGTTCTGAGCTGTACTCGTTCCTGAGGGCCTCGCAAACTGACTCATGCACAAGATCATCTCCGTAGGGGATGGATTCATCGATGCTGGCTGGGTTCTGTCTCCATGGCCCAATTGTGTCTACATGGTCGCGGTATGCTTCAGACGAAGAGTACTCGGTGCTGGATTCGGAATCTGGTCTCTTCCATCTACTTTGCTTCATCTCAAGTTCATCATCTCCGCCTGGAGTTTGGAACTGGATCTTTCCAATCTTGTAATCAAACAAGGCCCTCGCTGTCCTGAGGAAGGGCCTGCCTAAGATGATCTGGGAGTCTCTCCAATTACGAGGGGTTTCCATATCTAAGACAATAAAGTCTACCATGTATTCTTGACCCTCGACTTTGATTATAACATTCCTCAATTCTCCTTGGGACCTCTTGGTTGATTTATCACCGAACTGCAGGAGGGCTCTAGATTTCCTAAGAGGTCCGAGATTAAGCCCCTCATAGAGCGCTGTAGGCATTAAGTTGAGGATCCATTGTTTAGGAGAGTGCGTGCAAATGCAATGTCATCGACATGACTCACCACATAATGTGCACCCATGTCTCTTTATTTCCTTGGAAACGAGCTCTTTATGGCACAAGTCGTGGCTACTGATAAAACAAGTTTCTCAACATGGCTTTTGGTCTTCCTGCTAACCCTAGTAGGTGTGCATCTCACCTTAAGGTATTTCTGAAATGCAGGAGTCATTTCCACGTACTTGCCAATGGGGATTGTGACCTTGGTATATTTTTTGCAGAACTCTGCCATCTCAGGGTCATCTTTTTGGATTTTTATGATTTTCTTCTTTCCACTCGTAAGAGCTTGGGGGAAAGGGATTATTGACACCAACTCCGCTTATGAAATTGAAATGTTTTCATTCAAAGCAGGAACTGAGTTCTGTACAAGACTCGGACTCTGAAACATACTCGGACTCTGACTAAAAGGAAAATGCTGCTATGAAACTGGTGATGCATCTTCCATGACTTCTGGACGATCCTCCTAAGATGGAGGTGCGGGCTCTTCGTCGATTTCATCGGACTTTTTGCTGGTGCGGGTTTGCTGCTTCGAGGACATAGAAGTCCTCTTCTTCTGCCGGTGGGGGTGATGGTGGTGCTGCTCCTCTTCTTCCTCCAAGTTCTCCTCAGGCAGAGACTTGGCGGCTCCTTCCTTCCGTGCCCGTGCCCGATCAGGTACGATCAGGGTCCTTCCGCTCCTAAGGGACATATGATTTACATTATCGTACGAAAGGATCTCATGTTCAGATAAAGACTTATTGGAATAGTATACCTGATCAGGAGGTCGGTTCTGGCCTTGATTTAGGCTGTTCAGGTTACCCTAAACCTGGGCGGGCATTGGGGTCTTTGGCACCATCTGTTGATCTCGGGTACGAGAAACACGATTCAGATCGGTTCTCATATCCATATAGTCATTCTGGATCTGTTGGACCCTATTAGACATGGTCTGGATCGCCAAGGTGAGGGATTCCAATTCGGTGGGATGTGCTTGTTGATGCTGAGTTGCGGATGAGGTTCTGTATTGGCCCTGCTGGCCATGCTGATATTGTTGTTGCTGATAAGACGGTACCGGGACCTACTAGCCTGAGTGGAATGTGCGTTGTTGTTGTTGGTGCTACTGAGGCTGGTACCCTCGTTTGGGCATGGACTGAACAAAGCGTGATGCGGGGACAGAGCTGGTTTCCTGGTAAGCTGGGGAAGGTCGGTGAGGCTGACCGTTCCACATCCCCGACTGTCTACTGATGGGGTCACGGCTGTACCACAGCCCGTTGATCTCGAACACTTGCGGAGGCTCCTCGTATCGGGTCTCCACTTGTGGGGGTGCATGCTGGTTCTGCTAAATGTAAGTCTGATCCTCTACCCAGCCACTCTGAGGCCCCGGTGCTTGTTCTTGTACAAGATGGACTCGATGTACAGGTACAGATGGTGCAGAAGAGGCAGGTAGCTTCATCTTAGCTACCTTCTTAGAAAGTTCCTCCACTTGCTTCGACAGACGTGAGAGAGACTTAAGGTCAGTGACCCTCTTCTGGATCTGCTTGACCATGGTTAACTTATCAGCAATCACCCCCATACTAGGAATGAGGTCCTCTGTCAGATCTGCTACAGTCCTCCGGGTTGTCTCGTTGGATAGGATTGAGGGAGACAACTGATAGGCCCTAGTGACCTGTGACCTGTGTGTTTCCGCCATCTGCTCTAGTATCTTCAATACATCATTCTCATTCTTATTCAGATAGCTTCCTCCACAAGCGGCACTTACTAACCCCTGTATCTCTGGGGTTAAACCACATAACAAGGTCTGGACTAAGATCGCCTTAGAAATGCCATGGCAGGGACATTTATGAATGAGATCATTAAACCTATCCCAGGCATCATGGAATGGTTCACTGGGTCCCTGGGAGAAACTATCGATCTTTGATCTCATTTGGTTAGTCCTACTGAGAGGGTAGAACTTCTTCATAAATTAGTCCTTGAACTCATCCAAGTTGTACACATCACCCCTAGGTTCTTTAGTCAATGTGCTGCCTTATCTGCGAAGGTGAATGGGGTAGCCTTCAGTCTAATGTAATCCTACCCAACCCTAAGATGACTAAGGTTGTTGCAAACTAGCTCGAAGTCTCAAAGGAAGGCATATGGTTCTTCATGGGCATTTCCGTTGAACTTCGGTAGCAGGCTAAGGAAGTGGGGCTTGAGCTCAAATGCTTCGGGGGGAACCGTTGGTGCCAACCACTTTGTATCTCATTCTTTGTTGGGTTATAAGCATCAACCATTGGTCGGTCGATTCCTCCTGCCGCAACGATCTGTCCCATTCTAGCTATGAGATATGCATTTTGCTGTTCGGTTGTGGCGAGGTGATTAAGAATTTGTCGCAACTGGTTCTCATCCAGTGGCTGCTTAGGTGGCATCTTGTCCTCTAGTCCTGGGTATGAAACATGGTCTGTGTTAGAGGATAAATCAAGAAAGGGATTCTTACCGAGGCTATGGTCTTCCTTGGTAAGTTTAGAGGAGATGAAAGGGTTGATTTGAGAGTAACCACCCTGAGTGTGAGGGAACAAGAACTCAAGAGGGTCATGAGTCCTGGGTGGTCCAAGTTGCACTTGGGTCGGTGAAGAGGAGTTTTGTAGGGAGGCTTAAAGAGATATTTTTGAACAAAGAGTCGATTTCCCCCCAGTTACTCATCTTGACTTGGCGAGAAGAATTAGGAGTTCTAAGTGAAGATAGGATTTGACTCCTACCTGAAGCAAACAATTCAATACAGGACCCTGGGTTCACTCTCAACACAATGAAGGACTCAAAATCGAGTCCAATTAATCTTGTTAATTTTAAGTGTGATTTTTCAAGCAAGATAGCAAGGATTTACGCAGCCTATAGGGAAGTCGGCTCAGAGACGGATGCGTCTTCCCTATTTAGCCTGTTGCCTAGGATACTGCCGGTCCTTCCTTTCTTCGCTCCTATCCCAAGTTGATGGATTCAAAGACCATGCCCCTATCTACATACAAGCAGGAGGAGGCTGACAAGGCTGGAACTTCACCCCGAAGAGTTACTAGCAGCTTGTTGCGGAGTACCGCTAGTTCACCCCTGACTACCTATAAACAGGCAGAGGCTACTTGGTACTAGTCGATGAACCTGAAAATATTCAACTCATGATATTTGCTAGAATCAGTTGGCACGTGATATGGAAGGTGGGGATTTGGGCTCTGCCTTAAGGTGTTCACACATACTCAAGTACCCTCACTCAACCTGAAAACAAGGTCGGGGATTAGTCTCCCGCAAACAAAATTTCCAATTTTATTGATTTTTTTGGTCAATAATGTTAGCAGTACCGGTTTTAAGTTAAGTTCTCACTTGTTATTCCAAACACACAGCACACCTATCATCCACTCCCCATTTCTGTTTAATTTAAGTTTGAAAAATAGAGGGGGAAATCGAGAAAAGCCGATGCACGAAAAATGATGATGTGTATGCTGAGTTAAGAAGATTTACAGTGATCCCTTCGCTTTTTGTGCAGAATGCATAACAAAATTGAGATCTTTTACACTATATGCAGATGCAAGCGACAAAATCCGCTCCTAGACAAGCAGTTCTATTAGCGAGTGAAGCACAGGTTGATTTGACTTGTTCTGCGGTCTAGGTGCGTCTTTTAAGTGTATTGTGGGGTCCTAAGAATTTACGAGCACAAACAAATCCTAGAGTGGCTCGAGGAGCCACTAGTGCAAGCCTAATTTACAATTCAATCCACACAGCACACGGGGAAACAGTTCCACTATATTTACACATGCGAGAACCCAAACAGAAACCGCTGGAAATGATGCGAAGAATAATAAAAATGAAGTACAAGTCCTCTCAAATCACTCAAAGAATTAAAATGCTGAATCCTCGAAGCGTCTTCGACTCCTCGCATTCCTCGCACAGAAATAATTTGCGGTCAGATAGAGAACGACACAAAAAACAAAAATTAAAAGACAGAATATATTCACAAGAAAACCGGGGTTCAGACTACCCGGGGATAGAAAATCAAGCACATAGAATTACTACAGATTAACCTAAGCCGTGCCTCCCCGGCAACGGCGCCACTTTGAAATGCCTCCCACTACCCTTGTTAATTCGAGCAAATTAATGTTCAAATTAATTAAGAATGTTTGTTGTAGTCGGATAATGAGAGCGGATCAAAAACCACTTTTAATTAAAGCAAGTTAATCTCGAGCGGCAAATTTTTTTTTACTTGGGAAAGCCCTAGGTCGAACTCAGGGAGGCAGCTATCTCCTTAGATAAATTATTAGCAAAGTCCTAGATTTGATTTTCGGGGAAGAATTTTTTGGTCTTTTTTAGTTTTTTTATGCAAGACACATGCAAGATCTAGCCAGTTTACAAGTTAATTCAGAAAGGTGATCAAATCAAGTCCAAAAATTACGAAACTTAGCGATATGATGAAGTGGGATGAAATTAGGCTACACTATTTTTTTTGAAATTTTCTGACACTAAATAGAATTACTTTGAATTAAAACTGAATGCAGATTGATTTTAACTAAGTTAATTTTAATAAATATCAAATCACAATATTTTTTGGGTATAAAAATTATCCTAGATAAATCTGAAGTTGAGGAATCTAGAAAATTGATCAAATCTTAATTTTGATGTGAAATGAACCTACTAAAAATTAATTACTCAAATCACACAATGATTTATTTAGGCCTCGAGATGCATGCAAATGAGATGATTTTTTGGGCATAATGTAAATCTAAGTATCCTCAGTCTAATGTGAATTTTTGGTGATTTTTGGAGTTACAGATAAATTACTAAGAATTAAAAGGCATAAATGGACAAAATATAACAAAATTCAAATAATTAATTAATAGAAAAATCTACTGCTATTACAAAAATATGCTAAATATCACGTATGAAGGGGGACAAATTAAGCTACATGATGCAATTTTCAAACTTGAAAAATGCGTTAAAATGAATGTCTAAATGATTGTGCAAACACAGGGTTGTAAACGCAATATAGAAATAAAAATTGCTTAAATGAAATATGCTGACATGGACGTTTTTGCAATTACCAGAACCGGAAGGGGCATGGGTGCAATTTTATTCGAATGCATGTGCCCAGCGCATGATCTCCAGGGGGGGAGGGCATTTGCACGATTCTCCAGATGCTTAGGAGTGTGGATGAAAATCACCACCAGGGCACATGCAAAGCACATGCCTGCATGAGGGGAGGTCAAATGGTGTGCTCACCCACCAAAGCAGGAGGTTGGCGAAGAGGCTGACGGGCGGGGGACTTCTGGTGCTCAGCCGCAGAGAGCGCGGTTGCACTGTGTAGTGCGCGGGGCGCGTGGCGAGCGGCGTCGAGCTAGTGGAGGGGGATAGTAGCACGCACGGAGGTTGGGATGATCCCCGCCCAGGCGACACATGCCCAAATGTTGCGACCGGCGAACCTACGGTGGTGGGGGTGGACGGAGGCTCAGGCCGCGGGAGCCGCTGCTGGAGTTGAACGCGCGTGAGGCGAGGCCTATGTTCTGGGACGTTTGTAGGTGGGCAGTTGTCCATGGGGGAGGTGCCACTCGCGCAGGTGCACTGGATGGTTTGGCGTGTTGGCGAGAGTTTGGTGATGGTGGAAGGTCGGGGGATACGGTGGTAGGGCATTGACTGAGGCGGCTCAGGAGGCGGATGCCTAGCCGGGCTGGAAGATTGCTGTTGTGTGAGGCACGGGAAAGATGTGACGCGTGAAGCCTTGGGTAGTTGAGGAAGAGATGCAATGGAGGCGGCTTGCCGACGAGCGTAATGCAGCTATGCTGGACGCAAAGCGGCCAGCGATGGGGCCTGTTCGAGCTCTCAAGAGTGCTTGAAGTACCTGCAATAAAGGATAGAGCTCGAGCCAAGCTCGGCTATGGCAGAGGAAGAGAGAATGTGGGGGTGAGAAGGGCAAAAACAGGGGATTTCACCAAGTCCCCTGTTTTGCCACGCATTTGTTTAAGGTCTTTAAATGTTTGATTAATTGATTGATAAAAATTCTCCCAAAAATTCAATAAAAATCACAATTGCGATCGCAACGTGTGATTTATCCCTTGAAGTGCGAAAATTTTGGTGAATCAATGAACGAAAGATGATGAAATCGAAGGGAGAGAATGAGAGGGTGTAGAAGAGGAAGAACCAGAGATAAGGAAGATGAAGACGGAGATGGAGGAAGAGAACAAGAAATTACCTTAGACTGGACGAGAGTTGGCCTGGGGTGGAGCTCACGGAGGAGCTCAGGTCGTTGCTTTAGACTTTGGCCGAAGTCAAGCTCGGCAGCTTGAAACGGTTGCGACAAAGGACTAGGTGTCCCTTGGATCTCGCCTAGCAAAAGGAAACTGTCTTCACTCGACAAGGTGGCTCTCACTTGTTGTCACCAAGAACAGTGCGGAGCTCAAGGACTTTGTGCTCAAGATGGCGGATGGGGGATCTGTGCAGGGTGGTCGGCTTTTTAAAGCCGACGTGAGAAGGAGTGGGCGAGTAGAGAAGGTGGAGTCGGTGGTGTGGAAAGTGGAGGTAGTGTGTGAAGTGAGTGAGGTGCGCGGAGGGGGCGAGGGGAACCGGAGATCGTGGAGCTTGTGGGAAAGATGAGAGGAGTGCGTGAGGTGTGCCGGTTGCATCTTCTCCCGCAAGTAACGGGAGATTGAAGAAAGAGTTGGAGAGAGAGAGAGAGAGAGAAAGAAAGAAGAGAAAAGCCTTGGCCATTGATGAAATACCCTTTCATCCAACGGCCCAGGATGAAGGAGGGGGTGGCATAAGTGGGTGAATGAGGAGGCGACACGTGGTGGCTCCAAGAGCTGCCACATGTCGCTCCAAGAAAAATCCAGAACTAAATGCAAAGAAAAATGGAAAAGAAATAATAAAAGAGGTTAGATCAAAAAGCGGTCAACACAAAAGTTGCTCGTCTCGACGAAATTTACAACTTTTGTGAAGGGCCGAAAATCAAATGAAATCATTTGTATAAAATATATTTTTGGGTGGTACCGTATAGGTATAAAATCCCACATTTTTCCTTTTGCAATTTTTTGTCATTTTTTAATAAGAGAAAAAATCAAAATAAAAATAGAGAAAATATGAGGAGAATATTTACAACTTAGTTTATTTTTTTTGGATTTTTAATAATTAGGAAAATAAATTGATAATATTTAGTGGTAAAACGGTCAATATGCACAATATACAAAAGGGGCCCAAAACCCAAGATTTGCATACGAGCTCCGATTTAAATGAAATTGGTCTTGTTGTGAAGGTCTTTGAATGTTTATTATTTTAAAAGTGAGTAGACCTAATTCAGAGGTTGTGTGAGAGAGATATGTGCATTTTAATGTCTAAGGTCTTCAATTGGATTTGGGGTTTTGTTGGGTAATTTTACAAGTTAGTAATTTTTTGGTATTTTTCTTTAATTAGTGTTAGTCATATATATACAATAGAGTTGGTTTTATTAGATTCGTAGTTAGTATAAAATATATATGAATAATGTATTTTATCTAATATACGGGTGAATATTTACAAGTGAAATTGGCTTCTTATTTTATGCAAATATGAATGCTAAAATGCAGATATTATGCTTGCATGCATGAATGCTATTTATACAATATAAGTGGTAATATGCATGTACTTACTTGGGAACAACGCTCAATTTCAACTTTTAGAGTGATGAATCACAGATTCATCAATAGCACGAACTATGAACGGACCCGTCCACTTGGATTTCAGCTTACCTTGGAAAACCTTCAACCTTGCATTGAATAACCATCTGTCCACGAACAATGGTCTTTCATCTGATATATTTATCATGCCAACTCTTTACCTTGTCCTTGTACACCAAGCGGTTGTCATATGCTCAGTGTCTGACATCTACAAGTTCATTCAGATCCATCTCTCTGTTTCTGCCCTAGGTGTGTGTTCTAGTTAACCTTCTTGATTGCCCATTCAGATTTGTGCACTAATTATACGGGAAAATGTCACAGTTTTCCAAACACTATTGTGAATGGGGAGGTTCCTAAGGGTGTCTTGTACGTTGTCCTAAAAGCCCAAAGGACTTGATTTAAGATCTAAGACCAGTCCTTCATGTCTAGGCGGACAAGCTTCTGCAATATGGTCTTAACCTACCTATTGAAAACCTTTGCCATGCCATTGGTCTGTGAGTGATAAAGACTAGTGACACGGTGTTCGATGTTGTATTCCTTGACTATTTTTTTCACATCTCTGTTCACAAAACGACAACCCCCATCTGATATAAACACTTTGGGGATCCCGAATCTAGAAATGATATGATCTAAAATAAATTTATAGACAGTCCTGCTGTCTACGGCTCGGGTTGGGATAGCCTCCATCCACCTTGACATATAGTCCACCGCAAGAAGGATATACTTGAAACCATGGCTAACTGGGAATGGGACAATAAAGTCTATGCCCCAAGCGTCAAAGACATCACAAATGATGACATGATGCATTGGCATCTCATCCTTGGAACCAACGGTTCCTCCCATTTGCTGGCATACTGGGCATGACTTCGCAAAGGTGAGCGCATCACGAAATAGAGTCGGCCACTATAAGCCACATTGAAGTACCTTCCATGCGGTCCTCTTCCCAGAGTGGTGTCCTCCTGCCTCCAGACTATGGCATAAAGTAAGGACACTCTAATATTCCTCCTGAGGGATACACCTCCTCTAGACACAATCTGGTCCTTCAAAGAAAATGATCAGATCCTCCCAATGGTAATGTCTTGCATCCGACTTAAGTCGGTCTATGTGGCTCTTGCGCCAATCTTCGAGAACTTTCTTGGAGACAAGACAGTTCACTATATTGGCATACCATGTTAGTGACTTGATAAGAAAAACCGACTCATCTGGGAAGGAGCCTCGAATAGACGTATCATCAGAAGTATCAAGATTTTTGAGACGGGAGAGGTGATCAACCACTACGTTCTTCTTTCTGGGTTTATCTATAATGTCCAAATCAAAGTCGTGGATGAGTAAAATCAACCTAAGAAGATGCGCCTTCGCATCCTTCTTTTCGATCAGGTATCGTAGTGTTGTATGGTACGTAAACACAATTACCTTAGATCCAATTAGATGAGATCTGAATTTATCCAAGATGAACACTACCGCAAGAATCTCCATTTCGATAACTGTATAGTTACGCTGAGCGATATCAAACACTTTGCTTGCGTAGTGTATAGCAAACGAGACACCATCCTCCTCTGTCCTAACACAACCCCAACAACAAAATATGAGGCGTCCGTCATTATCTCAAAAGGAAGAGACCAATCTGGAGCTTGTAGGATCATGGCATCTATGATCATCCCTTCCAATTGCTTAAAAGACTCAAGACATTTATGATCAATAATAAACTGCATGTCCTTTCCTAAAAGCTCAGCTAGCAGCCGGGCAATTTTTGAAAAATCTTTGATAAATCTCCGATAAAATCCAACATGCCTGAGGAATGACCACAACTGTTTCACTTTGGTTGGTGGCTGGAGTCGTCTGATCACGTCCACCTTGGCAGGGTCAACCTCCATTCCTGAAGATGACATGCCCCAACACAATGCCCTCTGTCACCATGAAGTGACTTCTCTCCCAGGAGAGCACCATTTAACCTCACAACATCTTTTGAGGACTCGATCCAGATTCCAAAGACAAGAATTGAAGGAATCGTCGTGGATCGAGAAGTCATCCATGAAGACTTCCAAGAATTCGCCGACCGTCTCGGCGAATACTGCAATCATGTACCTTTGATATGTACCGGTAGCATTTCATAGCCCAAAGGGCATGCACCTGAAAGCATAGGTACTGAAAGGGCATGCAAACGTAGTTTTCTATTGGTCCTCAATAGCATTGGCTACTTAATTATAGCCTGAGAACCCATCTAAAAAGCAAAAGAATTCTTTTCCCGCTAATATTTCTAAGATCTGATCAATGAATGCTAGGGGAAAATGATCATTCTTCATGATATTCAGGCGTCTGTAATCCACACAGACGTGCCACGACGTGCGTACTCATGTCATAGTCTCCTCTCCGTCCACATTGGTAGTCGACTAAATTCCCAACTTGTTCGGGACAACATGGATAGGTGCCACCTACTTGGAGTCCGACATGGCATAAATGAAACCTGTGTCACACCTTTTCTCATTCTCCTTCATCACGACCTCTCATAAATTTGGATTCAACCTACGTTGGAATTAACGAGAAGGTTTAGCCTCATTCTCTAAGTAGATATGTTGTGAAGACAGAGCGCGATTTATTTATCCTGTGGAGATCGGAGATTCTCCAGCTTATCACCATGCGGTTTTTCTCCAGGATCTCTAGCAAGCGAGATTTCTGCTTCTCGCTCAATCGTAAACTAATGATGACCAGATACTTCCTCTCTTGTCCCTCAAGGAAGGCATATTAATGGTTTGAGCTCAAGTAAGATTTGATCATCAATTAAGTCTGTCTCAATCATTTCTGGCTCTGTACTGGTAGTGGTTGGATCCATCGTTGAAGTAACAACCACCAACTCATTCAGCTATGGAGTCGGATTGTTAGAAGTATCCAAGCAATTGGCAAAAGCCACGTCTGACTCATTATCCTCATCTTGTTATTTTCCTAAAGACGGAAGGACTCACATGCCCAGCTGGGCCTCTGCACCATCGAAGATGTAGGGGGATGCATTTTCTATGTTGTAATCACTCCTAAGGTCCTCACAAACTATCTCATGCACAAGATCTTCTCCAAAGGAGAGAGACTCATCGGTGCTAGCTGGGTTCTGTCTCCAAGGCCCAACGGTGTCTACATGAACGCAATCTGCTTCTAACGAATAGTACTTGGTGCTGGATTCACAATCTGGTCTTTGCCACCTTGTCTGTTTCATCTCAAGTTCCTCATCTCCGCCTGGAGTTTGGAACTGAATCTTCCCGATCTTATACTCAAATAAGGCCCTTGCTGTTCTAAGGAAGGGCCTTCCTAGAATGATTTGCAATCTCTCCAATTTCGAGGGTTCTCCATGTCTAGGATTGTGAAGTCCACCATGTAATCTCGACCCTCAACTTTGATGATAATGTTCCTCAATTCTACCCTAGAACTCTTTGTTGATTTATCTGCAAATTGGAGTAAGCCTCTGGATTTCCTAAGAGGTCCTAGATTTAGCTGCTCATAGAGGGCAGTTGGCATCAGGTTAATTGAGGATCCATTGTCTAGGAGAGTGTGTGCAAATGTGGTGTCATCGACATGATTCGCCACATAATGGGCACCCATGTCCCATCGCTTCCTTGGAAACACATTCTTAATTGCGCAAGTAGTGGCTACTGACAACACGCATTTCACAACACGGCTTTTGGTTTTCTTGTTGACCATAGTAGGTATGCATCTCACCTTAAGGTACTTCTGGAATGCAGGTGTCATGTCCACATACTTATCAAAGGGGATTGTGACCTTTATGTACTTGTTGCAGAACTCTGCCATCTCAAGGTCATCTTTTTGGATTTTGTTGGTTTTCTTCTTTCCACCCTTAAGGGCAGAGAGGAAAGGGATTATTGAAGATAACTCAGATTTTAAAAATGAAAGAATTTCATTTAACCTAGAAACAGGGTTCTGTACAGGACTTTGACTCTGACATAGACTCGGACGAAAAAGAAATTTCTATGGTGAAATAGGTGATGTGTCTTCCACGACTTCTGGGACGTCCTCCTCAGATGGGGGTGCGAGCTCCTCATCGATTTCGCTAGATTCACTACTGGTGCTCCTTTCCTTCTTCTTCAAGGACTTGGAAATCCTCTTATTCTGCTGGTGATGGTGGTGCTGCTTCTCTGCCTCCAAGTTCTTTTTAGGTTAAGACCTTGTGGCAACTTCCTTATGTGCCCGTGTCCGATTAGGTACAGTCACAGTCCTTCCGCTCCTGAGGGATATATGATTTACATTATCGTACGAAAGGATCTCGTGTTCAAATAGAGAGAAATCTAAATAGTATACCAGATCGCGTGGTCGGTGCTGACCCTGATTCCGACTATTTTGGTTGGCTTGAACCTGGGAGGGAATTGGGGTTTTTGGTGTCTTCTGTCAATCCTGGGTACATGAAATATGGTTCAAATCTGTCCAGATATCCAGGTAATCATTTTGTATCTGCTCGACCCTATCAGTCTGGGTCTGGATGGTCGAGGTGAGGGACTCGAATTCACTAATGGGAGGGGCTTGCTGTTGTCGACTAGTGTACGAGAGATTCGACTATCTATATAGTCCATGTTGGTTGTATCGTTACTATTGAGGGTGGGAAGATGGTGGAGGGCCCTGTTGGCCCGAGTGGAATGTGCGCTTCTCCTGATGTTGCTGAGGCTGGTATCCTTGTCCAGGTTGGGACTATACAAAGCGTGGTACAGGGATGGATATGGTTTCCTGGTAAGCTGGGCAAGGTCGGTGTGGCTGACCATTTCCTATCCCTATCTGTCTTCCATTGGGGTCATGGTTGTACCATAGCCTATTGATCTCAAACTCCTGCGGAGGCTCTTCGTAGACTGTCTTCACCTATGGGGGTGTGTGTCACTCCTACTGAGTGTACTGTTGCTCCTTAACCCAGCTGCTCTGAGGCCCCTATACCTGCTCCTGTACAAGGTGGACTCAATATACAAGTACAAGTGGTGCAGAAGGGGCAGGTATTCGTATCTTGGCTACCTTATCAGTTAATTCCTCCACTTACTTCAGCAATCGTGAAAGCGCCTTAAGGTCACTAACCCTCTTGTGGATCTGTTCTACCATGGTGAGCTTATCAGCTATTATCCCAATGCTAGGGATTAGGTCCTTTGTCAGATCCGCTACAGTCCTCCTAGTTGTCTCATTAGATAGGCTTGAGGGAGACAACTGATAGGCCTTGTTGGCCTGGGATCTGCCTGTTTCCTCCATCTGCTCCAGGTTCTTCCATACAACATTTTCGTTCTTATTTAGATTAGTACCTCCACAGGCTGCGCTCACAAACCCTTGCATTTCCAGGGTCATTCCATAAAACAAGGTCCCGACTAAGATCGTCGTGGTAATGCCATGTAAGGGGCATTTTTGGATCCTTAATATATCCCAAGCTTCATGAAATGGTTCGTGGGGACCCTGTGAAAAGCTAGCGATCTTTGTCCTCATCTGGTTATTCCTACTGAGTGGGTGGAACTTCTTCAAGAATAATTTTTTGGAATTGCACCCAGGTCGTACTGTTGGACATGTGAGCCCACGACGAGCCATTATGCAATAAATGTTATTGCGAATATCATTCCCTGATCTGAAATGAAGAATAATTAATTTGCATAATAGGTCCATTAGTACGATTAGGGTTAGGTACCATGGCTGTCTTAATGATTATACAGCTGTTGATTCAATTATTGAATCATAGAGGCTGGTGCTTGGATGAATATCTAAAGAGTTAGATTGAGGACTCATCAAGCACCGTCAAATGATTGTTAAGATGTGATCTCCAGCCTGAGTAGGAGATGGCAATCCTTTCTCACATAGGCTGATATCTGACCGACCTCTTGATGCAGGTCCTCTGCATAGGAATAGAGATTCGGAGGTGGCAGATTAGTTAGGTCAATGGGTTGACTTAACGAGATCGAGATAACCTAAGTCCTATGTTGAATGCTGTCACAACATAGGCACACATCCTCTGACCGGAGACAGATGTATTGCTATATGTTTGAGTATGTACATTTGACAGACCAATAGGTTGATGACCTAACCAAGGTCTATACACCGGCGCGTTGGTATGCATATAAGGGCATATGAGTAATACGATCTCTCAAAGGGATCATACAGGTTCACTACTGAACCGAAAGACATGAGCTCACTCATGAGATATTGGGAAGAATCAAATTCCGTGCACGATCATCTCGCTTTGGAAGCTTGACTGAATTTGTAGGTTTGATACATACTTTTGGAAAGTATATGATCAAGACCTAGGTATGATATATGCTTTTGGAAAGTATATGATCGACACCAAATCCCAACGATCAAATGAGAAACTTAGTGATCAAACCCTGAAGAAGACAGTGTAAAATTGATCTTGATCTTCGGGTTGACAATGGGTCTTCCAGAATGCACGATGTACATGTATTGGGAATACCTGAGGGTGATGTGATCATAAACGATTGTATATCCATGGCGCTTCCATTCTGAGGGAGTGATCAAACAGGTCTGGATTTTAGTGACTCCTTCCAGTAGAGAAGCAATCTGATCTTATTCCAAGTGTTAGACGTTGGTCTGAACGAGATTCAGATTCAATGAGAAGATTAGATTTGCGGTCTTTATTTAATCAAGCATCTGTGGGAGGTCCGTAAGATCTGGATTTGAGATGAGATCTCAACATCCAAGTCACTATACGTCGCACAATACAATCGCCCTGTCCTTATCTCCAAATATCTGCGGAGAAAGCACATTATTCTTGAAAGGGTTCAAGAATAATTCATTTGATGAAATACATATCCAAGCAAGAAGAACTTGATAATTAAATGAGATTTAATTATCAAGCTTAATATGAATATGATTCATATTGTCCAAGATAATTAAATGAGATTTAATTATCAAGGATTAAAGAATGTGGATATTATTATCCATGATATTTCTGTATTATAAATATGATTTATAATATACATATATTGAAGAGAGAGAATTTATGTAAATAGCATTTGTTAATTAATAGTGTGGATTGGATTCACATTAATTAATTAATTGGAAATGTAATTTACAAATTAGTTTGGGTTGTGAATTTGATTCACATAATTTTCAACGACATAATTGAAATATTCACAAATTAATTTGGAATTAATTTGGTGGATATTTTTGTGATAATTGAGAGATAATGTAATATAATAAAATAGAGAAATAAAGCCACCATTGATTTTAGGAAGCAATATTATGATTAATCTCTCAACTAACTTATTTATGTTAAATTAAAAATGTGTTGATAATGTTGCAACATATATTTAATTTAATCATAAATATATGTTGTTGGTTTTAACCAACAATAATTATAGCCATTGATTTTACATGGACCAAGCCTGGCCGTTGGATCCATATGTCCCATGGATTGAGATCCATTGGATCCTAAACTAATATAAAAGGAGGGCTAGGGTAGCCTTCCAAGGTACATCATTAAGAGTTGTAGAAGTTTACAACTCTCTCTCTCTCTCATATTCTCGCCCTCTCTCTTTCTCTCCTCCAAAAGATGGTCGTCCATCTTGTGTTGAGAAAGGAGAGACTCTCGGCTTCTTCTTCGACGACTTGAGGATCTCCTTCTTCTTTGGAGTTTCTTACTCTAAAAGAAGACGACGGATTTCGTTTGACGAAATCAGGAGATCCATTGCTTGGATCTTCATCGAGGATTGTGGGACGGACGTGACTCATCATCGTGCCTGCGAGTGCGTTCTTCGTGGATCAGACTTGAGACAGGAGGATCTCTACTTTGGGATCTCACGATCACAAACACGCTTCAAGAGGTATTCATTATACTTTTTGGTTTGATGAAACGATCCGAGAAGTGTTCTCGTGATCATGTGGTTTCATCTTCAGTTTTAAAAATTTTTTAATTTCCGCCGCATCTAGCATCCAGTGCGACTAGTTGCTCCGATTGCAAACGATGCGATCGACACGCTTCCGTGATGCGCTTTAAGGATTCTCAGTATCATTCAAGTGGTATCAGAGCCATAGGTCGAATAAGGTTTTGGATATGATCCATAGACCTTAGACGATTTGGTTCTTGAAAGAGTTGCGAAATTTTTACTGTATTTCAAGTTTCGCACCTCTGTCTAATTGATTTTTTCAGTACTGTTTAAAATGTTTAAACACGAATTTTTCAATTGGATTTTGTTCCCCATTAATTAAGGAAATCATAGGATTTGAGTTTGTGAAATTTGGACTTTATTTGCTCAAGATATGGCTTTTTGAATATGACTATATTCACTGTTGCGGGAACTGCGGATTTAAACGTAATTAATGAGATAATTCCGGTTTTAATCCACCTCGAAATGCGTGAATTATCACTTGGATTCTTTAATAAATCAAATAGGCAATCTTTGGAAACTGAGTTTGCATTTTTTGGATTTAAATTGATCAAGATAAGTTAATTTTATTGATTGGGGTCACTGTTGGAAATTAACATTTTCTATCTTGAACCTTGTGATAAGTCATTCAATTATCATGATGAAAATTAATTGTTAATCTTCTGGAATAATTAGTGATAAATATTTGTGAAACATTTAAAGAGATAATTATTTCGTTGAATGACATTTGCCTAAATCACAATGATGAGATAATAGATCTCGATCATTGGTTCATCAACAAACATTGATTTCATTAAAAATCTTAGTTTATCCTACAATAGTTGTAGGACAACTTTTACATGAAAAACCCTCTTTCATGAATAGGATTGGGGATTTGTTTAGAAAATCTCCTTATAATATAATCAAAATTGTTTTTATGTATGTTATATGGTATAATTTCGGTTGAAAAACCGATGAGCATCTCAAAGTACATAATGATCTATCTGGTATTATCCTTTCCCGAGGCCGATATGGTGCCTAGTCGGAGAGCATTGGGGTCGCAGGTTGCAACGTATGTGGTCCGTCCCACTCTCGTTGGTATGGGCCATGACAGCGGGTAGGGACTGTATAATGCCGGAGAACGTCAATGTGTATTTTTTCTAATTATTAAAATTCGAATAATACGTACTTTGAGATTATACCTACTATTCAAGTAATAATCAAGTTTGTTGATTGATAATTGGATTAGTGATTAATTTAATATTATTAAATTAATTATATCCAATTGAAAGTACTCTATTATGAATATATGTGTATTTCCCTTGGAAGAGTTAATTATGTGAATATGATTCACGATAATTAATTACAATTTGAATATGAGGTGGAGGATCACATAAGTGACATCCATGGTCTCCTGTCAAGGCGAAGGGTTCCGTCGCCAGGGATTGTATGAAGGAGATGCCTGTCTGAAGTGACAGATCCTATATGCAAGCGCATCTGGATCGGGCTCTTTGCTTCTCGAAAGAGTAAGGCCGTATGCGTAGTGACCCCAATATCGAGTCCTCATATTATTGGGGCGATATTGGATTGCGCATAGCGAGTTCTAATCCTGTTGACGGTTGGTTCAATTAGCAACGGGTCAACATCATCTTAGGGGTGGTGGGCCCGGGTGTTAAAGACCGAATTGGGAATGCAAGTTGGACTTGCAAGGCGGAATAAGTTCCCGCTTCTTTTTATCGGAGTCGTAAGTTCTCATATTATTGGGATGCGACAAAGATAGGAAAGAAGATCCCAGATCTTGCTAGAGATATAATGCTAAGAATATCTCTTACATTGAAAGTGATTAAGGGAATGAACTTTCAATGTTGACAAGGTAAGACAACTTTGATATAAAAATTCCTAAATCAAAGTAAAAACATGTATATATAATATATATACACTTATGCAAATTCCTTATTTCAGATAATCCTTCATTAAACCCACTCAATGTTATACTCAATAATAACCAGTAAAATATCTTGGATTGGACTCATGATCCATATATTGTACTTGCAATTGAACACATAATGTATGTGGTCGCAATGTGCACGTTTCCTCAATATAATGAGGAATGACAATTAAATAAGACAATATGACATCACCTTAGGGTTTGTATGTCTCTATAGTCTTGATCTTTCATCGTGTGTACTTTAGAAGTGACATGTCGATGGTGATCGTAATTGTCGAATAATCCTTATAAAATCTAAGAAGATGTTCTGGCATACATATGTGCTCTAGACATTTAATCATGATTGACATGGTTCTCTGCATTATGCAGAATGGTGGCTCGAAAGAGATGATGTATTCAAAATGTTTGAATACCTACCTGAACCTAAGTCTCTAAGAGTTAAGATGTATGTAGATATGGTGAGTGTCATTATTCTACTATTTATACTCAAGTCATTCATGAAGCTTCATAATAATCATTTTGAATGAATTTAATGAAGCATGTATAAATGTTGAAATGCTCTTGTATTGAAATCCTTTGAATTCAACATAAGAGATTCTTTGTCTTGAACAATGGTTGTTTATAGATGAAGAGAGTGCAGTGGAAGCATCGGTCGGACCCAAGTAAGAAGGAAAGTCAAAGAGTTGACCTACTTCTATGACTTCCATGTTTCATCCAAAGAGTTGGATGAATGCCAATACTACAATAAGTTGATGTGTTGATAGTATGACTATCAAGTCTGTCTAAAATCCTTAGTGAAGGACTCAGATAGAGCATCAGAATAATCTACATATAATCATTGACTCTGACTTTCTTATTTCATAAAATAAAGTCTGACAATTGTATCTAAATCTTCTAGTGACATTTACAAATTGGTTGCATATATATATATTAGAAGATTAGAAATTTGATCTTAAAGTTTAGTAGTCATCTACATGGATGTTGTTGTAATTGTTGCAGAAATCTCTGTTGAATAGATAGACTTCATATTCTCAGTGGGAGAGCCCTTAGTCTTGGAGAATGTCTCTATGACCTAGATAGTAGAGTACACTCATTGTTTGTTTCTAAATGTTGGAAATAAACATGAATTCTGAGATAGAACTATCATAAAGAGTTATGATTTCAGATAGTAATCTAACATCTAGTGGACTCCACAAAATTCGAAAATTAATGAATGGTTCATTAAGATTTCTAATACTGAAAATCAAACCTTATAAGATCAATAGGAGGATGAAGATCATTTGACAATGATCTGGCATCAAGCCTTGGACATTTGTCTGTTGATTTGATCAATAGACTAGTAAGATATGAAACTTTAGAATGTCTAAAATTTCAAATCTTACATACTTATGAATATTGTATTCAAAGTAAAATGTCCAATACACCCTTCTCTGGGAATGGTGTTAGATGTCGAGGTATTCAAGATCTCATACATATTGATCATCTATATCATAGTAAACATTATGGATATGTGATATCTATTATTGATTATGTATGATATGAGATTTCTTCTCTTCACTTGAGAAACCATTGAAATGTTCAAAGATTTTACAATTTTGGTTTAGAACCAAAGTTTGAAGAATGATGAAATGAATTTGATCTAACCAAGGTAGCAAGTACCTATTAGATAAAATTCAAAGAATACCTTATGGAGATATGAATATCATTTCTATCTCAATCCTCCTAACACACCTAAACTCAATGGAGTTGTAGGGAAATACAATTGGATCATGTGTGACATGATTTGGTCAATGATGAATTTTAGCATAATTTCCTCTTAGTTTCCATATATATATATATATATATATATATATGTGTGTGTGTGTGTGTGTGTGTGTGTGTGTGTGTGTGTGTGTGTAGTAGAGACTACAATATATATCCTTAATAAGGTTCCATGCATGTAAGCTGGAATCTAGCACTTGAGAGTGCTACTTCATTAGGAAAATAAAGGATGGTATTGGATATCTACTTTATGACCTTGAGATTCTTAAAAGATTTCATCTATGAGAATGTGATTCTTAGATGATGACTCTCTTGAGAATCAAGATGAAAATGAAGTGAAGGAACTCATTTAATCTCGAAAAGATAATGAGGCTCCTGAAATCGGGAACTAAAAGGACAATTAAAGATGAAACACTAATACCTCTTCAAATGGGTTTGAGGATGTATTCCATGTGTCAGTTAAGTCTGACAACGATCGGACTTCATGTGTTGAAGCTCCTAAAGATCATGACATGGAAAGATGGATATTAGCAGTAAATATGGAAATACTGGTTATATTAATTGAGCAATAGCGTCAAGGACACTATAACTGCTTTGACTAGATTGAGTATTGGTTGCATAAGATGCAACATACGCATTGGATGCAAGCACTGTTACCTAGAAATGTGAAAGTGCCGTAAAAGGACTTGGCATAGTCTTTTGGGAACAGAGTGACTGATCAGCTTACCTAGCTATTTCTAAATAGCATATGACTGTCACATGAGTGTGGGTTTAAATGATTAGCCCATTAATGGCTCTTTGAGCTAGTGGGAGATTGTTGGACATGTGAGCCCACGGCGAGCCATTATGCAATAAATGTTATTGCGAATATCATTCCCTGATCTGAAATGAAGAATAATTAATTTGCATAATAGGTCCCTTAGTACAATTAGGGTTATGTACCATGGTTGTCTTAATGATCAAACAGCTGTTGGTTAAATTATTGAATCATAGAGGCTGGTGCTTGGATGAATATCTAAAGAGTTAGATTGAGGACCCATCAAGCACTGTCAAATGATTGTTAAGATGTGATCTCCAGCCTAAGTAGGAGATGGCGATCCTTTCTCACATAGGCTGATATCTAACTGACCTCTTGATGTCGGTCCTCTGCATAGGAATAGAGATTCCGAGGTATCAGATTAGTTAGGTCAATGGGTTGACGTAACGAGATCGAGATAACCTAAGTCCTATGTTGAATGCTATCACAGCATAGGCACGCATCCTCAGACTGGAGACAGATGTATTTCTATATGTCTGAGTATGTACATTTGACAGACCAATAGGTTGATGACCTAACCAAGGTCTATACACCGGCGCGTTGATGTGCATATAAGGGCATATGAGTAATACGATCTCTCAAAGGGATCATACAGGTTCACTACTGAACCGGAAGACATGAGCTCACTCATGAGATATTCGGAAGAATCAAATTCCGTGCACGGTCATCTCGCTTTGGAAGCTTGATTGAATTTGTAGGTTTGATACATACTTTTGGAAAGTATATGATCAAGACCAAGGTATGATATATGCTTTTGGAAAGTATATGATCGATACCAAATCCCAATGATCAAATGAGAAACTTAGTGATCAAACCCTGAAGAAGACAGTGTAAAATTGATCTTGATCTTCGGGTTGACCATGGGTCTTCCAGAATACAGGATGTACAGGTATTGGGAATACCTGAGGGTGATGTGATCATAAACGATTGTATATCCATGACGCTTCCATTCTGAGGGAGTGATGAAACAGGTCTGGATTTTAGTGACTCCTTCCAGTAGAGAAGCAATCTGATCTTAGTCCAAGTGTTGGACATTGGTCTGAATGAGATTCAGATTCAATGAGAAGATTAGATTTGCGGTCTTGATTTAATCAAACATATGTGGGAGGTCTATTAGATCTGGATTTGAGATGAGATCTCAACATCCAAGTCACTATACATGGAACAATACAATCGTCCTGTCCTTATCTCCAAGTATCAGCGGAGAAAGCACATTATTCTTGAAAGGGTTCAAGAATAATTCATTTGATGAGATACATACCCAAGCAAGAAGAACTTGATAATTAAATGAGATTTAATTATCAAGCTTAATATGAATATGATTCATATTGTCCAAGACAATTAAATGAGATATAATTATCTAGGATTAGAGAATGTGGATATTATTATCCATGATATTTGTGTATTATAAATATGATTTATAATATACATATATTGAAGAGAGAGAATTTATGTAAATAGCATTTGTTAATTTATAGTGTGGATTGGATTCACATTAATTAATTAATTGGAAATGTAATTTACAAATTAGTTTGGGTTGTGAATTTGATTCACATAATTTTCAATGGCATAATTGAAATATTCACAAATTAATTTGGAATTAATTTGGTGGATATTTTTGTGATAATTGAGAGATAATGTAATATAATAAAAGGGAGAAATAAAGCCACCATTGTTTTTAGGAGGCAATATTATCTCCATTTTATTATGATGATTAATCTCTCAACTAACTTATTTATGTTAAATTAAAAATGTGTTGATAATGTTGCAACATATATTTAATTTAATCATAAATAAATGTTGTTGGTTTTAACCAACAATAATTATAGCCATTGATTTTACATGGACCAAGCCTGGCCGTTGGATCCATGTGTCCCATGGATTGAGATCCATTGGATCCTAAACTAATATAAAAGGAGGGCTAGGGTAGCCTTCCAAGGTACATCATTAAGAGTTGTAGAAGTTTACAACTCTCTCTCTCTCATATTCTCGCCCTCTCTCTTTCTCTCCTCCAAAAGATGGCCGTCCATCTTGTGTTAAGAAAGGAGAGACTCTCGGCTTCTTCTTTGACGACTCGAGGATCTCCTTCTTCTTTGGAGTTTCTTATTCTAAAAGAAGACGACAGATTTTGTTTGACGAAATCAGGGGATCCATTGCTTGGATCTTCATCGAGGATTGCGGGACGGACACGACTCATCATCGTGCCCGCGAGTGCGTTCTTCGTGGATCGAACTTGAGACAGGAGGATCTCTACTTTGGGATCTCACGATCACAACCACGCTTCAAGAGGTATTCCTTATACTTTGTGGTTTGATGAAACGATCCAAGAAGTGTTCTCGTGATCATGCGGTTTCATCTTTAGTTTTAAAAATTTTAATTTGCGCCGCATCTAGCATCTAGTGCGACTAGTTGCTCCGATTGCATACGATGCAATCAACACGCTTCCGTGATGCGCTTGAGGATTCACAATATCCTTCACGTACATCTAACCCCAAGATTCTTCAGCCAATGAGCAGCCTCACCTCCTAAGGCAAACGGGGTAGCCTTCAGCTTGATGTAATCTTGTCCAACCCTAGGGTGTCTAAGGTTGTTGCAAACCAACTCGAAGTCTCTAAGGAAATCATATGGTTCTTCGGTGGCATTTCCATTAATCTTCGGTAGCAGACTCAAAAAATGGGGCTTCAGCTCGAATGCTTCTGGGGGTACCTCAGGTATAAGCTAATTACGTATCTCATTCTCAACTGGGTTGTCGGCATCCACCATAGATCTATCAATTACACTCACTGCAATCACATGTCCCATCCTCACCACAAGATCTGTATTCTGTTGTTTGGTTACAGCTAAGCAGGAAAGGATTTGATGTATAGGATCATCTATGCCTTCCTCTTCCTTTGGGGGTCTCTTAAGAGGCATCTTGGTCTCTTATTTGTCCTCTTCACCTGGGTAAAGAAGGTGGTATAGGTTAGAGGATGTAGCAATGAAGACATTCTCACTGAGGTGATGGTTTTCCTCGGTGAAATGAGAGGAGAGAAATGGAATGCTTTGAGGGTAACCATCCTGGGATTGGGGAATCTTGAACTCAAGAGGGTCATGAGCTCGGGTTGGCTTAAATTTCTCTTGAGCTGATGAAGATGAACTTTGTGAGGGTTTCAAGGAATGATTTGCAAAGCTGGAGTAGATATCCCCCTAGTCAGTCATATTGGATGACAAGAAGAAGAGTCAGGAGTATAAGTGAAAAGATAGGATTTTACTCCTACCTGAAGAAAGAAAATGAATCACAAACCCTGATTTTTACACTCAACATGATGAAGGACCCGAGACCGGGTCCGATTAGTTTGGTTGATTTTAAGTGTGAATTTTTCGGACAAATAGCAAGGATTACGCGACCTATAGGGAAGTCAGCTCAAAGCCAGATTCGTCTTCCCTGATTAACTTGTCACTTAATATACCGGTGCCCTTCCTTTCTTCGCTCCTATACCAAGCTGAGGAGTTCAAAGACCTGCCCGTATCAACATACCAAAGTAAACGAAGGTTGACAAGGCTGATACTTCTCCCCGAAGGGTTACTAGCAACTTGTCGTGGAGCACCGCTGGTTCACACCTATCTACCTGTCAGAATAGGCGGAGGCTACTTGGTGCTAGCCAGTGAACATAAAAGAATTCAGCTTGTGATATTTGCTGGTATCGAGGTACATGTTATGGAAGGCGGGGATTCTGGCTCTACCTTAGGGTGTGCATATACACTCTGTACCCTCTCTCAGCTTGCAATCAAGGTCAGGGTTATTCTCCCGCAAACAGAATTTCTGATTTTATTTGATTTTTTTGCTCAATTTGTTTAGTAGTCTCGATTTTGAGTTAGTTGATCGCTTGATTAATCCAACACACAAGGCATGTCTATCATCCAATCCCAATTTCCTTTAATCCTAAGTTTGAAAAAACTAAGATAGAAGAAGTCGAGAAAAGCTGATCACGATAAAATAATGATGCTTGCCAAGTGCATAATACTTACAGTGATCCTTGCACTTTATATGCAGGATGCAAAACATAATTTAATTTTTACACTATATGGATGCAAACGAGAAAAAGTCACTCTAGACAAGCAATTCTATTAACGAGTGAGGAACCAGTTAGATTTGGCTATAGTCATGTGGTCTAAGTGCATCTTTTAGTGTGAAGTGTGGTCCTAGAAATTACGAGCACAAAAAGTCCTAAGAGGGCTCTAAGAGCTGCAAGTGCAGATCCTATCCTACTTCAAGCAACCATACAACAGTGGGGACTCATTTTATTATGACTTACACGCGCGAGAACCCAAACAGGAACAACTGGAAATGTAAAATAAAAAAATGTTACAATTCCTCTAAAGAACTCTCAATTTATTTCTATGCAGAGGACCTGCATCAAGCACTGTGGATACCTTAAGGATTATGGAAATACTGGTTATATTAATTGAGCAATAACGTCAAGGACACTATAACTGCTTTGACAAGATTGAGTATTGGTTGCATAAGATGCAACATACGCATTGGATGCAAGCACTATTACCTAGAAATGTGAAAGTGCCGTAAAAGGACTTGGCATAGTCTTTTGGGAACAGAGTGACTGATCAGCTTACCTAGCTATTTCTAAATAGCCTATGATTGTCACATGAGTGTGGGTTTAAATGATTAGCCCATTAATGGCTCTTTGAGCTAGTGGGGGATTGTTGGACATGTGAGCCCACGGCGAGCCATTATGCAATAAATGTTATTGCGAATATCATTCCCTGATCTGAAATGAAGAATAATTAATTTGCATAATAGGTCCCTTAGTACAACTAGGGTTATGTACCATGGTTGTCTTAATGATCAAACAGCTGTTGGTTCAATTATTGAATCATAGAGGCTGGTGCTTGGATGAATATAAAAAGAGTTAGATTGAGGACCCATCAAGCACTGTCAAATGATTGTTAAGATGTGATCTCCAGCCTAAGTAGGAGATGGCGATCCTTTCTCACATAGGCTGATATCTAACTGACCTCTTGATGCAGGTCCTCTGCATAGGAATAGAGATTCCGAGGTGTCAGATTAGTTAGGTCAATGGGTTGACGTAACGAGATCGAGATAACCTAATTCCTATGTTGAATGCTATCACAGCATAGGCACGCATCGTCAGACTGGAGACAGATGTATTTCTATATGTCTGAGTATGTACATTTGACAGACCAATAGGTTGATGACCTAACCAAGGTCTATACACCGGCGCGTTGATGTGCATATAAGGGCATATGAGTAATACGATCTCTCAAAGGGATCATACATGTTCACTACTGAACCGGAAGACATGAGCTCACTCATGAGATATTGGGAAGAATCAAATTCTGTGCACGGTCATCTCGCTTTGGAAGCTTGACTGAATTTGTAGGTTTGATACATACTTTTGGAAAGTATATGATCAAGACCAAGGTATGATATATGCTTTTGGAAAGTATATGATCGATACCAAATCCTAATGATCAAATGAGAAACTTAGTGATCAAACCCTGAAGAAGACAGTGTAAAATTGATCTTGATCTTCGGATTGACCATGGGTCTTCCAGAATGCAGGATGTACAGGTATTGGGAATACCTGAGGGTGATGTGATCATAAACGATTGTATATCCATGACGCTTCCATTCTGAGGGAGTGATGAAACTGGTCTGGATTTTAGTGACTCCTTCCAGTAGAGAAGTAATCTGATCTTAGTCCAAGTGTTGGACATTGGTCTGAATGAGATTCAGATTCAATGAGAAGATTAGATTTGCGGTCTTGATTTAATCAAACATATGTGGGAGGTCTGTAAGATCTGGATTTGAGATGAGATCTCAACATCCAAGTCACTATACATGGAACAATACAATCGTCCTGTCCTTATCTCCAAGTATCAGCGGAGAAAGCACATTATTCTTGAAAGGGTTCAAGAATAATTCATTTGATGAGATACATATCCAAGCAAGAATAACTTGATAATTAAATGAGATTTAATTATCAAGCTTAATATGAATATGATTCATATTGTCCAAGACAATTAAATGAGATTTAATTATCAAGGATTAGAGAATGTGGATATTATTATCCATGATATTTGTGTATTATAAATATGATTTATAATATACATATATTGAAGAGAGAGAATTTATGTAAATAGCATTTGTTAATTTATAGTGTGGATTGGATTCACATTAATTAATTAATTGGAAATGTAATTTACAAATTAGTTTGGGTTGTGAATTTGATTCACATAATTTTCAATGGCATAATTGAAATATTCACAAATTAATTTGGAATTAATTTGGTGGATATTTTTGTGATAATTGAGAGATAATGTAATATAATAAAAGGGAGAAATAAAGCCACCATTGTTTTTAGGAGGCAATATTATCTCCATTTTATTATGATGATTAATCTCTCAACTAACTTATTTATGTTAAATTAAAAATGTGTTGATAATGTTGCAACATATATTTAATTTAATCATAAATAAATGTTGTTGGTTTTAACCAACAATAATTATAGCCATTGATTTTACATGGACCAAGCCTGGCCGTTGGATCCATGTGTCCCATGGATTGAGATCCATTGGATCCTAAACTAATATAAAAGGAGGGCTAGGGTAGCCTTCCAAGGTACATCATTAAGAGTTGTAGAAGTTTACAACTCTCTCTCTCTCATATTCTCGCCCTCTCTCTTTCTCTCCTCCAAAAGATGGCCGTCCATCTTGTGTTAAGAAAGGAGAGACTCTCGGCTTCTTCTTTGACGACTCGAGGATCTCCTTCTTCTTTGGAGTTTCTTATTCTAAAAGAAGACGACAGATTTTGTTTGACGAAATCAGGGGATCCATTGCTTGGATCTTCATCGAGGATTGCGGGACGGACACGACTCATCATCGTGCCCGCGAGTGCGTTCTTCGTGGATCGAACTTGAGACAGGAGGATCTCTACTTTGGGATCTCACGATCACAACCACGCTTCAAGAGGTATTCCTTATACTTTGTGGTTTGATGAAACGATCCAAGAAGTGTTCTCGTGATCATGTGGTTTCATCTTTAGTTTTAAAAATTTTAATTTGCGCCACATCTAGCATCTAGTGCGACTAGTTTCTCCGATTGCATACGATGCAATCAACACGCTTCCGTGATGCGCTTGAGGATTCACAATATCCTTCACGTACATCTAACCCCAAGATTCTTCAGCCAATGAGCAGCCTCACCTCCTTAGGCAAACGGGGTAGCCTTCAGCTTGATGTAATCTTGTCCAACCCTAGGGTGTCTAAGGTTGTTGCAAACCAACTCGAAGTCTCTAAGGAAATCATATGGTTCTTCGGTGGCATTTCCATTAATCTTCGGTAGCAGACTCAAAAAATGGGGCTTCATCTCGAATGCTTCTGGGGGTACCTCAGGTATAAGCTAATTACGTATCTCATTCTCAACTGGGTTGTCGGCATCCACCATAGATCTATCAATTACACTCACTGCAATCACATGTCCCATCCTCGCCACAAGATCTGTATTCTGTTGTTTGGTTGCAGCTAAGCAGGAAAGGATTTGATGTATAGGATCATCTCTACCTTCCTCTTCCTTTGGGGGTCTCTTAAGAGGCATCTTGGTCTCTTATTTGTCCTCTTCACCTGGGTAAAGAAGGTGGTATAGGTTAGAGGATGTAGCAATGAAGACATTCTCACTGAGGCGATGGTTTTCCTCGGTGAAATGAGAGGAGAGAAATGGAATGCTTTGAGGGTAACCATCCTGGGATTGGGGAATCTTGAACTCAAGAGGGTCATGAGCTCGGGTTGGCTTAAATTTCTCTTGAGCTGATGAAGATGAACTTTGTGAGGGTTTCAAGGAGTGATTTGCAAAGCTGGAGTAGATATCCCCCCAGTCAGTCATATTGGATGACAAGAAGAAGAGTCAGGAGTATAAGTGAAAAGATAGGATTTTACTCCTACCTGAAGAAAGAAAATGAATCACAAACCCTGATTTTTACACTCAACATGATGAAGGACCCAAGACCGGGTCCGATTAGTTTGGTTGATTTTAAGTGTGATTTTTTGGACAAATAGCAAGGATTACGCGGCCTATAGGGAAGTCAGCTCAAAGCCAGATTCGTCTTCCCTGATTAACTTATCACTTAATATACCGGTGCCCTTCCTTTCTTCGCTCCTATACCAAGCTGAGGAGTTCAAAGACCTGCCCGTATCAACATACCGAAGTAAACGAAGGTTGACAAGGATGATACTTCTCCCCGAAGGGTTACTAGCAACTTGTCGTGGAGCACCGCTGGTTCACACCTATCTACCTGTCAGAATAGGCGGAGGCTACTTGGTGCTAGCCAGTGAACATAAAAGAATTCAGCTTGTGATATTTGCTGGTATTGAGGTACATGTTATGGAAGGCGGGGATTCTGGCTCTACCTTAGGGTGTGCATATACACTCTGTACCCTCTCTCAGCTTGCAATAAAGGTCAGGGTTATTCTCCCGCAAACAGAATTTCTGATTTTATTTGATTTTTTTGCTCAATTTGTTTAGTAGTCTCGATTTTGAGTTAGTTGATCGCTTGGTTAATCCAACACACAAGGCATGTCTATCATCCAATCCCAATTTCCTTTAATCCTAAGTTTGAAAAAACTAAGATACAAGAAGTCGAGAAAAGCTGATCACGATAAAATAATGATGCTTGCCAAGTGCATAATACTTACAGTGATCCTTGCACTTTATATGCAGGATGCAAAACATAATTTAATTTTTACACTATATGGATGCAAACGAGAAAAAGTCACTCTAGACAAGCAATTCTATTAACGAGTGAGGAACCAGTTAGATTTGGCTATAGTCATGTGGTCTAAGTGCATCTTTTAGTGTGAAGTGTGGTCCTAGAAATTACGAGCACAAAAAGTCCTAAGAGGGCTCTAAGAGCTGCAAGTGCAGATCCTATCCTACTTCAAGCAACCATACAACAGTGGGGACTCATTTTATTATGACTTACACGCGCGAGAACCCAAACAGGAACAACTGGAAATGTAAAATAAAAAAATGTTACAATTCCTCTAAAGAACTCTCAATTTATTTCAATCCAGGTTCCTCAGCTTGCTTGGTGAAACGTCTTCGACTCCTCGTCTTCCTCGCATAAAAGTAAATAATCGTCAGATTAAGGATGACAAAAATAAACAAATAAAATTGAACAAAAGATATTGACAAGAGAAGCCAGGAATTAGACTACCTAGGAATGGAAAATCAAAAATCCAAATTTTCTCAAAATTAACCTAAGTTGTGCCTCCCCAGCAATGATGCCATTTTGACGAGCCTTGGATCTACCCTACTTAATTCAACCAGATTATCGATCAAATTTAATGTGTGTTTGTTGTAGTCGGATAAATCGAAACTGATCAAAAACCACTTAGATTAATGTCGAATCAAATATAAGCGGAAAAGTTTTTTACTTGGGCAAGCCCAAGGTCAAACTCAAGGAAGAAGCTTTTTCCTTAGACTAATTTGAAGTCAATTTTGATATTAGGTTTTCAGTAGAATATGTTTTTTATAATTTTTATACAATTAAAGAAACTACGATGCAAGCCAAATTTGACGATTAAAATACAAAGTATAGTCAAAGGAAGATAAAAAATGACAAAACTTGTCCAAAATATGAAATGCAATGTAATTAAGCTATTGTAATTTTTTTAAATTTTTGACTCTAAACGAATTAAATAAAAATTTAAGAAGAATGCGGGTAGTTTTTTGCAAGATTATTTTTTAATAAATACCAAATAAAATTATTTTCATATACAAAAATTATCCTACATACTTCTATGTGACAGGATTCTAGGAAAAATATTAAACTTCGAAAATGATAAATTTTGAACTTATTAAAAATCAATTAAACAAAATACTAATTAATTTATTAAGGCCTCGTGATGCGTGCAAATGAAGTGACTTTTGGGTACGAAGTAGAACAACTTAAACTATACCTATTGATGAGTCTGTGATTGGTCATCTCTATTCATTTATTTTATCTTAAAATCCCTTAGAAAACACTTGTATATATTACTAACTTCATATTCTTACTGACTTGCATCTGTTTGTAAATATTGTATATTTGCATATTATTTTAACCTAAAAAAATGAATAAAGAAAGAAAGAAAGAAAAAAAAAGGAAAGAAAAGAAGACTGTATATATGTAATAGATATAGGCTAACCCGAACCCCGAGAGAAGGTCAAGACTTGACCTGATCGACCTGGGACAAAGTAGGGGGAGATAGGGTCCTTAATCATAAAATCTAAAAAATTTGTGTGTTGTGTATATTTGTATACTACACTAATTTTTATACATAAATGGACGTCAAACAGAATAATTTTCAAAATAAAAGTTGTAAATAAAAATTTGGGCTAAATAATAAAATTAATTGCACAATCAAATCATGTATAGAATAAAAGCAACCACACTTGAAAAAAGCCCCTAAGAGAAAATTGAAAGATCAATTCCTGCCCCATATGAACTCAAATTGAACCAAACTCACTTCCATTGTATTCTAAAATCATATATTTAAAATGGTTGTGATTTCATAATTTTTGGAGTTACGGGTGAAAAGTTGGTTTTCTGGGGTGGTAAGCACAATTTTCCAATGTATTTTATACATATTGTATTTGTATATATTTGCAAATATTTTTACTAAATGTTTAAATTAAAAATAAAAATAATAAAATAATAAAAAAAGTAAATTGCTTATTAACCATTGTGGATAATGTCATATATGTATATAGCATACGTAAATATTCAATTTTCTTAACTAACTATCACAAAAAATTAACAATTAGCTTTTATTTTCCAATAAATAAAGTGACGAAAATTAAAAAAATAGTTAATTTCTGGTAATATTTTTTGACACTTATCTTTTTATCTCTATCTCATTACAATTTTCATCTCTCTTATATCTTCAACCAAAAATTCAAATTTCATTCTCTATCTTTTCTATTTATATCGCTCATTCTCCATCATTCCAACTGGATCAATCTTTGGTGAGAGGAGCCTGATCTCTGAAAGTCTTCTTATCGAGAAAGGTGCCTAGCCTCTGAGCCATCCGGTGACAGCGAGTCGGCCTTCATTGAGGCGATCGCGGTCTTTTCCGCTCCTAAGGCGAGGTACATTATTTTTGTTATTTTAATCCTAGATTAATTGTAGTTTTATTTTATTGTATTTGTTCTTCGTTGTCATTTTATTTTTCTAGATCTCAAAAAAATCCATCACAAATTTTGATTCATCTCCGATCCCGACTTTCATCTCATATTTCGATATCTACGCATTCTTTTCTAACTATCACAATATCTCAACTTCGGCCGCGTACGATGGTCGGAGACTTGGATCCATTCCTCATTCTTCGTTGGATCCCCATTCACATCTTCCATTTTGATTTGGGCTCAAGTCATCATGCTCGTGTTCGAATTTTGTTTATTAATAAAAAAATAAAAATAATATTTGTTTTCTTTTTTATTTTCTTTCTCTCTAACATTTAATTTACGGGATCATCTAAAAAAACTTTTTTTCTTTCTGTTTTTAATTTCTATATTTTTTATTTACAAAAAAAAGTTTTTCTTTTCATTACTGATTACTTTTGTAAAAAACAAAAAAATTGGCAGCACGGTGCCGCCCAACAGCCACGCCACCTGCCATTGAACCTCTATCTCCAACCGCCTGGAGAAAGCCGCTCCATTAGCCCCACCTCATAGGCACCAGCATCCCATTCCTCCCGCGTCGAAGGAGCCGCACCTCAGCTTTTTCCACCCTCCTCCGACAGTTCTCCATATAACACAACTCCTCTGCATCCACGTGGAGGCGACGCCTGCACGCACTACGTCCGCAGGCCGTGCATCACTGGCCCTCCAATTGCGCTGCCCCTCCTCGACTTCATCATCACGATGCCTCCGCCCCTCGACCTCATCCGCGACGTAGCCCCCACCTCTCCGCCTGCTCGTGCTCTCCACTAACACGTTGCCTCTCTGAGTGCTGCCTACCGCTTGAGGCACTTCCCAAACACGTGCAACACCGCACGGCGACCGGTGGTGGCCCTATCCACGCCCAGCGGCGCCGTACCTACATGCGTGAAGAAGAAAAGAACGACACCTTGTGCTTTGCTTGAGAAGGAAGACAAGTGAACCCTAAGCATTAAAGTATTGGAGAAATTGCAGTTTTACCTTGGAGATTTCCAAAAATTGTAAGAAGACCCCCATCTCCAACGCACGTGCATCGCACGTTTTAACTAGGTAAATTGTGATATTTACTTGCATTTTATTCATGTTATTCCTTTTTTGAAAACTATACACTATTTACAATTTAGTCCTTTGTTTCCAGACTATTTATCTTGCATGTTTTCTTATTGAAATAAATGTTATCTTTGGTCAATCAAATTCCCAAAAATTATGCTATGCTCCTGATGCGATTATCTTTCTAGCATAAATTTTTCATTGCATTTTATCATCATTTAATATTATTTAAAAAAAACAGTGTCTTTTCTCCTCTTGAAATTCTAAATTTCATAAAAAAATTGTATTCCAAAAATTCCAAAAAATTAGAGAAACTGTATTCCATTGATTTTTAATTTATTTGCAAAATTCGTGCATTGACTATTTATAAAACCAAAAAAAATTGAAAAAACCAAAAACCTTATAAAAATCACAGAAAATTCTATAAAATTCTAAAAATAGTGATTTTAGTTCTTGTATGTAGATATTTGTCTCTACTTTATCATAAAAATAGTTGCCCGGAGTTTTGGGCACTTAAGACATTTTTCAGATCCAAATTACTTCAAGATGTGCATTGTTCCTCATTTTTGCCACTGTTTGATTTTTAGAAAAATACAAAAACATCTGAAAATTCTAAAAAAATCACAAAAACATTTCAAAAACAAAAATATTTTCTCTGGATTTTACAAAGTATTTTTGATAAAATTGAAAAATACAAAAAGAGTTGGTATGTGTATTTCTTATCTTGTAAATATTGCTCCTTATTATGGAAATAAAAAAATTCTGCAAAATTAAAATTACTAAAAATTTGAATATCAGAAAATAAAAAATAAAAAGAGAAAAAATTCACAAAAAGCAAGGATAGTTTGCCTTTGATATTCCTGCTTTTTCTTTTAATTGTTTTTTTGGTTAATTGAATAACCCTCGGGAATTGTAGCCTCCATGAGTTCGATCTTGTCCGCTATATAAGTTAATAAGTAGCAAAAAAATTTCTCTTGTTCCACATTATTCCTTGTAATTATTCTGCAGGAACAGAAAAAAATAAATTTGTTTGTTTGTCACGGGATTTTTGGGGATAACAACGACTTCTATATCATTAATTTTTGACCCTCGAGCATCTCGTGCCAACACCTATTGTGATTTTTTTGGCGATTTCTGGAGCAATAGATAATTTAATATGGAATTTAAAGCACACAGTGGACAAATTATGTCAATTTTTACGAAAATAATAATATTAAATTCCCTGAAGCTCACAAAAATATGACAAGTGTTCACAATGATAAGTCACAAGTTTCTCTACAACATGCAATTTTTGGAATTTAAAAATGATGCTAAATGAGTGATGAAATAAAGATGCAAACACAGGGACCAAAATGCAAACAAGAATAAAAATTGTTTCAAACAAAATGTGCATACAGGGACTAAAATGCAATTACCTATAATGCATGGGGTAAATGTACAAATACACCACTAGAATACGTATGCGTCTCGTAATGTGTCTGGCAGGGACTGAAATGTAATTTGGAAAACTTCTAGGGGTCTCAATGTAAAAATGCCCAGGTATCACATAATGAACACATGAGGTGCTAGGCTCGGGAAGCGTCGAAGGCTCGGACGGTGGCTCAGGTCTTCTATAGGCTCGATCTTGCTTCGAATAAGTCTCTTATGCTCCGAGCCTAAGGGGTGGGGAAGAGGCTCAGAGCTAGAGACATAGCAAACGAGGGTCCGTCAGATCGAAATCAAACTCATGGTATCCGGAGCCCCTGGAGCAGGTGACGTGGATGAATGGTGACCGTTGGATGATCACCGGGGGTGAATCCAACATCAACTGTAGCCTGGGTTCTTCCTCCTCAGCCAGTGCGGTGGTAGCAACTTCAGAGCTCCGACGAAGCTTCTGCAGCTCCGCTACCCTCTCCCTCGCTCGGTGAAGACGCCAGAAGGCTCCTGAGTGGATGGGAATGATTGCGAAGGTGAAGCGGAGCGATCAAAGCTTCTGGAAGAGGCAGGCATGGTCTGTAGGTCGGGAACGATGGAGCTCGAAGCAGCTCTGGCGAAGGTCCGACCAATGGCGAAAATAGTTCCTGCAGTGCTAATGATTATAGCCGAATCATGTAGGTGCTCGTGTGGAGTGGAGTAAGTGCTTGAGGCCTTATGGAGTGAAGTGGTGAACAAGAGGTGGTGTTCCTCTACCATGATCGATGGAGCAATGGTCGGAGCAGTCGATGCGTCGTGAAGGTGAACGGAATGTGCACGAATATGGCAGCTCCAAGGTGGAGCTTAGGCGATGATCAGTGGAAGGAGATGTCGGATGAGGTAGCCTAATAAATTAGGGGAGTGTCGAGAAGGAAGAATGTCAAGACCCGTCCAGCTAACCGGAACGTGCCGCAACAGAGATCTTTATTCTTTTTTTCCTCAAAGTACACACGTGGCAATCTCATGAAACATAACATCTTTGTAACTATAAAGTTTACATTACAAAGAAGTGTCTTACACAAGTTCTATTACAACTCCTTACAAAACAACAGACAGTACAAAAAAATGAAAACCATCAACATCACCTCCTTCTAGTGTGTAAGTTGTCCTTTCTCCTTCTGGTCGTAATTCTGTTGATCTGTACATAATTATAATATAACGGGATGACTCCAAACCCATTGAGCTTAGACCCAGTGAAAGGATCTCAAGCTTTTTACATATAGCTAAAAGTTGAAATATTATCATCATACCAAAAATTATGCTGATAACTTTGAAATAGCTTGAAAAGACACTTTATGACAGTAAACATATAACAAATGCTAGTTTTGCAATTGAACGCTGTAATTACTTCAAAAGAAGATGAACTGAAACATAATTGTCACTATCAAGCTGTTTGCATTAATCACCACTGTGGCTAAGTTATCGACTCATGAACGTTGAAACAAAGCTAAGTCATACGTGCAGACGGTCCCAAAGACCAAAAACACCCTGCATACGGCCCAAAGCCCATATGTATACAGAATGCGAACCCAAAGTCCTCTTGATACCATATCTAATGCTTTGCCATATCTAATGGCAGTTTCAGGGTCATATCTAATGACATCACCATATCTAATGGCTAGTTCATGACTTGTATAAAATAGCTATTGTGATGCTTACTTTCTGATTGTGATTCTTTTCGTACTCTTGCTAAGTCATGCTCATAACTCTAATTCATGATCATACAACAATCTGGCAAAACATGCATATTCTTGCAACTGAAACTATTAAGGACTTGAAAACTGATGTATATTGCATAACGTCTGTTCCAACATGTTTCTTTAATATAAAGTTCAAATCTAAGTAGTGAAACTTCTGTTTCGTGTTCTACAAAGAAGAAAATGCTTGGAAACGTTTTATCATGATAAAACACTTGAAACAACATTTGAAAAACTTTTCTAAAGACCGGATTTCATATCTACTATATGGTACTTGCAATTCATACCTAAAAGCTTTAGAAAAACACGATTGCATACTTGCTATTCAAAACCATGCATAAAAAGCTAAAGATTATTGCTTTAAAATAGCGCTTGAGTATCCCTCACCTGATCGATATCTAACTCGTGTCAAGATCTCCTTCTTTAGTGAAATACCCCTATAGCCATCTTATATTGAATACTACGGCTTGGTGCGGACAGAACTTCGTTACGGCTTCAAAAATGCTCTCGATCACCGATAGGGCTTCGTCGTGGCTCTTGTCGTGCTCCTCCAGCAACCTCGGAGGCCTTGTGGCTCTAAGGTGGAGAGAGTGGCGTGTGGGATGAAGTGAATGGAATGGGGGGTCATGGGTATATATAGTCCCCCAACCCCTTTACATGTGTGACATGTGTCAACATGTAAGGGAGGAACTAAGACACATGTTGCCTCCTTCTTATGCATGAAGACACACGGCAATACTTGTCATCCATTCACCATGCCACTTGTCTCCTATTCATGAGAGAACATGTTGCCCAAGCAAGAGTCTACACTAGGACACATGTTAGTCATAGGATGATGACACCTGGCATTCTTGGGCTTTGACACCTGTCCTGAATATATGACGACACGTGTCCCATGATTTCCTCTCCATGTGTCCTACTTTTGCTAATGACATTTAATTATCTTTAATGACGGGTAATTAGCACTAATCATGGTTAATTATGATTAATGATGTGTAGGGCACATGTTAGTCATAGAATGACGACACATGGTACTCTTGTGCATTGACACATGTCCTGAATGTACAATGACACATGTCCTATGATTTGTCTTCCATGTGTCCTACTATTGTTAATGACACTTAATTATCACTAATGACGGATAATTAGTGCTAATCATGCTTAATTTGTCTTAATGACATGATTATGGGCTAATGAGTTATAAATCTATAACATTGTGGTCCTACACTAGTAGTGGATTTTACTACTTATGCTACTACCATACTTCTCGATTTCTAGATGTGGTACTATTTTTGGTGTGCTACAGAAATCCAAAGAACCTTTTTGAAGTCATATTTATACAAGATGGTCTCTGATTTACACACAATACGTTTCCATAAAATCGTTGTATTAAGGTGAATCTATTGAAAGTGTGAATACTATCAATCCAATATTTCCTTGAAATAACACTTGCTAACATCCAAACCAAGTATATATATAGTGATATTCTACAAAAACTCAAGGTTATACAAAATAAGTATTACAATTTCTCCCCTACTTGAAATAAATTTCGTCCTCGAAATTGTAGAACCTTTGCTAGTTAGAAAATAGGTGGGGATATTGAGATCTCATTTCTTCCTCTCGTTCCCATGTGGCTTCTTCAATTGCGTGACTCCTCCATAAAACTTTAACTAAAGGAATCTTCTTTGTACGAAGCTCTTGTACTTTATAATCTAGAATTTCTACAGGAACCTCCTCGTATGATAGATATTCCTTCAATTGAATATCTTGGGGTTGTATCATATGGGTTGGATCTGGAATTTACTTCCGAAGTGTGGAGACATGAAAGACATCATGTATCCTTGCTAGTTCATATGGAAGTCGAAGATGATAGGCTACACTTCCAGTTCTCTCTGTGATCTCGTAAGGGCCAATGTATCTTGGGCTTAGTTTCCCTTTCTTCCCGAATATGATTAGGCCTTTCCATGGAGATACTTTTAGAAACACATGGTCTCCCACTTGAAATTCTAAGTCTCTCCTGCGCTTATCTGCATAACTTTTCTGTCTGCTTTGTGATGCCTTCAAGCATCTCTTGATTTCCTCAACTTTTTCTATTGTGCTTTGTATTAATTTAGGTTGAACCAATTTTCGTTCTCCCACCTCACTCCAGCAGATAGGTGTTCTGCATGGTCTACCATATAAGGCTTCATAAGGTGCCATCCCAATACTAGCATGATAGTTTTTATTGTATGCAAACTCTATAAGTGAGAGATGTTCATCCCAGCTTTCTTTAAAGCTTAGTGCACAAGCTCTAAGCATGTCTTCTAAAGTCTGGATAGTCCGTTCTGATTGGCCATCTGTTTGAGGATGAAAGGTTGTACTAAATGCTAACTTTGTTCCCATAGCTTTATGTAAGCTTGGCCAAAGTTGGAAGTGAATCGTGGATCTCTATCAGATACAATTGACACAAGAGCCCCATGACGGCTAACGATATCATTAACAAAGATCTTTCCCAAGCGGTCTAGACTGTATGTCATGTTAATGGCTAAGAAATGTGCAGATTTAGTTAATCTGTCTACTATGACCCATATCGCATCGTGACCTCGACGGGTCCTTGGAAATCCTGTAACAAAATCCATAGTGATGTGTTCCCATTTCCATTCTGGTATTGGAAGTGGTTGTAATGTCCCCGAAGGTCTCAAACGCTCTGGTTTAGTTTGTTGGCATATAGGACATCTAGAAACATACTCTGCAATCTCTCTCTTCATGCTAGACCACCAATAGTAACTCTTAAGCGTTCTATACATCTTAGTACTTCCTGGGTGCGTAGTATACATGGAGTTATGTGCCTCCTCCAGAATCTCAGTCTTTATATCAAATTTGTTCGGAACACACAATCTTCCTTTAAAAAATAAAACCCCTTGGTCATCTATTGTATACCCGGCTTCATCACCTCCCCTACTCTTCTCAATCATTCTACTGATTTCAGAATCATGGAGTTGTGTTTCCTTAATTTTATCATATAATATGGGTCTCACTTGTAAGGATGCTAATAAGACTCCAGAGCTATTTATGTTTAACTTTGCACGTAACTCTTTCAACTGTAAATACTGTACTTTTAAGTGAGATAGCTGACCCTTAGACTTTCGACTGAGAGCATAAGCTACGACATTGGCTTTCCCCGGGTGATATTCTATGGAACAATCATAATCTTTGATTAGCTCCAATCATCTTCTTTGCCTTAAATTCAACTCTTTCTGAGAGAAAATATATTTCAAACTCTTATGATCCGTAAAGATTCGACAAGTTTCTCCATATAGGTAATGTCTCCAGATCTATAAGGCAAACACTATAGCTGCTAACTCAAGGTCATGAGTTGGGTAAATTAACTCGTGTTGTTTAAGATGTCTAGAAGGATAAGTAATCACCTTATCCTTCTGCATTAAGATGCATCCCAACCCTTGTCTTGAGGCATCGCTATAGATTACAAAATTACCCTGACCTGAAGGAAGGCTAAGTATAGGTGCTGAGGTGAGAGGACTCTTGAGTTCCTTAAAACTCTTCTCGCATTCTTCATCACAACTATAATTCACATTCTTCCTAGTTAATCTTGTCAATGGTGCCGACAATTCTAGAGAAGTTTTCAGAAAATCTTCGATAATACCCAGCTAACCCAAGAAAACTTCGGATTTCTGATGCATTTATCGATCGTTTCCATCTAAAAACTGCTTCTATCTTTGATGGATCTACTATTATTCCTTCTCCAGATATGACATGGCCTAGAAATGCAACCTTATTCAACCAAAACTCACATTTATCAAACTTTACATATAATCGGTGTTCCTTCAGAGTTTGAAGTATAATTCTCAAGTGTTCTCTATGTTCTTCCTCTGTTTTAGAATATACTAGAATTTCATCAATAAATACGATCACGAACTTGTCCAGATATGGACAAAAAACCCTATTCATCAAGTCCATAAAGGCAGCTGGGGCATTTGTCAATCCAAAAGGCATCACCAAGAATTCATAATGTCCATATCGGGTTCGGAATGCAGTTTTAGGAACATCTTCTCCTCTAATTTTTAACTGATGATAGCCATATCTCAAATTAATCTTGGAAAACGTAGAAGACCGTTGCAATTGATCAAATAATTCATCAATTCTGGGCAGAGTATAGTTATTGCGGACAGTCACTCTGTTTAGTCTCCTGTAATCTATACACAGTCTCGTGGAACCGTCTTTCTTTTTGACAAATAGAACAGGAGCACCCCATGGAGACATAATGGATTGTATAAATCCCTTCTCTGTCAACTCCGGTAATTGGGTTTTGAGTTCTTTGAGTTCAACTGGGGCCATTCTGTAAGGAGCTAAGGAAATTAGATCTGTACCCGGAGTGAGGTTAATAGTGAATTCAATTTCCCTATCAGGAGGAACTCCTAGCAGTTCATTTGGAAACACTTCTGGAAACTCCTTCACCACCGAGATATTTTCTAAACTAACTGCTTCTGTCTTAGTATTAAACACATAAGCAACATAAGAGAAATATCCCTTCCTTAATAACTTCTGAGCTAAGAGACAGGAGATGACGTGGGTAGGATATATCCTTCTTTCACCATAGAAAGTCAATTCGACATCACCTGGTCTTCTAAAATTAACATGCTTCTTATGACGGTCTAGAAGAGCATGATATGCACTTAAGCAATGCATTCCTATGATAGCATCAAATTCCCTTATCTCCATAGGAATCAAGTCTACTTCAATAAAATGTTCTCTTATCTTTACCAAACAATTTCAGAGGACATCCCTAATAATTTCTGGTTCTCCTTTAGGTAAAGAAATTGCTAAAGCATGCTTGAGAGTACTTGCTACTTTATCATCATATATGGAGAATCTTTGTGAAATAAAAGAATGACTTGCACCAGAATCAATAAGAGTATGTGCACTTTTACCAAAAATAATAGTGGTACCTGATACAACATCATCTGCAGATATGGCCTCCTCTAAGGTCATAGCAAAAGCTTTTCCCTCTATCTGGTTTGATCTCTTCTGTGTATTGCTTTTATTTTGTTCCCTTGCAGGTGGAGGACGACGTATAACGATATCACGATTTTCATTTTGTGCTGGTCTCCCCATAACCCGACGACCTTGGACAAGTGTGGGACAATTCTGACGTATGTGGCCATCTCGCCACTATGATAACATCCAGCGGTCCCCTTGCGGCAACTTCCGGGATAAAACTTTCCACAGTTTGTACATTATGGAAAAGAAAGTGATCTATTTTCAGAAGTCCCAACTGTAAATCTATCTTTTCAGAGTTTCTGTTATTCGTATTAACAACTACTCTAGGAAGAATGTTTTTATGTGGCGCTAACGATTCAATAACTATCTTTGTAGCTCCAGAATGTTTCAGTTTATGTTCCTACCTATTATCTGGATATGCCAACAGAGATGTACGGTCTAATGAGGCTACTACGAAATATTTACTCATGGGCGGGGCAAGCTCTTCTATTCTGGTTCATGGTTTCTCTTGGCTATATGGTTTATCCGGGGGAGATCGAGCTTCAAGAAATAGTGAATGGTCTTATCAATACACAAATGTATAACTCCCCGGGAATTCCAATTGCGCTTATATCCATCACTGTAGGAATTGGGTTCAAGCTTTCCCCAGTCCCTTTTCATCAATGGACTCCTGACGGATTCCCTTGTATTCTAAGAGCTGACCTATTATCTTGCCTTGAATTCCCAGATATTCTTGGTTCTTTGTTCATGGCTCCTCTCCACTAGGGTCTATCTGCAACCCTGTTCTTTCCGTGATCATTACATTTCCTTCTTTCTATCACTACTCGTTCAACCTGACGAGCATGCTCTACTAATTTTGCATAATCAGTATATCCCATGGCCGAAACCATTTCCTTTAAGTCAATATGCATACCATCTTCTAGACGTCTACACTTTTCTTCCTCTGTTGCAACCAGAAAAGCGGTAAACTTTGAAAATCTGTGAATTTCTTCTCATATTCATCAAACAAATTGCTCCTCTGAGTAAGGAATAGGAATTCCCTACGTTTCTTCTCCTGATAAACCCTTGGGTAATATTTTTCATTAAACGCTTTCTAAAAGATCTCCCATGTAATGTGAGATGGGTTCGGATGTTTCATTTTCACCGATGTCCACCAATCATCGGCGCTATCTTTCAGTAAAAATATTGTATACTTCATCATCTGTTCATCTGTACAGTCCATTAGAGCAAATACTTTCTCCATATTCTTGAACCATTCCCTTGCCTTCTTTGGATCAGTGTCTCCTACAAATGGTTCTCCTCCCAGCTTCTTTACATGCTCAAATGGCAATTGGTGCTCAAATTCATGTCTTTTAACAGACTGGGCCGCCATGCCTCCTAGTGTTTGAGCTATCAAGGTCAACGTGTCATACACGTTGTTGTTGTTATTCTCCTGACTAGGGCCTTGGGTGGTCGCATGTGGCTGCTCTCCTGCCATTGTTTCCTATAAAAATAAAACCTCAATTAGATCCTTCATCAACATAAATCCTCCAATAATGATTCCAGATATCCTCGAGACTATAAAATAAATTTTCTTCTAAGATTAACTCAATTTATGATAACTAAATTTTCTTCCAATACTATAGATCAACTCCTAATATACTTCTTGCTAAAGGTCCTAAAACCATTGCTCTGATACCACAAGTTGTCAAGACCTGTCCCGCTAACCGGAACGTGCCGCGACAGAGATCTTTCTTTTTTTTCCCTCAAAGTACACATGTGGCAATCTCATGAAACATAACATCTTTGTAACTATAAAGTTCACATTACAAAGAAGTGTCTTACACATGTTCTTTTACAACTCCTTACAAAACAACAGACAGTACAAAAAAATGAAAACCATCAACACCACCTCCTTCTAGTGTGTAAGTTGTCCTTTCTCCTTCTGGTCGTAATTCTATTGATCTGTCCCTAATTATAATATAACGGGATGAGTCTAAACCCATTATGAGCTTAGACCCAATGAAAGGATCTCAAGCTTTTTACATATAGCTAAAAGTTGAAATATGATCATTATACCAAAAATTATGCTGATAACTTTGAAATAGCTTGAAAAGAGACTTTATGACAGTAAACATATAACAAATGCTAGTTTTGCAATTGAACACTATAATTACTTCAAAAGAAGATAAACTGAAACATAATTGTCACTATCAAGCTGTTTGCATTAATCACCACTGTGGTTAAGTTATCGACTCATGAACGCTGAAACAAAGCTAAGTCATATGCGCAGACGGTCCCAAAGACCAAAAATACCCTGCATACGGCCCAAAGCCCATATGTATACAGAATGCGAACCCAAACTCCTCTTGATACCATATCTAATGGTTTGCCATATCTAATGGAGGTTTCAGGGTCATATCTAATGACATCACCATATCTAATGGCTAGTTCATGACTTGTATAAAATACCTACTGTGGTGCTTACTTTCTGATTCTGATTCTTTTCGTACTCTTGCTAATTCATGCTCATAACAGCTCTAATTCATGATCATACAACAATCTGGCAAAACATGCATATTCTTGCAAGTGGAAACTATTAAGGACTTGAAAACTGATATATATTGCATAATGTCTGTTCCAACATGTTTCTTTAATATAAAGCTCAAATCTAAGTAGTGAAACTTCTGTTTTGTGTTCTACAAAGAAGAAAATGCTTGGAAATGTTCTATCATGATAAAACACTTGAAATAACATTTGAAAAACTTTCTGAAGACCGGATTTCATATCTACTATACGGTACTTGCAATTCATACCTTAAAGCTATAGAAAAACACGATTGCATACTTGGTATTCAAGACCATGCATAAAAAGCTAAAGATTATTGCTTTAAAATAGCGCTTGAGCATCCCCCACCTGATCGATATTTAACTCGTGTCAAGATCTCCTTCTTCAGTGAAATCCCCCTATAGCCGTCTTAGATTGAATACAACGACTTGGTGTGGACAGAACTTCGTCACGGCTTCAAAAACGCCCTCGATCACCGATAGGGCTTCGCCATGGCTCTTGTCATGCTCCTCCAGCAACCTCGGCGGCCTTGTGGCTCTAAGGTGAAGAGAGTGGCGTGTGGGATGAAGTGAATGGGATGGGGGTCATGGGTATATATAGGCCCCCAACCCCTTTACATGTGTGACATGTGTCGACATGTAAGGGAGGAACTAAGAGACATGTTGCCTCCTACTTATGCATGAAGACACATGGCAATACTTGTCATCCATTCACCATGCCACTTGTCTCCTATTCATGAGAGAACTTGTTGTCCAAGCAAGAGTCTACACTAGGACACATGTTAGTCATACACATGGCATTCTTGGGTTTTGACACTTGTCCTGAATATATGATGACACGTGTCCCATGATTTCCTCTCCATGTGTCTTACATTTGTTAATGATATTTAATTATCTTTAATGATAGGTAATTAGCACTAATCATGCTTAATTATGCTTAATGATGTGTAGGACACATGTTAGTCTTAGAATGACGACACATGGTACTCTTGTGCATTGACACATATCCTGAATGTACAGTGACACATGTCCTATGATTTGTCCTCAATGTATTCGACTATTGTTAATGACACTTAATTATCACTAATGACAGATAATTAGTGCTAATCACGCTTAATTTTTCTTAATGACATGATTATGGGCTAATGAGTTATAAATCTATAACATTATGGTCCTACACTAGTAGTGGATTTCACTACTTATGCTACTACCATACTTCTCGATTTCTAGATGTACTATTTTTGGTGTGCTACAAAAATCCAGAGAACCTTTTTGAAGTCATATTTATGCAAGATGGTCTCTGATTTACACACAACACGTTTCCATTAAATCGTTGTATTAAGGCGAATCTATTGAAAGTGTGAATACTATCAATCCAATATTTCCTTGAAATAACACTTGCTAACATCCAAACATAGTATATATATAGTGATATTCTACAAAAACTCAAGGCTATACAAAACGTGTATTACAAAGAAGATGAAGATCAGAGAAGGAGATGGAGGGTGCTACCTAGGAATTTAGCCTCGAGGTGGAGTCTCCGGTCGTCGCTCGAGGGTCGGTCGAAGACCGAGCTCTAGCAGCTCGTCGGTGAAGCTGCTTGCACGGCGAAGCTCGTCGTCGATCTCATCGTAGAGGATCTCTATCTTCGCTCGGATTTAGGCCTAATCACTGTCACTGAAAGGTGGAGTCGAGCTCAAGGAACTCTCTGTTGGACATGGGAGCTCATGGTGAGTATGCAATAAATGTTATTGCAAATATGATTCCCTGATCTGAAATGAAGAATAAATAATTTGCATAATCGGTCCCTTAGTACAATTAGGGTTATGTACCGTGGCCATCTTAATGATCATACTGCTGTTGATTCAATAATGGTAGATGCTAGTGCTTGGATGAATATCTAAAGAGTTATATTGAGGACTCATCAAGCGCCATTAAATGATTTTTAAGAGATGATCTCCAGCCTGAGGAGAAGATGACAATCCTCTCTCTGAAGGTTGATATCTAACTGACCTCTTGATGTAGGTCCTCTGCATAGGAATAGAGATTCAGAGGTGTTAGATAAGTTAGGTCAAAGAGTTGACTTAACGAGATCGAGACAACTGAAGTCCTATATAGTATGTTGTCACGATACTGGCATGCATCCTCTGACCAGAGACAAATGTTTACTATATGTCTGAGTAGGTACATTTTCAAGACCAATAGGTTGATGACCTAATCAAGGTCTATACACCGACGCGCTGGTGTGCATACAAGGTCATATGAGTAATACGATCTCTGAAAGGGATCATACAGGTTCATTTACTGAACCGGAAGACATTAGCTCAATCATGAGATTTTGGGAAGAATCAAATTCCATGCACGTTTGTCTCATTTTGGAAGCTTGACTGAATTTGTAGGTTTGATATATACTTTTGGAAAGTATATGATCGAGATCTAGGTATTTAATATGCTTTTGGAAAGTATATGATCGATACCGACTCTCAACGATCAAATGAGAAACTTACTAATAAAAACCCTGAAGTAGATAATGTAAAATTGATCAAATACTTCGGGTTTATTCTGAGTCTTCCAGTATGCAGGATGTATAGGTATTGGGAATACCTGAGGGTGATGTGATCATAAACGATTGTATAACCATGACACTTCCATTCCTAGGGAGTGATGAAATATGTCTGGATTTTATTGACTCCTCTCAGTAGAGAAGTAGTCTGATCTTGGTCCAAATGTTGGACATTGATCTGAATGTGATTCAGATGCAATGAGAAGATTTGATTTACTTTCTTGATTTAATAAAGCATCTATGGGAGGCTCGAGATGTGGATTTGAGATATGATCTAAATATCCAAGGCACTATACGTGGAACAATACAATTGAGCTATCCTTTTCTCCAAGTATTCGTGGAGAAAGTGCATTATCCTTGAAAGAGTACATGGATAATTCCAATGTTGATATGTATATCCGAGCATTGAGAAAATTGATAACTAAATGTGATTTAATTATCATGAATAATATGAACTTGATTCATATTATACAGAGAGTTATCTAAGATAATTAAATGTGATTTAGTTGTTAAAGATGTGAATAATATGAATGTGATTCATATTATTTGGGAACAAGAGAATAGAGATCCAAGATGATTAAATGTGATTTAATTGTCATGGATATGAATAATGTTGATAACATTATCCATATTAATCATATATATTATAAATGTGATTTATAATATATAAGAGAAAGCTATTTGTAATTTACATTCGTTAATTAAATGTTGATGTGAATTGGACTCGCATTTGACAATTAATTGAAAATGTTATTCTCATTTTATTTTGGGTTGTGAATGTCATTCACAAATTCCCAATGGCATTATTGCAATGTTCAAAAAATAAATTGGATTTATTTGTGAAATAATTTGCAACAAAAGTTGTTTCGAATATTGGAGAGAATCATGAGATAATGTAATCTCATGTAATAAGGAAAGGAGAGCCACCTTCCATAAAGGAAGAGTGGACGACCACAATTCCTATAAGGAATATGGTAGCCGTCCATGCTCCTTATGGAAGGAGGCTTGCATCCTTCCTATATATCCAATGGAGATTGATTTAATGTAAATTAAATTATATTGAATATATATTTGATTTTATTCAATTAATTATTGTTGTGTTTTTAACAACAAATCATGTCCATTAAAAGAAACATAAATCAATGTCAACCATTGGATATGTGTTGTCCGTGGATTGAGATCCATAGATCCCAAAATATTAGAAAAGGAGAGGCACCCCTTGCTCTTCTTGGTTACAACAACACAATGAGAACATAAGGCTCTCTCTCTATCATTTTCTCTACATGCCCACTCTCTCTGTCATATGGCCGTCCACCATGGATGCTCTAGGGAGAGTCTCTATCGTCGTAGCATCATCATTATGCTGCTCGATTGTTTGCCCGTGGATCTTTGTCTTCTTCAGTGCGTCTCACTCATGAAGAAGACGTCATATCTTGTGGGACAAGATCAGGAGATCCGTTGCTTGAATCATCAACATGAATTGCGAGCAGCACATGTTTCATCAACCCGCTCGCAAGCGTCTCCTCCATCGGATCGGACTTGAGATACTGGGTCTCTTCATTTAGAGACTCGATTGTTAGACATGTGAGCACTGGGAACACCATTCTTACAATAAGTATTATTGTAATATATTTGTTTATCCATAAAAGTTATTAATGTTTCACTCCATTTCTGAAATTAAATGAATGAATGCACTATAAGGTCCCTCTGTACAATTAGGGTTATGTACCATGACCATCTTGATGATCATATAGCTGTTGATTAATTAAATGAATCATACAAGCTGGTGTTTGGATGAATATCTAAGGAGATAGATAGAGGACTCGTCAAGCACCGTCAAATGATTGTTAAGAGATGATCTCCAGCCTGATTAGGAGATGGCAATCCTTTTCTCACATAGGCTGATATCTGACCGACCTCTTAATGCAGGTCCTCTGCATAGGAATAGTGATTCGGAGGTGTCAGATTAGTTAGGTCAATGGGTTGACTTAACGATATCGAGATAACCTAAGTCCTATGTTGAATGTTGTCACAGCATAGGTACACATCCTCTGACCAGAGACAGATGTATTGCTATATGTCTGAGTATGTACATTTGGCAGACCGATAGGTTGATGGCCTAACCAAGGTTTATACACCGACGAGCTGGTGTACATATAAGGGCATATGAGCAATACGATCTCTGAAAGGGATCATACAGGTTCACTTATGAACCAGAAGACATGAGCTCAGTCATGAGGTATTGGGACCGAACAAATTCCATTCATGGTCATCGTGCTTTCGAAGCATGACATGAATTTGAAGGTATGATATATGCTTTGGGAAAGCATATGATCGATACCAACTCCCAATGACCAAGATTAAGAAACTTAATGATTAAACTCTGAAGAAGACAGTGTAAAATTGATCTTAATCTTCAGGATGATCATGGGTCTTCCAGTATGCAGGATGTACAGGTATTAGGAATACCTAAGGGTGATTTGATCATAAATGATTGTATAACCATGACGCTTCCATTCCGTGGGAGTGATGAAACAGGTCTGGATTTTAGTGACTCCTCTCAGTAGAGAAGCAATCTGATCATGGTTCAAGTGTTGGACATTGTTCTGAATGTGATTCAGATACAATGAGAAGATTAGATTTGCGGTATTGATTTAATCAAGCATCTGTGGGAGGTCCGTAGGATCTGAATTTGAGATGAGATCTCAACATTCAAGTCACTATACGCGGAACAATACAATCGTCCTGTCCTTATCTCCAAGTATATGCAGAGAAAGCACATTATTCTTGGAGGGATTCAAGAATAATTCGTTTGATGAATTACATATCCAAGCATGAAGGACTTGATGATTAAATGAGATTTAATTATCTAGCATAATATGAATGAGATTCATATTGTGAGAATAATTATCCAAGATAATTAAATTGGATTTAATTGTCAAGGATTAGAGAATGTGGATAATACTATGCATAATATTTTGTATTATAAATATGATTTATAATATACATATATTGAAGAGAGAGAAATTTTATAAATAGCATTTGTTAATTATTAATGTGGATTGGATTCACATTAATTAATTAATTAGAAATGCAATTTACATATTAGTTTTGGTTGTGAATATGATTCAATATTTATCAATGGTATGATTGAAATATTCACAAATTAATTTGGAATTAATTTGGCGGATATTTTTAATAATACATTGAGAAAAAAATAATATAAAATAAAAGGGATATAAATAACCTCCAAATGAGGTGGCCTCACCAATGACATAGTCAAAGGTGACACCCCCTCAATTTCAGGAGGAAATTGGTTATCTCCCTTTTATTATATTATTATCTCTTGATAATTAATTTATGTTAAATTAAATTGTGTTGATAATGTTGCAACATATATTTAATTTAAATATAAATTAATGTTTTTGGTTTTAGCCAAATCTTGTCTATTGATTAATACATAGATCACCATTGCCGTTGGATCTATGTGTCCCATGGATTGAGATCCATTGGATCCTAAACTAATATAAAAGGAGGGCTAACCTATCCTTTCATTGTACATTATTAAGGTTTGTAGTAGCCTACTACTCTCTCTCTCTCTCATTCTCGCCCTCTCTCTTTCTCTTCTCCAAGAAGTGGCCGTCCACTTTGTGTTGAGAAGGAGAGTCTCTCTCGCCTTCGCCTTTCGACGACTTGAAGATCTCCTTCTTCTTTGGGGCTTCTTGCTCTAAAGTAAGACGACGGATTTTGTTTGACAAAATCAGGGATTCATTGCTTAGATCTTCATCGAGGATTGCGGAAGGAATGCGTCTCATCATCGCTCCCGCAAGTGCGTTCTTCGTGGATCGGACTTAAGGCAGGAGGATCTCTTGTTTGGGATTTCACGATTACAACCACGCTACAAGAGGTATTCCTTATACTTTGTTTTTTTTTAAACGATCCGAGAAATGTTCTCGTGATCATGTGGTTTCATCACTAGATTTAAAAATTTTAATTTCCGCCGCATCTAGCGACTAGTGCGACTAGTTGCCCCGATTGCATCTGATGCGATCGACACACTTCCGTGATGCGCTTAAGGATTCTTAATATCTTTAAAGTGGTATCAGATCCTTATGTCGAATAAGATTTTGGATATGATCCATAGACATAGGACGACTTGGGTTTGAAAGGGTCGCGGAAGTTTTGTCGCATTTCAAATTTTCGCACCTCTGTCTAATTAAAATTTTCAGTACTGTTTAAATTATTTAAACACGAAATTTGCAATTTGATTTTGTTTCTCATTAAATAAGGAAACCATAGGATCTGAGTTTATGTAATTTGGACTTCATTTGCTCAAGATATGGCCTTTTGAATATGCATGTATTCACTGTTGCGGGAACTGCGGATCTAATCGTGATTAATGAGTTATTTACTGTTTTGATATGCCTCGAAATGCGTGAATTATTACTTGGGTTCTTTAATAAATCAAATTGGCAATCTTAAGAAATTGATTTTGCAATTTTTGGATTTAAATTGATCGAGATAAGTTAATTTTGGTGATTGGGGGTCACTGCTGGAAATTGACATCTTTTGATCTTGAACCTTGTGATAAGTCATTCAAATATGATGATGAAAATTAATGATTAATTTTTTGAAATAATTATTGATAAATATTTGTGAAATATTTAAAGAGATAATTATTTCATTGAATAACATTTACCTTAACCATGATGATAAGATAATTGATCTTGATCATTGGTTGATATGAATTCATCAACAAACATTGATTCATGAAAAATCTTAGTATATCCTACAATAGTTGCAGGACAACTTTTACAAGAAAAACTCTCTTGCTTGAATAGGATTGGGGATTTGTTTAGAAAATCTCCTTATAATATAATTAAAATTATTTTGATGTATATTATATGGTATAATTTCAGTTGAATAACCGATTAGCGTCTCAAAGTACATGATGATCTATCTGGCATTATCCTTTCCTGAGGTGGATATGGTGCCTAGTCGGAGAGCATTGGGGTCGCGGGTTGCAACGTATGTGGTCTGTCCCACTCTCGTCGGTACTGGCCATGACAGCGGGTAGGGACTCGTTAATGTCGGAGAAAGTCAAAGTGTAATTTTCTAATTATTAATGTACTTTGAGAATATACCTACTATTCAAGTAATAATCAAGTTTGTTAATTGATGATTGGACTGATGATTAATTTAATGTGATTAAATTAATTATATCCAATAAACACTCTATTATGAATAGATGTATATTTCCCTTGGAAGAGTTAATTATGTGAATATGATTCACGATAATTAATTATTACAATTGGAATATGAGGTGGAGGATCACATAAGTGACATCCATAGTCTCCCGTCAAGGCAAAGGATTCCGTCGCCAGATGTTGTATATAGGATCCTATATATGATTTATTAGGATCGGGTTCTTTGCTTCTCTAAAGAGTAAGGCCGTATACGTAGTAACCCCAATATTGAGTCCTCATATTATTGGGGTGATATTGGATTGTGTATAGTGAGTATTAAGCCTGTTGACGGTTGGTTCAATTCACAACGAGTCAACATCATCTTAGGGGTAGTGGGCTCGGGTGTTAAAGACCAAATTGGGAAATGCAAGTTGGACTTGCAAGGAGGAATGAGTTCCCGCTTCTTTTTATCGGAGTCGCAAATTCTCATATTATTGGGATGTGACAAAGATAGGAAAGGAGAACCCAGATCTTGCTTGAGATATAGTGGTAAGTATATCTCTTATTTTGAAAGACAATAAGGGAATAATATTTCAAAATTGACATAGTAAGAAAAAATTGATTTAAAATACCTTAATCAAATATCTTAAAATGAATATATATTTATGTTCTAATATAGTGCATTCTTAATTTCAGAAAATGAAGTCCATGAACCGACTTAGCAGGCTCCTGGAGGTCAACCAGTTGACCGGGCCAAATTATTCGGATTGGATCCGAAATTTAGATCTTGTCCTATCCGCGGAGCACGTCTCTTATGTGCTGACCAAGGACAAGATAGCAAACCCTAAGACTGTAGAAGATAAATCATATAATGAGAAATATGATGAAGATCATAATTTGGCAAGTTGTTATATCCTTGGGTCATTGTCCAATGTGCTTCAGAAGCATCATGTGGAAATGAACCTTTGCAAAGAGATTATGCTGAATCTGAAGGAAATGTTCGGTGACATAAACTGCACACAACGTTTCAACTTGATGAAAGAGCTTATTCGCTGCAAGATGTAGGAAGGGACCTCTGTCAGAGAACACGTGCTCAAAGTGTTTGGGTACCTCTCTAAATTAGAAACCCTGGGAGCCTACTTGGATTCTGACATGCAGGCTAATTTTATTCTTTTGTCGCTCCCAAAGTCCTTCAACAACTTTGTCGTGTCTTATCACATGAGCAAAGTTGATTTCACCATCGCTGGGCTGTTAGCTGCATTGAAGTCTGCAAAAGACGTCATGAAGAAGGACGCCACCTATGCTAGTGCAATGGTTGCACAAGTGAGAGGAAAGCACGGACGGAAGCAAGGTTCTCGGAAGGGCCCGACCTAGAAGAGACAGAAGAAGAATCAAGGAGTTGGTTCGTCTTCTAGTGCTTCCACACTGATGACATCGAAAAAGTTCGATGTCTGTCACCACTGCAAGAAGCCAGGGCACTGGCGGCGTAACTACCCGGATTACCTGAAGTCTACTGACAAAGGTAAAGCCCCGGCAGGTATGAAATCTACTTTCATTATTGAAATTAGCTTTCTCGTTGGATGAGAATGAAGTTGGGTTATATATTATGGTGCTTCTGTTCATGTATGTAATTCGTTGCATTTGTTTCAGGAAACTAGGAATCTTGAGCAAGGGGAGATAGTCATCCAGATGGGATCTGATGCAAGTGTTGCAGCAGTCGCGATCAGGATGTGCAGACTATCGTTATCTACTGGTCAAGTCCTAGTACTTAAAGAGTGTCTTTATGTACCCGATGTCAGGAGGAATTTGATATCTATGTCTAAGCTTGTTAGACTTGGACACTACTTCCTATTCTGTAATAAATTAGTCATTAATAAATATGATAAATTTGTTGCTGAAGGTGTTCTGACTTCTGGTGGACTCGATGAATGTGTCATAAATGTCACTACCACTGATAATAGAAACCCTAAAAGATCTACGGAGAATGGAAATCATTCGAATATGATTTGGCATCAAAGGTTTGATCATTTATCTGTTTATAGGATAAATAAATTGATAAAGGATGGACCTTTAGATTTTCTACAGGTTCAATCTTTACCTACCAGTGAACATTGCATTCGAGGTAAAATGACCAGGATGCCTTTCCGTAACAAGGTTACAAGATGCGAAGGTATTCTTGACCTAATACATACTGATGTATGCAGACCCTTTAGTATCGCAACTAGAAATGTATATCTATATTATGTGATGTTTATTGATGATCATTCGCGGTACGGGTTTATCTTCCTACTACGTCATAAATCTGAAACCTTCGAAAAGTTCAAAGAGTTTAAGGCTTTGGTTGAGAATCAAACCTATAGGAAGATCAAACAGATTCGATCTGACCGAGGTGGTGAGTACCTCTCAGATGAATTCAAGGAATATCTTAAAGAGAATGGAATTGTCTCCAATCTCACTTCCCCTGGAACTCCCTAACTTAATGGTGTTGTTGAAAAACGCAATAGTACCATCTTGGACGTGGTTCGTTCAATGATGAGCAAAGCACATTTACCTCTTAGTTACTGGGGATATGCAGTAGAGAATGCAATTTATATCCTCAACAAGATTCCTAGCAAGTCTATACCAAAGACTCCTCACGAGCTCCGGTATGGTACCAAACCTAGTGTTAAACACTTGAGGGTTTGGGGATGATTGGTCCATGCAAAGAACGTGGATGCAAGTAAGCTAGAATCTCGCACTCGTGAGCGCTACTTCATTGGGTATGTTCAAGATGGTATTGGATACCAGCTTTATGAACCTGAGACCCAAAAGGTTTTTGTCTCTAGGGATGTGAAATTTCTGGAGGATGATTTCCTTAAAGGTCAAGATAGAAATGAAGTAGAAGAACTCATGAATCCTCTGAGGATTCTGAGATTTCTGAACTAGAAACTGAAGAGATAAATAAAGATGAAACACCCATACCACTTCGAAGGAGTTCGAGGGTGGTTGCACCACCTGAAAGGTATGGATTCCATGTGTCAGGAGAGACTGACAATGATTCTTCTTCATTTGATGAAGCACTCGTGGATCATGACATGGATAGATGGATGCTAGCAATGAAGTCAGAGTTTGACTCCATGCATAAGAATGGTGTATGGACCCTAGAGGATCCACCTAAAGTGGTAAAACCCATTGGGTGTAAATGGATCTTCAAGAGAAAGAGGGGACCTGATGGGAGAGTAGAGACTTTCAAGGCACGGCTCATAGCCAAGGGCTACACACAGAGAGAAGGCATCGACTACGATGAGACGTTTTCTCCTGTAACCATGCTTAAGTCCATCAAGACATTGCTAGCTATAGCTGCATCTCTTGTCTACGACATCTGGCAGATGGACGTCAAGACAACTTTCCTCAATGGATACCTCGAAGAGGATATCTATATGGAGCAGCCCCAAGGTTCATAGTTGAGAATAGAAAAGTATACAAACTGAAGAAATCCATCTATGGGCTCAAACATGATTCTCATAGCTGGAACATCAGATTTGATGAAACCATAAAGAGTTATGATTTTGTGCAGAATCCTGATGAACCTTGTGTGTACAAGAAGCTTAGTGGGAGCGCCATTGTGTTCATCGTGCTTTACGTAGATGATATCCTTATCATTGGGAATGATACATGAATGATGATCAGTGTAAAGATTTGGCTATACCATACCTTCTAGATGAAAGATCTTGGATAAGCCTCTTACATCTTAGGCTCGACGTTGTTCAAAAATCGAGAAAAGAGAATACTGGGATTATCACAACATGGATACATCAAGAAGATTCTTGAACGATTCCATATGGATAGTTCAAAGAAAGGATTCCTCCCCTTAGGACATGGTATCCATTTGTCCAAAGGGATGGCACCTCAAAGTGTTGAGGAAAGGAAGGCCATGGCTGGATGTCCCTACGCATCAGTTGTAGGAAGCTTGATGTATGCCATGACGTGTACTAGGCCAGACATCTGCCATGCAGTGGGAGTGGTAAGTCGTTACTAATCCTGCTATGGAGAGAAACACTGGAATGCATAAAGAACATATTCAAATATCTAAGACGGACGCAAGATTACATATTGGTCTATGGGGATGGTGATCTTCGAGTCTTGGGATATATAGATTCAGACTTCCAGTCGGATATTGATGATCGAAAGTCGACATCAGGGCTTATATTCCTGTTGAATAGTGGTGTTGTGAGCTGGAGAAGCAAGAAGCAGGACACTACGGCAGATTCAACAATCGAATCCTAATACATTGCCGCATCAGATGCTGCAAAGGAGTCAGTGTGGTTGCGCAAGTTCATCTCAGAGCTTGGCGTGGTTTCCTCTGATACTCCCATCCCGTTACTCTGCGATAACACGGGGCCATTGCCCAGGAAAAGGAACCCAGATGCCATCAAAAGAGCAAGCACGTAGAAAGGATGTCATCATCACCTTTCGGGAGATTCAAAAGTGTGGTGATATCATCATCACCAATGTGACCTCTATTGACAACATTGCTGATCCTCTTACCAAACATCTGACACAGAATGTTTTTGCCCAGCATGTAGTGAGTATGGGTTTACGGATTGTACTTGAATGGTTCTGAGGGCTAGTGGGAGATTGTTAGACATGTGAACCCTGGGCGAACCATTCTTACAATAAGTATTATTGTAATATATTTGTTTATCCATAAAAGTTATTGATGTTTTACTCCCTTTATGAAATTAAATGAATGAATGCACAATAACGTCCCTTTGTACAATTAGGGTTATGTACCATGGCCATCTTGATGATCATATAACTGTTGATTCACTAAATGAATCATAGAGGCTGGTGTTTGGATAAATATCTAAGGATTTATATAGAGGACTCGTCGAGCACCGTTAAATGATTGTTAGGAAATGATCTCCAGCCTGAGTAGGAGATGGCAAACCTTTTCTCACATAGGATGATATCTAACTGATCTCTTGATGCAGGTCCTCTACATAGGAATAGTGATTCGGAGGTGTCAGATTAGTTAGGTCAATGGGTTGACTTAACGAGATCGAGATAACCTAAGTCCTATGTTGAATGATATCACAGCATAGGCACGCATCCTCTGACCAGAGATAGATGTATCGCTATATGTCTGAGTATGTACATTTGGCAGACCGATAGGTTGATGGCCTAACCAAGGTCTATACACTGGCGAGCTGGTGTGCTTATAAGGGCATATGAGCAATACGATCTCTCAAAGGGATCATACATGTTCACTTATGAACCGGAAGACATGAGCTCACTCATGAGGTATTGGGACCGATCAAATTCCATGCATGGTTGTTGTGCTTTCGAAGCATGACATGAATTTGAAGGTATGATATATGATTGGGAAAGCATATGAGCGATACCAACTCCCAATGACCAATATTGAGAAACTTTGTGATTAAACTATAAAAAAGACTGTGTAAAATTGATCTTAATCTTTCGGATGATCACGGGTTTTCTAGTATGCAGGATATACAGGTATTAGGAATACCTGGGGGTGATGTGATCATAAACGATCGTTTAACCATGATGCTTCCATTCCGAGGGAGTGATGAAACATGTCCGGATTTTAGTGACTCCTCTCAGTAAAGAAGCAATATGATCTAGGTTCAAGTGTTGGACATTGGTCTGAATGTGATTCAGATACAATGAGAAGATTAGATTTGCGGTCTTGATTTACTCTAGCATCTGTGGGAGGTCCGTAAGATCCGGATTTGAGATGAGATCTCAACATCCAAGTCACTATACATGGAACAATACAATCGCGTTGTCCTTATCTCCAAGTATCTGTGGAGAAAGCACATTATTCTTTAAGGGATTCAAGAATAATTCATTTGATGAATTACGTATCCAAGCAAGAAGGACTTGATGATTAAATGAGATTTAATTATCAAGCATAATATGAATGAGATTCATATTGTGAGAATAATTATCCAAGATAATTATATGGGATTTAATTATCAAGGATTAGAGAATGTGGATAATACTATCCATAGTATTTGTGTATTATAAATATGATTTATAATATACATATATATTCAAGAGAGAGAAATTTCATAAATAGCATTTGTTAATTATTAATGTGGATTGGATTCACATTAATTACTTAATTGGAAATGCAATTCACAAATTAGTTTAGGTTGTAAATATGATTCACATATTTATCAATGACATGATTGAAATATTCACAAATTAATTTGGAATTAATTTGGTGGATATTTTTAATAATACATTGAGAAATAGTAATATAAAATAAAAGGGAGATAAATAACCTCCAAATGAGGTGGCGTCACCAATGACATAGTCGAAGGTGACACCCCCTCAATTTTAGGAGGAAATTGGTTATCTCCCCTTTATTATATTATCACATAGGCTGATATCTGACCGATCTCTTGATGAGGTCCTCTACATAGGAATAGTGATTCGGAGGTGTCAGATTAGTTAGGTCAATGGTTTGACTTAACGAGATCGAGATAACCTAAGTCCTATGTTGAATGCTGTCACAGCATAGGTACGCATCCTCTGACCAGAGACAGATGTATTACTATATGTCTGAGTATGTACATTTGGCAGACCGATAGGTTGATGGCCTAACCAAGGTCTATACACTGGCGAGCTGGTGTGCTTATATGGGCATATGAGCAATACGATCTCTCAAAGGGATCATACAGGTTCACTTATGAACCGGAAGACATGAGCTCACTCTTGAGGTATTGGGACCGATCAAATTCCTTGCATGGTTTTTGTGCTTTCGAAGCACGACATGAATTTGAAGGTATGATATATGATTGGGAAAGCATATGAGCGATACCAACTCCCAATGACCAAGATTGAGAAACTTTGTTATTAAACTCTAAAGAAGACAGTGTAAAATTGATCTTAATCTTTCGGATGATAATGGGTTTTCCAGTATGCAGGATATACAGGTATTAGGAATACCTAGGGGTGATGTGATAATAAATGATTGTATAACCATGACGCTTCCATTCCGAGGGAGTGATGAAACAGGTCTGGATTTTAGTGACTCCTCTCAGTAGAGAAGCAATATGATCTAGGTTCAAGTGTTGGACATTGGTCTGAATGTGATTCAGATACAATGAGAAGATTAGATTTGCGGTCTTGATTTACTCAAGCATCTGTACGAGGTCCGTAAGATCTGGATTTGAGATGAGATCTCAACATCCAAGTCACTATACATGGAACATTACAATCGCGTTGTCCTTATCTCCAAGTATCTGTAGAGAAAGCACATTATTCTTGAAGGGATTCAAGAACAATTCATTTGATGAATTACGTATCCAAGCAAGAAGGAATTGATGATTAAATGAGATTTAATTATCTAGCATAATATGAATGAGACTCATATTGTGAGAATAATTATCCAAGATAATTAGATAAGATTTAATTATCAAGGATTAGAGAACGTGGATAATATTATCAATAATATTTGTGTATTATAAATATGATTTATAATAAACATATATATTCAAGAGCGAGAAATTTTATAAATAGCATTTGTTAATTATTAATGCGGATTAGATTCACATTAATTAATTAATTGGAAATGCAATTCACAAATTAGTTTTGGTTGTGAATATGATTCACATATTTATCAATGGCATGATTGAAATATTCACAAATTAATTTGGAATAATTTGGTGGATATTTTTAATAATAAATTGAGAAATAATAATATAAAATAAAAGGGAGATAAATAACCTCCAAATGAGGTGGCGTCACCAATGACATAGTCAAAGGTGACACCCCTCAATTTTAGGAGGAAATTGGTTATCTCCCCTTTATTATATTATTATCTCTTGATAGTTAATTTATGTTAAATTAAATTGTGTTGATATTGTTGCAACATATATTTTATTTAAATATAAATTAATGTTGTTGGCTTTAGCCAACAACAATCTTGTCCATCGATTAATACATAGATCACCATGGCCGTTGGATCTATGTGTCCCATGGATTGAGATCCATTGGATCCAAAGCTAATATAAAAGGAGGGCTACCCTAGCCTCTCATGGTACATTATTAAGAGTTGGAGAAGCCTACTACTCTCTCTCTCTCTCATTCTCGCCCTCTCTCTTTCTCTTCTCCAAGAAGCGGCCGTCCACTTTGTGTTGACAAGGAGAGTCTCTCTCGCCTTCGCCTTTCGACGACTCAAGGATCTCCTTCTTCTTTGGGTCTGCTTGATCTAAAGGAATACGATGGATTTTGTTTGACGAAATCAGGGGATTCATTGCTTGGATCTTCATCGAGGATTGCGGGAGGAATGCGTCTCAGCTTCGCGCCCGCGAGTGCGTTCTTCGTGGATCGGACTTAAGACATGAGGATCTCTTGTTTGGGATCTCATGATTACCACCACGCTCCAAGATGTATTCCTTATACTTTGTGGTTTGATGAAACGATACGAGAAATGTTCTCGTGGTCCTGTGGTTTCATCACTAGATTTAAAAATTTTAATTTCCGCCGCATCTAGCGACTAGTGCGACTAGTTGCCCCAATTTCATATAATGCGATCGACACGCTTCCATGATGCGCTTAGGGATTCTCAATATCCTTCTAATGGTATCAGAGCCTTGGGTCGAATAAGGTTTTGGATATGATCCATAAACATAGGATGACTTGGGTTTGAAAGGGTCGCCAAAGTTTTGTCGCATTTCAAATTTTCGCACCTCTGTCTAATTGAAATTTTCAGTACTGTTTAAATTGTTTAAATACGAAATTTGCCATTAAATTTTGTTCCCCATTAAATAAGGAAACCATAGGATCTGAGTTTATGTAATTTGGATTTCATTTGCTCAAGATATTGCCTTTTGAATATGCATGTATTCACTGTTGCGGAAACTGCGGATCTAATCGTGATTAATGAGTTAATTACTGTTTTGATACGCCTCGAAAAGCATGAATTATCACCTGATTTCTTTAATAATAAAATTGGCAATCTTAAGAAACTGATTTTGCAATTTTTGGATTTAAATTGATCGAGATAAGTTTATTTTGGTGATTGAGGGTCACTGCTGGAAATTGACATCTTTTGATCATGAACCTTGTGATAAGTCATTCAAATATGATGATGAAAATTAATGATTAATTTTCTGAAATAATTAGTGATAAATATTTTTGAAATATTTAAAGAGACAATTATTTCATTGAATTACATTTGTCTTAACCACGATGATAGGATAATTGATCTTGATCATTGGTTGATATGAATTCATCAACAAACATTGATTTCATGAAAAACCTTAGTATAACCTACAATAGTTGTAGGACAACTTTTACATGAAAACCCCCTTGCTTTAATAGGATTGGGGATATGTTTAGCAAATCTCCTTATAGTATAATCAAAATTGTTTTGATGTATAGTATATGGTATAGTTTCGGTTGAACAACCGATGAGCATCTCAAAGTACATGATGATCTATTTGGCATTATCCTTTCCTGAAGTGGATATGGTGCCTAGTCGGAGAGCATTGGGGTTGCAACGTATGTGGTCCATCCCACTCTCATCGGTACTGGCCATGACAGCGGGTAGGTACTGGCCACTCTCGTCGGTACTCGCCTGTTGACGGTTGGTTCAATTAACAACGGGTCAACATTATCTTAAGGGTGGTGGGCCCGGGTGTTAAAGATCGAATTAGGAAATGCAAGGCGGAATGAGTTCCCGCTTCTTTTTATCGATCGCAAATTCTCATATTATTGGGATGTGACAAAGATAGGAAAGGAGATCCCAGATCTTGCTTGAGATATAGTGGTAAGTATATCTCTTTTTTTAAAAGACAATAAGGGAATATCTTTCAAATTTACATAGCAAAACAAATTTGATTTAAAATGCCTTAATCAAATATCTTAAAATGAATATATATTTATATTCTAATATAGTGCATTCTTAATTTCAGAAAATGAAGTCCATGAGCCCACTTAGCAGGCTCCTAGAAGTCAACTAGTTGACCGGGCCAAATTATTCAGATTCCAAAATTTAGATATTGTCCTATCTGCGGAGCACATCTCTTATGTGCTGACCAAGGACAAGATAGCAAACCCTAAGACTGCAGAAGATAAATCATATAACGAGAAATATGATGAAGATCATAATCTGGCAAGGTGTTATATCCTTGGGTCATCCAATGTGCTTCAGAAGCAACATGTGGAAATGAACCTTTGCAAAGAGATTATGTTGAATCTGAAGGAAATGTTCGGTGACATAAACCGCACAAAGCATTACAACATGATGAAAGAGCTTATTCTCTGCAAGATGCAAGAAGGGACCTCTGTCAGAGAACATGTAGTCAAAGTGTTTGGGTACCTCTCTGAATTGGAAATCCTGGGAGCCTACTTGGATTCTGACATGCAGGCTGATTTTATTCTCCTATTGCTCCTTAAGTCTTTCAACAACTTTGTCGTATCTTATCATATGAGCAAAGTTGATTTCACAAATGCTGGGTTGTTAGCTGCATTAAAGTCTACAGAAGACGTCATGAAGAAGGACGACCCCTATGCTAGTGCAATGGTTGCACAAGTGAGAGGAAAGCGCGGACTGAAGCAAGGTTCTCGGAAGGGCCTGACCCAGAAGAGAAAGGAGAAGAATCAAGGAGTTGGTTCGTCTTCTAGTGCTTCCACACCGATGACATCGAAAAAGTCCGATGTCTGTCACCACTACAAGAGGCCGGGGCACTGGCGGCGTAACTGCCCGGATTACCTGAAGTCTACTGACAAAGGTAAAGCCCCAGCAGGTATGAAATCTACTTTCATCAACGAAACTAGCTTTCTCGTTGGACGAGAAGGAAGTTGAGTTATAGATTATGGTGCATACATCGTTGCATTTGTTTCAGGAAACTAGGAATCTGGAGCAAGGGGAGACAACCATCCAGATGGGATCTGATGCAAGTGTTGCAGCAGTCGACATCGGGACGTGTAGACTATAATTATCTATTGGTCGAGTCCTAGTACTTAAAGAGTGTCTTTATGTACCTGAAGTCAGGAGGAATTTGATATCTCTGTCTAAACTTGTTAGACATGGATACTCCTACCTATTTTGTAATAAATTAGTCATTAATCAGTATGATAAATTTGTTGCGGAAGGTGTTCTGACTTCTGGTGGACTATGAATTGTGCATTGATGAATGTGTCATAAATGTCACTACCATTGATAATAGAAACCCTAAAAGATCCACGGAGAATGGAAATCATTCGAATATGATTTGGCATCAAAGGCTTGGTCATTTATCTGTTTATAGGATCAATAGACTGATAAAGGATGGACATTTAGATTTTCTACAGGTTCAATCTTTACCTACCTGTGAACATTGCATTCGAGGAAAAATGACCAGGATGCCTTTCCGTAACAAGGTTACGAGATGCGAAGGTATTCTTGACCGAATACATACTGATCTATGCGGTCATTTCAGTATCGCGACTAGAAATGGATATCTATATTATTTAATGTTTATTGATGACCTTTCGCAGTACGGGTTTATCTTCTTACTACGTCATAAATCTGATACCTTTGAAAAGTTCAAAGAGTTTAAGCCTTTGGTTGAGAACCAAACCGATAGGAAGATCAAACGGATTCGATCTGACCGAGGTGGTGAGTACCTATCAGATGAATTCAAGGAATATCTTAAAGAGAATGGAATTGTCTCCAATCTCACTTCCCCTGGAACTCCCCAACTTAATGGTGTTGCTGAAAGACGCAACAGGAAAATCATGGACATGGTCCGTTCAATGATGAGCAAAGCACATTTATCTCTTAGTTTCTGGGGATATGCAGTGGAGAGTGCAATTTATACCCTGAACAAGATTACTAGCAAGTCTATACCAAAGACTCCTCACGAGCTTTGGTATGGTACCAAACCTAGAGTTAAACACTTGAGGGTTTGGGGATGCTTGGTCCATGCAAAGAACGTGGATGAAAGTAAGCTAGAATCTCACACTCGTGAGTGCTACTTCATTGCGTGTGTCAAAGATGGTATTGGATACCAGCTTTATGACTCTGAGACCCAAAAGGTTTTTGTCTCTAGGGATATGAAATTTCTGGAGGATGATTTCCTTAAAGGTCAAGATAAAAATGAAGTAGAGGAACTCATTGAATCCCCTGAGGATTCTGAGATTCCTGAACTAGAAACTGAAGAGATAAATAAAGATGAAACACCCATACCTCTTCGAAGGAGTTCGAGGGTGGCTGCACCACCTAAAAGGTATGGATTCCATATGTCAGGAGAGACTAACAATGATCCTTCTCCATTTGATGAAGCACTCGCGGATCTTGACATGGATAGGGATGCTAGCAATGAAGTCAGAGATTGACTCCCTGCATAAGAATGGTGTATGGACCCTAGAGGATCCACTTAAAGGGGTAAAACCCATTGGATGTAAATGGATCTTCAAGAGAAAGAGGGGACCTGATGGGAAAGTAGAGACTTTCAAGGCACGGCTCGTAACCAAGGGCTACACACAAAGAGAAGGAATCGACTACGATGAGACATTCTCTCCTGTGGCCATGCTTAAGTCCATCAGGACACTGCTAGCTATAGCTGCATCTCTTGACTACGACATCTGGCAGATGGACGTCAAGACAGCTTTCCTCAATGGATACCTCGAAGAGGATATCTATATGGAGCAACCCCAGGTTTCATAGTTGAGAATGGAAAAGTATACAAGCTGAAGAAATCCATCTATGGGCTCAAACGAGCTTCTCATAGCTGGAACATCAGATTTGACGAAACCATAAAGAGTTATGATTTTGTGCAGAATCCTGATGAACCTTGTGTGTACAAGAAGCTTAGTGGGAGCGCCATTGTGTTCATCGTGCTTTATGTAGATGATATCCTTATCATTGGGAATGATACATGAATGATGATCAGTGTAAAGATTTGGCTATACCATACCTTATAGATGAAAGATCTTGGAGAAGCCTCTTACATCTTAGGCTTTACGTTGTTCAAAAACCGAGAAAAGAGAATATGGGATTATCACAACATGGATACATCAAGAAGATTCTTGAACGATTCCATATGGATAGTTCAAAGAAAGGATTCCTCCCCTTAGGACATGGTATTCATTTGTCCAAAGGGATGGCACCTCAAAGTGTTGAGGAAAGGAAGGACATGGCTGGATGCACCTACGCATCAGCTGTAGGAAGCTTGATGTATGCCATGATGTGTACTAGGCCAGACATCTACAATGCAGTGGGAGTGGTAAGTCGTTACCAATCCTGCTATGGAGAGAAACACTGGAATGCAGTAAAGAACATATTCAAATATCTAAGACGGACGCAAGATTACATCTTGGTCAATCGGGATGGTGATCTCCAAGTCTTGGGATATACAGATTCAGACTTCCAGTCGGATATTGATGATCGAAAATCGACATAAGGGTTTGTATTCCTATTGAACAGTGGTGCTATGAGCTGGAGATGCAAGAAGCAGGACACTACAGCATATTCAACAACAGAAGCCGGATACATTGCCTCATCGGATGCTACAAAGGAAGCGGTGTGGTTGCGCAAGTTCATTTCAGAGCTTAGCGTGGTTTCCTTTGATACTCCCATCCCGTTACTCTGCGATAACACGGGAGCCATTGCCAAGGCAAAGGAACCCAGATGCCATCAAAAGAGCAAGCACGTGGAAGGGAAATACCACATCATTCGGGAGATTCAAAAGCGTGGTGATATCATCATCACCAAGGTGGCCTCTGTTGACAACATTGCTGATCCTCTTACCAAACCTCTGACACAGAATGTTTTTGACCAGCATGTAATGAGTATGGGTTTACGGATTGTACTTGAATGGTTCTGAGGGCTAGTGGGAGATTGTTAGACATGTGAGCCCCGGGTGAACCATTCTTACAATAAGTATTATTGTAATATATTTGTTTATCCATAAACGTTATTGATGTTTCACTCCCTTTCTGAAATTAAATGAATGATTGCACTATAAGGTCCCTCTGTACAATTAGGGTTATGTACCATGGCCATCTTGATGATCATATAGCTGTTGATTCATTAAATGAATCATAGAGGCTGGTGTTTGGATGAATATCTAAGGAGTTAGATAAAGGGCTCGTCAAGCACCGTTAAATGATTGTTAAGAGATGATCTCCAACCTGAGTAGGAGATGGCAATCCTTTTCTCACATAGGCTGATATCTGACCGACTTCTTGATGCAGGTCCTCTGCATAGGAATAGTGATTCGGAGGTGTAAGATTAGTTAGGTCAATGGGTTGACGTAACGAGATCGAGATAACCTAAGTCCTATGTTGAATGCTGTCACAGCATAGGCACACATCCTCTGACGAGAGACAAATGTATTGCTATATGTCTGAGGAAGTACATTTGGCAGACCGATAGGTTGATGGCCTAACCAAGGTCTATACACCGGCGAGCTGGTGTGCATATAAGGGCATATGAGCAATAGGATCTCTCAAAGGGATCATACATGTTCATTTATTAACCGTAAGACATGAGCTCACTCTTGAGGTATTGGGACCGATCAAATTCCCTGCATGGTCATCGTGCTTTCGAAGCATGACATGAATTTGAAGGTATGATATATGCTTTGGGAAACCATATGATCGATACCAACTCCCAATGACCAAGATTGAGAAACTTATTGATTGAACTCTGAATAAGATAGTGTAAAATTGATCTTAATCTTCAGGATGATCATGGGTCTTCCAGTATGCAGGATGTACTGGTATTAGGAATACCTGAGGGTGATGTGATCACAAACGATTGTATAACCAAGATGCTTCCATTCTGAGGGAGTGACGAAATAGGTCTGGATTTTAGTGACTCCTCTCAATAGAGAAGCAATCTGATCTTGGTTCAAGTGTTGGACATTGGTCTGAATGTGATTCAGATACAATGAGAAGATTAGATTTGCGGTCTTGATTTAATCAAGCATCTGTGGGAGGTCCGTAAGATTTGGATTTGATATGAGATCTCAACATCCAAGTCACTATATGTGGAACAATACAATTCATTGTCCTTATCTCCAAGCATCTGCGGAGAAAGCACATTATTCTTGAAGGGATTGAAGAATAATTCATTTGATGAATTACATATCCAAGCAAGAAGGACTTGATGATTAAATGATATTTAATGATCAAGCATAATATGAATGAGATTCATATTGTGAGAATAATTATCCAAGATAATTAAATGGGATTTCATTATCAAGGATTAGAGAATGTGGATAATACTATCCATAATATTTGTGTATTATAAATATGATTTATAATATACATATATTGAAGAGAGAAAAATTTTATAAATAGCATTTGTTAATTATTAATGTGGATTGGATTCACATTAATTAATTAATTGGAAATGCAATTTACAAATTAGCTTGGGTTGTGAATATGATTCACATATTTGTCAATGGCATGATTGAAATATTCACAAATTAATTTGGAATTAATTTTGTGGATATTTTTAATAATATATTGAGAAATAATAATATAAAATAAGAGGGAGATAAATAACCTCCAAATGAGGTGGCGTCTTCAATGACATAGTCAAAGGTGACGCCCCCTCTATTTTAGGTGGAAATTGGTTATCTCCCCTTTATTATATTATTATCTCTTGATAATTAATTTATGTTAAATTAAATTGTGTTGATAATGTTGCAACATATATTTATTTTAAATATAAATTAATGTTGTTGGTTTTAGCCAACAACAATCTTGGCCATTGATTAATACATAGATCACCATGGCCGTTGGATCTATGTGTCCCATGGATTGAGATCCATTGGATCCTAAACTAATATAAAAGGAGGGCTAACCTAGCCTTTCATGGTACATTATTAAGAGTTGTATAAGCCTACTACTCTCTCTCTCTCTCATTCTTGCCCTCTCTCTTTCTCTTCTCCTAGAAGTGACCATCCACTTTGTGTTGAGAAGGAGAGTCTCTCTCGCCTTCGCCTTTCGACATCTCTAGGATCTCCTTCTTCTTTAGGGTTGCTTGCTCTAAACGAAGACGACGGATTTCGTTTGACGAAATCAGTGGATTCATTGCTTGTATCTTCATCGAGGATTGCAGGAGGAATGTGTCTCATCATCACGCCCGTAAGTGTGTTCTTCGTGGATCGGACTTAAGACAGGAGGAAACTTGTTTGGGATCTCACGATTACAACCACGCTCCAAGAGGTATTCCTTATACTTTGTGGTTTGATGAAACAATCTGAGAAATGTTCTCGTGATCATGTGGTTTCATCACTAGATTTAAACATTTTAATTTACGCTGCATCTAGCGACTAGTGCGACGTGATGCGCTTAAGGATTCTCAATATCCTTCATCGATTGCAACCACTCTTGAAGAGATAATCCTATTAGTTGTTTGTGGTTTAGACGAAATGATCCGAGAAGTGTTCTTGGATCAAGTGACTTCGTCGCATGAAAAATTTTAATTCCTGTTGCATCGAGCAACTAGTGCGACTAGTCGCTTCCAATCGCATACGATGCGATCCTCACGCTTCCGTGATGCGCGTAAGGATCTCACCATATCATTCACTCTCGTGCAAGGGTAGATGGGCTTGAAGCTGGCCGGAGGTGTTGTATTTATAGAGAGAAGGTGGTGACTCCGGTGATGGGGGGAGTGATTTGCGTGGGTGTAGACGAGAGTGGGAGAGGGGTCCATGGCGAGAGTGGGCACTAGCGAGGATGAGGGGAGAGTGGGCTTCATCATGTTGTGATTATCAAGTGGAGATGGTGGCGGACAAAATGGGGTGAATGAAAAGAGGGAAGATGGTGTGTGAGGTGGGGCGACGTGGGCGAGGGGACTTCGGGAGGTTGACAACAATCTCTCGACCGTTGGATCAAGTGATCCAACAGTTCCGAGCAGGCTTCAGCAAGCAGTTAGATTAGAATAAGACGATGCAATCGATTGGAGAGGGATGTGCCACATGGCTGAATGTGGGGAGGTGCTGAAGAACGGTCGTAATGAGATCTATGGTTAGATCGGGCGGATGCGAGCGCGACACGTGCCAAAGGAGAAAGCGACGCTTGCGGACTGATGAGATGGTGTCTGGCGCTTGATCGGATGGTCAGGAAAGGAGAGGGAATGAATGATGGAGATCTGAAAGGAGGCAATCTGACAACAGAGGAAGGAGGGTGCATGGCAAGCGGATATATGGGCCGTGTGGCGCAACCAGAGGGTGCCACGTGGCCCAATTAGATTAGTCGAGGAAAGAAGGTGAAATAAGCGAGTGAAAATTGCTGAATTTGGAAAAACTCAAAACATGAAAGTTGTATATCTTGATGAGATCTACAACTTTTATGTTGACCAACAACGAAAATGAGGTCAATTGAAGTAATAAAATACACGGGTACAAATATAAATACATATAATATACAATGAGGGCCCAAAACTCAAGTTTTGCATATGAGTTCCAATTTTTATGAAACTGGTCTCATTTTGATGGTCTCTGAATGTACATTATCTTAAAATTTTGTAGACCTAATTGGAGGCTATAAGAGAGAGATATGTGCATTTTAAGGTTCATGGTCTCAAACCTAGACTCGGGTTTTATTGGTCAATTTTACAAGTTAGCATTTTTTTGGTATTTTTCTTATATTAGAGTTAGTAATATATACATTAAAGAGTTGATTTTATGGAGTTTGGAGTTAGTATAAAATACATACAAATAGGTGATTTTTACAAGTGAGTTTGGCTTCTTATTTAATGTAGATGTAAATGCTAAAATGCAGATGTTATCTGTGCATGCATGAAAGCTAATTATGCAATATAGAGGATGAAATTCATCTAATTACTTAGGAACAAGGCTCTATTTTCAACTTTTAGAGTAATGAATCACATATTCATCATTGCGTTAACCAGGGCTACCTCAGAAGGTTCGTCCTTATGAGACCGTTGATTCTGCTGGTAGGAGGGAGGTTACTCTTGGTAAGCCTAAGAATAGTGGGGAGGAGATGGAAGAGAAGGATACTCTTGGTACAATGAAGAGTACTAGTGATGGTACTCTTTGCACTACAAGGAGTATTAGTGATGGTAGTAAGAATTCTTTGTTGATAGTACTGATCACAGTATCCGGACTAGTGTTGGTAGTTGATCTACCTCCAGTTGTAACACTACTGCGAAGGCTGCTAGTGATTGGTCGTGTTCGGCTGGAAGTTCCTCCCTCCTTATTATTGATGAAATGGCCGGTTGACCTAGTTCTGACCTTGTGGTCCTTGAGGATGGGTCAACTGCTGATCACTACACCAAACGACACCTACCTCTTGAATGAGCGGTGAAGGTGGAGAACAAGACTCGAGGTATTGATGTTGGAACTCAGGTGGCTTGTAGACAACCATCTGAGTATGTTGTTGTGATGGCTACTGCTTCAAGGCATGCACGTAGTATACGTGCTAGACTGGAGGTTGACTAGGACTCAGCTGAGGTATTTGTGGCTAGGTCTGCTCCTTCTTCTCAGTTGTAGGCTCAATGGTGGTGGTCAATGTGTTACAAGAACTTGGTAATAATGTTAAACTTGTCCAAGCCCTTCATTCTCTACTCAATCCCAACGAGCTTCTATAGGTCATCTGACCTCTTCTCAATGATATCTACCTTCGAAAGGTGGTTCTCTATGATGGTCAAGTCAGAATTGTCACACATGCCAACTTCATGTATATCCTGAAGGATATGGAAAGATCCTTAAGCATATCATAGAAGCATTAATATCGCATCATATGTGATCGGGAGTGACTAGAAGTACTATCTGCTTAGGGTAGTGGAATTTAAAAAATATAGAATGATGAAACCATATGATCGAAGGACACTTCTTTGATTGTTTCATCTAAGCTATAAAAATGTATTAGATTTAACTCTTGAAGCATGGTCGTGATCGAGTCCCTAAAAGATGAGACCTTATGTCTCAAGTCAGATCCCACGCAGGAGATGCTTGCAAACGCGTCGATGAAACGTATGCTCCTCGCAATCCATACAGATGATCCCATCGGTGAATCTTCTGAACTCGTCTCATGAGATCCAACATCTTCTTCACGAGCGACATGCACCGAAGGAGACGGAGATCCATGAGTAGTTGATTCGGCAACATAATGACGTCGCACTAAGTACAAGATTCTCTCTGTCAATTAGTGGATGACCACTATGTTGATATAGGTAGGGGGGCTACTATGGAGAGAGATGGAGATGGTTTAATTCCTCTTGGAATTATGATAGTATAAAAGGCAAGGGCTAGCCTTCCTTTTATACTAGTTGGATGTATATGGATCTCAATCCATGTTCCCTCTTAATCCAATGGTTTAGATTAAGAGGTTATTAATCAATGGCCATGATTTGTTTCTACAAATTTGCAAAAACTAATTTAATTAAAATAAATTGATTATATCCCTTTATCAAGATATAAATAAATTCATTTTAATCTCAATTATAATAAATAAATAATAAGGGAGGCAAGCAAACGGGTGATCCCCCCTTTTAATTGGTCAAGGGTGACGACCATCTTTATTGGTTGTTTTTCCTTCCTTAATTTATTATTTATATTAAAATGCAAGAACTATTATTCCATATATCTTCACAAAAATAATTCCAAATTAAATTTGTGAAAGCATAGATCATGCCATTAATAAATATGAATTATATTCATATATCCAACATACTATGAAAATAAGATTTACAATTAATTGTTTATTGTGAATCTAATTCACAACAATATATAATTTTAAATTCTGTTTACAATTAAATCTCTCCAACATATTATAGATTATATTTATAATATCCATTATTAGTATGGACAAAGATATCCACCATAATCATATCTGTGATAATTAAATCACATTTAATTATCAAAGATGACTCTTCTCATGTGCCCAAATAACATGAATCACATTGACATTATTCACATCTTTTATAATTAAATCAATTTTAATTATCATAGATAACTCTCTTTATATGGTCAAATAATATAAATGAAATTCATATATTCCGTGATAATGAAATCATATTTAACTATCAATTTTCCTCAATGCTCAAACACATTATCAATAATGAAATTATCCTTGAACTCTTTCAAGAATAATGCACCTTCTCTGCGGATACTTGGTGACAAGGATAGGGTGATTATATGTTCCATGTAATGTGACCTATATTGTGATTATATCTCAAAATGTAGATCTCGGGGACCTCCCACAGATGTTTGATTTAATCTTCTCATTGTATCTGAATCACATTCAGATCAATGTCCAACACTTGGACTAAGATTAGATTACTTATCTATTGAGAGGAGTCACTAAAATCCAGACATGTTTCATCTCTCAATCGGAATGGAAGAGTCATGGTTATACAATCGTTTATTGATCACATCACCCTTAGGTATTCCTAATTCCTTTACATCCTGCCTACTGGAACACCTAGAATAAAGCCGAAAGTTTTATATCTCATTTATATGGTCTCCTTCAGAGTTTTATCATTATGTTTTTCATTTGATCATTGGGAGTTGATATCGATCATATACGTCCAAAAAGCATATATCGTACCTAGCTATTTATTATATAATTTCCAAAAACATATATCAAACCTACAAATTCAATCAAGCTTCCAAAACGAGACGATCGTGCACGGAATTTGATCCCCAATATCTCATGAGTGAGGTCATGTCTTCCGGTTCAGTATTGAACGTATAATATGATCCCTTTGAGAGTTCGTATTAATCAGATGCCCTTGTTTGCACACCAGCGCGCCAGTATATAGACCTTGATTAGGGCATCAACATATCACTCTGGCAAATGTACATACATACTCAGACATATAGTAAAACATACGTCTCTTGTTAGAGGAGGCATGCATATATCGTGACGACATAAAACATAGGTCTTGGTTATCTCAAGCTTGCTAAGTCAACTATATGATCTGATTTATCTAAGACCTCCAAATCTCTATTCCTATGTAGAGGACCTTCAACAAGAGGTCAGTTATATATCAACTTATAAGAGAAAAGATTGCCATCTCCTACTCAATCTAGAGATTATCTCTTAATAATCATTTGATGGTACACGATGAGTCCTCAATCTAACTCTAGATATTCATCCAAGCACCAGCCTCTATGATTCAACAATTGAATAAACAACTATATGATCATCAAGATGGTCGTGGTTCATAACCCTGATTGTACTAAGGGATCTATTATGCAAAATAATTATTATTCATTTTAGATATGGGAATGATATTTGCAAAAACATTTATAATATAATGGCTCGTCATTGGCTCGCATGTTGAACAATCTCTCACTTACCCAAAGAGCCATTAATGGGATAATCTTTAAACCCATACTCATGTGCTAAGCATAAGCCATCCAGGAAAATAGATTGGTAATCCAACTAGTCACATTGTTTCCATGTGACTATGCCATGTCCTTTTACAGTACTAGCATATCACCTAGTAATAGTGCTCACATCCAATTCGAATGTTGCATATCATGCAACCAATACTCAGTATTGTTAATGAAATTACAATGTCATTGACACTACAACTCAATAATCATTATAATTAGTATGTAATTTCTATTATTCTTATTAGAACATCCTTATTCTTAGATATCTTTATCTCCTAAGACTAAGACACAGACTTATGTTTTATGGGGCATCTACAGTTAAGACCTTTTAGATCACTATCTATAAAGTCATAAGTTTTTAAAGATAATAGTTCGAGATCACTATCTCTAAAGTCATATCATCTTTGAAGATGTTGCTATTACTACAACTAAGTATTTTGTCTCTATTGTAGGACTAGTAACAATTTACTACTCACACTGTATGGCATACATCTACCTTTTATAGACATCTAGCAGACACCATGCTTCTTGTAACTGATGCACAAGGGAAAGTAGTTTTTGCATAATCAACACTTCATATGCTATCCCTTCAGAGTTTTCAATACAATACATAAGGGAAGGAAGCATTTTTTTAGGATTTTCCAAATGGATCAATTCCAAGATGTACCACAAATGTGATGATTCCAATGCCCTCTTCTATTTATTTCTGAACAACTTCAAAACTATGATCTAAGAGGTATCCTTGAGATCATATATCAAGATATGGAATAGCCCTATTATAAAACACTAATTCTCATTCTTCTATCATGCCAAATGATTAGGATATTATCTACATTTATAATGATGAACACAATGGCACTCCCACTACGCTTCACATGGTTTACCAAGATTTTGTATGAAATCACAACCTTTATAATTTCATCAAATCTAGTGTTCCAAATTCAAGAACCTTATTTGAGTCCATAGATGGAGTTCTATTGCACACCTTGATTTCCTCAACTATGAAGCTTTGGGGGCACTTCATATGAATATCCTCAAGGAGGTATTCATAGAGGAATGTAATACTGACTTCGATCTTGTAGATGTCATGGTCAAGTTATGTAGCAATAGTTAGTAATATTATTATGAGTTTAAGCATGGTAAGTGAAGAGCGATTCTCATCACAAGCGATGTCTTCTCTTCGTGTGTATCTTGTGGATATAAGTCATGCATTGAAGGTCTCTACTTCTCATCAGATTTCCTCTTTTGCTTGAATATCCATTTACACCTAATGGGTCATACCCTTATAGGTGGATCCTCGAGGGTCCATTTACAACACTTGTATATGGAGTATACTTTAGACTTTATTGCTAAAATCTATCTTTTCATGTCATGATCCTTAGAAGCTTCATTATATGAAGTCATATCATTATAAGTTTTAACTAATACATAGAATCCATACCCTATAGGTGGTTTTACCACTCTCTAACTAATTTAAAGAGGTATGTGTGTTTCATCTTTAATTGTCCTTTTAGTTTCGATTTCAGGATACTCATTATCGTCTAAAAATTTAATGAGTTCCTTTACTTCATTTTCATCTTGATTCTAAATATGGTCATTCTGTAAGAGTCATATTCTTAGAGATGAAATCTTTTAAGAATATTAAGGTCATAAAGTTGGTATTAAATACCATCCTTTATATTCCTAATGAAGTAGAACACTTTGGTGCTAGATTCCATCTTACTTGCATGGAATCTTATTAAGGATATATATTGTAGTCTAACTACATTTATACCTTGAAACTAAGAGGAAATTATGCTTATACTCATCATTGATCAAACCATGTCACTTATAATCCAATTACATCTCCCTACAACTTTATTGAGTTTAGGTGTATTAGGAGGAATGATATTCCTTTCTCCGTAAGGTATTCCTTAAATTCATCTAATCTACCTTGTATAGATTAAATTATTTCAGCTTCCTTCAAGCTTTGGTTCTAAACCAAAATTGTGATATCTTTGAACATTTCAAAGGTTCCAAGGTGAAGGGAAGAAATCTCTTATCACAAAAATGATTAATAGATATCACATACCATTAATGCTTATTATGATATAGATGACCCACATACCTCAATATTTATGAGACTTAAATACCTAAGCATCTTACACCATTTCTAGAAAAAGGTGTAACAGACATTTTACTCTTAATCACTATTCATAAGTTTGTATGTTTTGAAACTTTAGACAATCTAAAGTTCAATATATTATTAGTCTATTGATATTATAAATAGACATATATCCAAGGTTTGATCCTGGATCATTGTCAAATGATCTTCATCCTCCTTTTGATCTTTTAAGGTTTAATTTTTCAGCATTAGAAATTTTAATGAACCATTCATTCGTTTTCTGATTTAGTAGAATCCTCAATATGTTAGCTTAAATCCATGTTGAAAAGATCCGACTATCATGAGGCAACTTCCTATGTAGTATTTTATAAAAAAATATTATTTAGGAAGTTGTCTCCGACCGTTTTACGCTGGTTGTCGGCTACCAAATGCAACCCTCCTCATTTACCCAAGCATAGGACCCGAGATCTATTTTGCAACATGATGGGGAAATTGATGAAGATGTTACGAATATAATAAATGCAGGATGAATAAAGTGAAGAGGAGGCTCGACTGTTTTCTATGATAAGAAAATTCCTTTAAAAACTAAAGGAAAGTTTTACAAAGTAGTTGTGAGACCTGCTATGATCTATGGATCTGAATGTTGGCCTATGAAACATAGTCATGTGCAGAGAATGGCTGTAGCAGAAATTAAAATGCTAAGGTGGATGTGTGGACACACACGTAAAGATCAGATTCGGAATGATGCAATCAGAAAGAAAGTTGGTGCTGCTGTGATCGAGGATAAGATGTGAGAAAATCTCTCAAGATGGTTCGGTCATTTGCAAAGAAGATCGGCTTATGCACCAGTTAGGAGATGCGACTGTTGGGATGTTGAGCCTATTAAGAGAGGGCGAGGATGACCCATGAAATGTTGGAAAGAGACCATACAAAGGGATCTTAGTTTTGTGGATATAACCCGGGATTGGCCCAAGATAGATTTGAATGGAGATGAAAAATCCATATAGCCAACCCTACTTAATTATGGTAAAAGGATTTGTTGTTGTTTAGTAGAATCCTCTAGATGTTAGTTTTCTTTATGAAATATATCCATCACAACTCTTTACGAATGGTCTATCCCAGAATTCATGTTTATTTCTAACTTTTATAAATAAATAATGAATGAATTATAATAACTAGGTCATAGAGACATTCTATAAGACTAAGGGCTCTCTTACTGAAAATACAAAGTCCATCTATCCAATGGAGATTATTGCAACAATTGTATCAATATCCATGTGGATGGCTATTAAACCCAAAGATCAAATTTTCCAGACATCTAAAACATATGCAGCCAATTGCAAATATTATTGGAAGAACGAGATACAATTTTTAGACTTTGATCTTATCAAATAAGCAAGTCAATTTCAATGATTATATGTAGATGTGTAATATGCTCATGCACTATCTAAGTCCTTCTCTAAAGATACTAGATAGAATAGATAGTCATACCATCAATGCATCATGTTGTTGCAGTATTGGCATTCATCCAACTCTACTTTTCTTCTTACTTGGGTTAGAGCCATACCTCCACAACACCTTCTTCTTTTATAAACAAGCATTACTTAAGGCAAAGGATATCTTATGTTGAACTCAAAGATTCAATATAAGAGCATTTCAACATTTATATATATGCTTTATTTAATTCATAAAATATGAATATTATGAAGCTTCATGAATTACTTGAGTATAGACAGTATTATGATGACACTCATCGTATCTACAACCATCTAGACTCCTAAAGACTTAGGTTCATGTAGGTACTCGAACATTTTGAGTACTTCTTCTCTTATGAGCTACCATTCTGCATATGTAGTGAAGCATGTCATTCATGATTAATTATCAAGAGCACACATGTATGCCAAAACATCTTCTTAGATTTTATAATGTTTTTTGATAATTACAATCATCATCGACAAGAGACTTCCAAATCACATTCTATTAGAAATCAAGACTATAGTGACATTGATGGACCGCAAAATCGGCCCTTTAAAAGTTTGTAATTAGCACTTGATAATGTCATCGTAGTCGGACCAATTCGGGTCATCAAAAGACCATCTGATTTAAATATGTGTCAAGCAAAATGAGATGGTCGTAATTTATTTATTTTACTTGGCAAGATACCAAGGTCGAACTCAGGGACACGAGCCTTTCTCTAATTATCCTGATTTTTTATCTATTTAACTAAGTGTTGAATTGGAGATCTATAGGTCAAATTATGCAGACACGACACAACAATGCATTAAAAATAAACATGCATTTTTTTATCAATTTTTATCATGCAAATGAATGCAATGAAATGCATCAGGAATATGCCCGAGACCATAATAAATGAGTCATTAAAATACACGTCCAATCAGGGTTAAATTAAGAAGCAATCTTTATTCATGTAAAAATAGGCAAGAGTAGCAACGCACTTAATCAATAAAATACTTCTTCAAATTTCATCTTGTCTACTGTGAAATTTAAGCATGCCATAAGAAAGACAATAAAGAGAGCTTCAAAATGCCACTGAAATCATCTCAATCGGAGTTACGAGGCTCAAGATATGCATAAAAGAATGCAAGGGCATAACTGAAAGAAAACATGAAAAGATAACTACAACCAGGTCCCTGTAAGGGACTAAAATGTATTAAAAATAAAGAACAAGTCCTTCCCTGTAAATAAACCACACGCGCGGGGGCATATTTGCAATTATTTAAACCCACAAGTGTACGATTGCAAATATCCCCAGGCGCGCGTGATGATGAACGTGATTCAGGACCTGGATGCAAAATGGAGAAGATGGCGGGGCGTCTCCGCAAATTTCCCAGACGCGCACGTGCCTGGCACATGCCATCCAGGCTCGGAGATAGGCTCGGACTCGGCAGAGGCTCGATGTTGCTTCGTCTAGGCGCATACGTCAGGCTCGGGCTCGATGCAGGTTCGACGTAGGCTAGGGAGCATCCATGCCTGGAGTCTTAGATGCTAGGCTCGGGGAAGGTCTGGCGTCGCCACGTGGGTGATTGTGCACCGTCCGATCTTCAAAGATCCGACGGCATCTGGAGGTGTCTCCTTGCTGGCGAAGTGGTTGAATTGTGATCGTTGGATGAACACCGGTGAGGTGCATCCAACGGTCACTGCTCCTTCGTCTTCCTTGGCAGTTGGCGGCGGGAACTGAACTCCGTCCATGAAGGGTTTGCGATGTAGCTGGAGCTTCCAGGGAATCTTCCAAGCGTCATGGAGGTGACTGCGTGTCTGAAAGACAGAGGCAGAATTGCTCGAAATCCCTCCGGCAAAGATTCCGATCATTGAGGAGTTGAGCACCTGCATGGGTATAAACCTATCCGAAACAAGGAGGAGTGCGTGCGTGAGTGGAGTGAGAGCTCAGGTGGGCGAAAGAAGCGGGAGCTCGGAGCTCCTCCGTCGGGTGGCGGAGGAGATGGGTCGGCTGTGGAGAGGCATGGAAGAGGAGAAGGGTGCTGTCGGAGGCGGCCCGTGAAAGGAGGAAGCGTGGCGGAGCTCGGAAGGGGGTTAATGAAAGGTGAACAGAGGTGTAATGGCCTACAGAATTAAAAGAAGATAAAGAAAAATACAAAGGTGATCGGTAGAAGCTTACCTTGGTCGGGCGGAGCGAAGAGCTTGTGCGCGAGCTCCATGGCGGAGCTCTGGTCTTCGCTGGACACCGTCAGACGGTCGGTGCAGCTCAAGCGGCTGGAACCACCGTGTCTCCGCCATGAACGACGGAGGGTCGACACCGGGGAGGAAGGGTCGTCATCACTCAATCGCTCCGCCTCCCCCTTGTCACAGGGAGACGGAGGAGGGCTGGGCCCTCTCCCGTGTAAGGGTGGACCCCGGAACTCGGAGGAGGGAGCGGCGTATTTAAAGATCGAGTTCAACGTTGGGGCAGGTGATGGGTGTGGTTTGTGAGAGTGTTATGGAGCGAGTGGAATGACGATGGAGATCGTGGGATGACTCGTGAGGGTGGTTGATGATTGGGGAAGACCGTTAGGTGGTTGGCGAGTGGATGTGGTCGCTGGAGTGGATGAGGAAAAAGGAAGGGTGCGAGTGGGGCGCGAGATGGAGAACGTGTGAGAGGTGGGAGTCGGGAGGATGACGATGAAGATCAGCCGTTGGATCTGGAGATCCAAAGGCTGACGGTTGGGCGCGAGAGAACAGTGGAGATATGATCTGTTTCGACACGATCGAAGGGCAACGGATGGGCCACGTGTCGAGCTGAGGCGTGCATGCTAGCGGATGGTCATGATGTAACGGAGAACAGATCGAATGGCTGAGGCGCGCGCTTAGAAGAAGCGGCTGTGATGGATAGATGAAGTCGCGATCGAGCGGTCTACAAACCGCCACGTGGCGCACTCTGCGCGAGGCGCTAACGTGCGGTGATGTTCATCTCTGGAGATTTGATCGAGCGGTTGCTATCCTCAAGGCCGTTAACGGTGGAGATCATGAAGCTTTGGCACGATCGAAGGGCGTAAAAGGCGACACGTGGCGCAAGGAGATTAAGGCGCTCGTGGACGGTAGTGATCAAGACCTAGATGATCTGACGGTCGAAGCATATGAGCGGACGTGGAGGTAGCACAACCGTTGGATCGAGAGGAAGATCCAACGGCTGTGGGCAACAACGGATGAAACAAGGGATGCGGGGCCACGTGGCACACCCAGAGTGGGCCACGTGGCCCAATCAGATTTATTCGAAAGGAAATATTGATTTTTGAGGGTCAAGATGGCCGAATTTGAGAAAACTCAAAACATGAAAGTTGTAGATCTTGATGAGATCTACAAGTTTCATGTTGACCAAAACTAGAGAAGAGGTCAAACAAAGACTCGAAATATTTTTAAAGGTATTTTTAAGGCTAAAAACACCACGAATTTTTGTTTTGCCATTTTTTTGTGGTTTTTAATTTATTAGAGGCTCTGATAATTACAGGACATTATCTGGATTTTATTAACACATGTTTAAGCAAGGAGGTTAGAAATGGTAATTTATGATGATGAAATCGAGTTTCATCACCCCCCTATACTTAAACAATGCTCGTCCTCGAGCATCAAAGAGAATAAATAAGCTGGATTAACCCCCTTGTGCATGTGAGTACATGATCCAATCTGTTCAAGTCGACTCAATCCTTAGAGGTCCAAAATCCTTAGAATGAATAATCTGAGTCTTCCAGTATGCAGGATGTACATGTATTGGGAATACCTGAGCGTGATGTGATCATAAACGATTGTATAACAATGACGCTTCCATTCCTAGGGAGTGATGAAACGGGTCTGGATTTTAATGACTGCTGAAGCGAGAAAATTGAGCGGTCGTATTGATCCACAAGGCGGATCAACAGTCGATGCGGTGACAGCTCAAAAATCCGAACTTCGAACAACAATTAACCCACGACGGTCAAGTAAAGCAGTGAAAGTGTGTGGAGTTAAAATTTATTATAACTCTACAACAAGATGTGTATAGGTGCAAGTATGTGTAGAGGTCGAACACAGGGAGCAGACAGGTAGAACGGGGAAAAATGCTCAAAAATGCGTGAATGTGAAAAGTTGTCTTTCTATGCTATTTTTTGTGGGTTTTTAATTTTTATGTTTTTGTTTGATTTTTAATTTTATATTTTGTATTTTGATTTTTTTATTTTACTAATTTTATATTTTCTTTTTATATTTTATATTTTTTTATTTTTTTCAATATTGGAATATATATACAATATAGGAAAAGAAGGGAGAGAGTATTTATAAAAATAACTAAAAATAACTAAAATTCAGAAAATCAAATGTTTTTGTGGTTTTTATAATTTTATAATGTTTTTATGATTTTTCTAAATTTTTCCTAATTTTTTTTGTATTTTTAAAGTCAAGAATACTGAAAACAGTGGATAAAAGACAAGGCTAAAACTAAAATGGAGAAATAAAATGGAAAACAAAAGCAAAAATTCTCCAAATTAATTTTCACTTAAAGATATTGAAACAAAGAAAATTCAGAGACAAAGTTTGTATTTTTAGGTCTTTTTATGGATTTTTAATATTTTATAAAGGTTTTTGGAGGTTTATGTTTTTTTGGAGTTTTCTTTTGTACTTTTAAATGATTTTTGGTCTGAAATTAAAACATATTAAAATAAACAAAATATATTTTTTTGAGATTTTTATGATGAGTTTTTATATTTTTTATGGATTTTATAAGTAAGACGGTGCACAAAATGGATGTTTTTTATTTTAAAAAAAATAAAATGCAAGAAATATGAAAAATAAAAATAGGACGTTAAACTACTATGCAACAGGACACTATTGTGATTTTCGGGGATTTTTTAGGGTTTAATAGATGCATGCAAAAATTAGAGCAACATAAGGAAAATGCATGTTCGCAGGGGCATTTATGTAATTAGTCAGGAATTCAGGGGCCAAAATACAAGTTTTCTCAAAATATATAACGCAACAAACGATTCCCTGGATTAAAATTAATTTCCAAAAGGTTCAAGGCTATAACTGCAAAAACGCCAGGGTCTCATGCACAAAATTCCCAAGGCCACGTGATAGATCACGCGCGCATGGGAGGGATTAACGTGCAATTTTCTAAAACTTCTTGGCTAAGATGTAATTGTCACTGAAAACATAAACTACAATTAAATGTTTTTGGACTGAAAACAAATTGGCAAAAGCCCCGGGGGGCCACCTGCAAAAACGCCCCAGCCACGTGTGACGCACGCGCCTAGCAGGGGCTTCAAAGTAATTACACAAAAATCCGGGGGGCTATGTGTAAATTCTATCAAAGCTTTAAAACACAGATGAAAGTTTTATAGTTAAAGATCAATTACAAAAACCGATGGGGTCAGGTAAGCAAAATGCCCACCTTAGGCGCAGATCAGACGGCAGATGAGAGATCACTTATGCCACGTGTCAGGCGCACCATGCGCGATGCCCCTTCGTCCTGTGCGGCCCAGATCAGAAGGTTGATGTCGATCAAACGGTCCTGGGCTCGCTAAATCCAACGGTGACTGGCTACGCTGGAGGAACAACGTGCATCCAACGGCGCAGAGGGTCGGTGGAAGAACAGGGCTCCGCCTCCTGCGAGGCGAGCTTCTTCAGACACGCTCCACCTCCTCCGGCGTTCCTTCAGGACAAAAAGTATTCTCCAACGCTCCTGGATGAGTCCCCATCCCGCAGGTGGAGCCAAAATGGCTCGTCGAGCCTCAGCGCGCCGCCGCGAGATCTGGGAAGAAGATGGGTCCAGGTACCACGGTCCGAGCCAGATGCGAGTCCAGATGAAATCCTTAACCCTGGGACCTGCAAAGAAATCTCAATAACGACAGTAACAGGCCCTTGGATCTTATTGGCGAAATGATGGCGAGCGTAATGTTGATGACGATTGCCGGAGCTCAAGAGCTCCGGCAAGGTGTTCGGGCGTGAGATCGGAGGGAACTAACCAGCGAAACCACAAACTAAATGCTCAGACAACTTCCTACTGCTAACAGCTAGCTAACTACGAAGAAATAAACAAGAAACAACCTCGATTGGCTCTAAAGACCAAGAGATAGGACCTCCACACCGGCGACCGACGGAGATAGATGGAGACCCCACCAGACGCCTCCGCGAAGAAGCCGGAGAGGACCTGTCACCTCCTCGATCCTGGACCTGCAAGAGGGAGACGCTGGACTAGGGCAAAAAGGGTTCAAAGTGACATGGAAGTGTGGGGGTTGGTTTTGAAAGATGGTGAACGTGCTCCGCAAATCGAGGTGCAATAGGGGCGTCATTGATCCATCGCCCAAGATAAGATTGGGGCGAGCATCCTCGATTGTGGGGGAAGAAAAGTCGAGAAGACTTTGACATGAAACGAGGAGCGGAGCGCCCTCGAAAAAATCGAGAAAATAGTCCAAAAGCCATTCTGACACAGCCACAGGGGTTGGGTCAGTGAGTTGACCGAGGTCAACTCTCAGACCCTCCTGGTTGGTCCACGTGGACCAACCAGGAAAAACCCTGGAAAAATAGATTAAAAATCATTTAAAAATGGAAAATGATTTATTTAATTTTTGGTCATAAAATAAAAAATGTTTATTTTTTTATGAAGTATTTTATAGTGATTTTTATTTATTTTTTAGAGGTATATTTTTATGAGTTGCCTATTATAACCTTTATAGATATATTATCTATATATTGTGTTCTTTTATTTTTATTTGGTATTTTCGATTTTATTTATTTTTGTCTTTTAATTTATATAATTATAACATACTTTTATACACGTAATGATATTTTTATTTTATTTTATTGATGTGTTTTGTATATTTAATAAAATACAAGTAAGTTATGTATAGGCATGTACATAGGTCTAATACCTCGGTATACAAATGTTTTTATTTTGAATTCTCTTTGCATTTTTATTCTGATTTTAATATCCATATAAATTATAAATAATATTTACAAAATTATAAAAATATAAAAATACAAAAATAATGAATAAAGTGTATATTGAATATTTTAATCGGCACAACTATACAATGAGGGTCCAAAACTCAACTTTCAAACCGTAGCTCCGCCAAATGTGAAACCACTGCCATTAAATATATTATTTTATTCTATATACAATTAAAGGTGAGTTTTATGCATTTGGAGTTGTCATTTATGAGATACGGGTCTAGGAAGTTGGGATTCTGGATTTTTATGCAGACCATAACTTTTTATCTGTGTATTCTTTTTGAGTGAAATCAATTTTGTATTTTTCTTTATTTTATTATCTACAACTTTCATGTACAAAGTTTCTTTATTTGATGTATAAAAAGTGGAACCAAAAATAGGTCCCAAAATGAATAAAGAATGAATAAAATAAAAGGAATTTGTATTGTATTTTGGCCCTTATCTCCCCCTACTTTATTCCTGGTCGACCTAGTCATCGAGATGCCTAGATCTCAGGGTTTCGGGTCATAAAATATTTACAATATTTTATTATTTTTCTTTTCTTTATTCTATAATTTTGGCTTTAAAAACCGCATTTTATACAATATTTACACACATATACATGAATGCTAAAATGCATGAATTAGCTCTATTTACACGCATTTACTAGGGTTTTTAAGGCCAAAATGATAGAATAAAGATGATGAAACATGGCTTCATCATCCCCCTATACTTTACCTTTGCTAGTCCCTAGCAAACACTTATGCAGTAAGTGCAGAAAAAGAAAAACAAAGAAAAGAAAAAGAAGAAAATTGGATGAAGTTTAATTATCAAACTTGTCTTCACAAAATCAAAGTTTGGAGCTTAAGTCAGACCTTTGGAATTTAAGTGCGGGCGGAACCTTAATGAGAACCAGATTTGAAATCCAACACCCCCTGAGAAATCCCAAAACTCTGTTCAAGTCTCCTCAATAGCCAGGTCAGAAATACTTCAACTCATACACAAACTCTTACGACTATGAATCTGACTCGTACAGTGTAAGTGATGGTGGCTCTCCTCAACTGAAATGACAAAGAGACTGACTTCTCCGATATAACAACCCAATGATTCCCCAATCCAACAACTCATCCCTCAAGGAGTAGGATATTCCCTTCTAAGTTCAAGTGGCAACCAGCCCAAGAGGAGGGGGTGAAGAGAAGAATGGATGGTAGCCAGTGTAGCTACCTATCCTAGGATGCAAGACCAGTGTAGTCAAGTCATCCTGCTGCAGGCTCACATGATATGACTTTGAAGCTCAAGCTTGCTTATTTGACTTTACAACATATGTACACTCCGGCAGGCATTTTTATTTTTGTACATGCTTGTCCACTTTTTTTTTGGAGTTTTTTCTTTTGCATTTTTTTGAATACTATATACAACAGCATTTGCATAGGGAGTTTTTCCTCTTGAGCTAGTAGACTATCCCTCTTTTGAAGCTTTATTGCAACCCACGATCTCCTATCCTCAAAACTCATCATTACTGGACGGGTTGGGGCGTACTTCCCTCCCTAGAGGAGGACAAATGTTTCCACCTGTGTGTGTCTCATACTGGCAAATCCAACCTCCTCACCACTCCAACTGAGTTGAGCCAAGTGAAAGGTGCAGGTGTCCAAGTTAGGTCATTATCAACAAGAGTCGTGTGTGTGCTCTGAAATACTCTACTTAGGCAATCAAGAATCCATTGAACCAAGTCTCGTGATCCTCAAAGAATTAAGTCAACTAGACCTGAAGTACCTCAATCCCAGTTCCTATAAGGTTCCTGTTACCTAGGTAGCTTTTAAGGTCCAACCAAGCTCCAATCTTTGGATTTTACTTAGACTCGTTCAACTATCAAACTCAATACGAAAAATGTGAATGCTATGTAAATGCGATGTAGAATGCAGAAAATATTTTTGTGATGCAATTTTCAAAGATTTTGAACTTTTTATTGATTTTTGAAAAGATGATGATGATGCATATGCAGATGCAATTTTTTTTGTCTTTTTGAAAAAGATTTTTCAAGTGTTTTTGGATTTTTAATTTTGCAAATGTTTTTAGGATTTTTGAAAACAAAAAGATTTTGGTTGAAATCTAGGTTAAAATATTCACGCGGGAGTGCTTCTTATATATACAAGAAGTGGATTTTAAGAATTTACAAGGGTAAGTGGTCAGTTTTATACATATAGATATATATAGCGGATTTTGGTGAGATGTAAGTATTCCTCAGACTTATTTGACACAAGTGTTTCACATAATTTTTGAAAACTATAGTCCAAAAAAATTTTTACAAATATTTTACAAACATGTGCACACATTTGAAAATCATTTTTCAAAGGTTTTCCAAACAGTATATATAGATTTTTCAAAATATTTTTGCAACCATTTTTCAAACCATTTGCAAGTCATTTTTCAAACATTTTGTTTCACACAAAGAAAAGAAATTTTACAAATCACACATTTCTACACAGGTTGAAAATATGTAACAAAATATTTTCAAAATAGCTTTGAATAAATGTTCACAAATATTTTCAAACTATTTTTCAAACATTTTGCAAAAAACATTTTCACCTGATTTATTAATCAGTAAATACAAAAATAATTTGAGGAACAAAACACCTTTTTATTAGGGAATTTAATGACTTTTAAAGAATTATTAGCCATCTTATTAGAAAAATACGAACGTACGAGTTATGGCTAAAGTATGTACGTAGTATATACGACCCCCTACACTTAGCTTGAGTTATGTCCTCATAGATCGGAGAGAAAAGAGAAGACATAACTCGTACTGAGTATAGAAAAGTCAAAAGAATAAGGAACGAATGAATGAACGAATGAGAAGTTGACCATCCCCCCTATACTTAGAATCAAATAATCCTAAGTATAGCAGACTGTACACAAAGCAGGGAGGGTCAAGGGTGGGAATGAACAGATCGTACTCAGATTGTCTCCCCCTATACTTAGGGTAAGATATCCCTAAGTATAGACAAGAAGAGGAGACAATGGAGATGATCAAAGAATAGAAGAAACTCGGGGTGCACACCCCCCTATACTTAGGACAAAGTACGTCCTAAGTATAGAAAACTGACGAAAAGGGGAGACACCTTTCTGATAGATGGAGAAGATAGAAGAGGAAAAGAAGAAAAGAAGAAAAGAGATCAGAAGATAGAAAAGGATGGAGACAGATGTACGCATCACTCCCCCTATACTTAGGGTAAAAGAAGCCCTAAGTATAGGCAACAACAGGAGTGATAGGACGGAACGACGAATGAACACTCGGCTCGTCCACCCCCCTATACTTTGGACAAAGTACATCCTAAGAAAGGCAAACACGAGGATATGTGTATAAGCAAAATGGGAGAGAGACTGAGATGAACAAAAGTGAATATACAACAGAGATGGATATACAAATGGTCAAGAAGGTTGAAATCGAACCTTCTTGCGGGACCGCTGAGGAATGGATCTGGTGTGGTGCAGGTCGACATCGGGGTCCACAGTGGACAGAAGCCGATCAGGGTCGACAGAGTGAACATCCTCAGGGGCCCTAGGGTGTGAAGGCACAGACTGGTGAGTGGAAGAAGTACGACTATGTCCGGCCTTAGGAGTCTCGCTGATGTCACGGTGAAAAGGGACAAACTCCTCATCATCGGAAGTAGTGTAATCGGAGTCATCCTGCGAGGTCTCGTCCAGTTCAAAACCAAAAGGAGCGAACTCATCAGTGGAAGTAGTCGAACTCTGTTCGTCCTCAATAATCTCGACCGGATCATCTTTCTCATCGAAAGGACCGAATTCACGAATAAAAGCAATCAGATCAACTTCGGTCCTGGTCTCATTACTATCTAGGTGAACAGGAGCGGACTCATCAGTGAAAGTAGTCGAGTCATGTACGTCCTGTCGAGTCTCTGGATCTGCCCTCTGCTCAATGGTGTCAATCATATAAATCCCGCGGATGTCATCAACACAGCGCCAAGTCCCAGAAGAAAGAACTCTAAGGTCCATGCTTTCCAAGTCTTCCTCCTTGGAGAGGAATTCTTGGGTCTCAGTGGAATCCAATAAGCAACAAAATTCTCTAATAGTCTCATCAAGGTCATGGTCCTCAGGGTCAACCAGGATAGGTGAAGTCACATCAGGTGCAGGTCTCCGGTCGGCAGTGGGTGTGGTGATCAACACTTCTCTCTCGTCAGCAGGACGGAAGTGAATCTCTCCTGATCCGTAGTCAATAACGACCCTCGCAGAGGCGAGAAATGGTCGTCCCAGGATGATTGGAGATGGCTCCCCTGTGGAGGTCTCCATAGGCAACACGACAAAGTCAACATGATGGCTCGTGCCCTGAATAGAAATGGCGGCGTTTTCAAGGATACCCTTCGACCTCTTGATAGATCCATCAGCAAATTGAACGATCATCCTGGTTTTCTTGAGCGGCCCTAAGTGAAGACACTGTACCAACGAGAAGGATAATATGCTAATCGAAGCACCGCCATCGAGGAGTGTGTGATCACATGTGTGGTCAGAGATGGTGCAACTAATAAAAGGTGTGGCAGTGTTCCTCTTCCTAAGAGTGGGACGGTGTGTGATGGCATGGGCAGTGGCCATGATCAGAATATGACGCTCAGATATGCTCCTCCGCTTTCTCTTCTTGGGAAGAGGAGCAGATAAATCAGTCATGGCCTGCTGAAGTGGGGCACGGATGATCTCATGAATAGTAGCCACCACTTCGGGTTCAGTCAACATTTTTTTGAATTTTTGGACCTCCTCCATGCAAAGGAGGAAGTCAGAATCAGCATATACACGAGGCATGCCAAGAGCAGACTATACAGCGGCATCCTCGGGGTCAAAGGTGGGACCGGCTGTGAAAGATTGTGTGGTCAAAGGTTCTGGCAAGTGGTACCTCTCCTCACAGTCTGACTCGATCATGTGTCTCCCGAAATCTTTTTGTGTTTTTAAATTTTTCTCACTTTTTTGTGTTTTGGGTGATTGCAATCTTTCACGAAAATCCTCAAATGAATCCATATCCTCAAAGAATAGAGCATCGTTTTGGTTCTTATTTAAACTAGTAAGGTCGGCAATCCTCGAATTCATATGCTCCATCATCTGATTCAAGGTCTCAAGTGTGGATATCATGAAAGGTGACTCCAAAATCTCAAGATCGGGTGTGTCGAATGTGGGTGGTGGGTGTGGACAAAAATCACATTCCGGATCAGGATACTCAATGAAGAGCGGGTTGTCGAAATGTGAGGGTGATGGTGGTGGAAATGATTGGTGGAAGTCAAAGTCTGAATCTTGAAATAGTGGGTTGGTCGGATATGTACAAAAATCAGGAACAAAGTCCTCCTGGAAAAAAGGAGGTGGACCGCCTGGAGTAAACGAGGGATCCGCAAAATCCGAACAAAATACGCTCCAGTCGGCCATCTCGAAGCAAGAGGAAAATGATAGTCGGGAGAGTACGATGGTCAAGTCAAGAGAGTGAGAAAAAAGGTGCAAATGCGCAGAGTGATCGAGTATGCACACAAAACAATCACAAGCAAAAATGAGTCAATCAAACCCTCAATTCACCTACTCAACTCGGTGAAGACCACAAATGCAGTCTTTTTATCTTGTCTGTTTTAGAGTTAGGTGAGAAGTCAAGAATTTGCACAAACACTTAGGGGCTCAATGGGATTTGGGCACTAATCCTTAGCGTGTGCGCGAGCAAGTAAAAGCGAAGACAATGAGGGGATTACTCGCCCAAGATAAATTTTTCTTTTTGGTGGTTTTTAGGGTCAAGTAATATTAACAGTCTCAATTTTATTGATTATCACTTTTTTTGGATAAAAATGCACGATCCTAACGGGGATTCCATTCCTTTAAGCTCCTAGGTTGGCAAAATCAGAGGGAGAGTCGGAAAAGCAATGCAAGCAGCAAACAATAATGAATGCTAAAGCGTAAATGCTCACCTTGCCTCAAGCACTCTACATGCATGGATGCTCTGCAGAATTGAAACCTAATCTATATGTAAATGCAAAGCCGAGGAAATCGCCCTATGTTTCAGAAATTGCTATTATCGTGAAGAACCACAAGTCGGTCACCGATCTTCAATCCAAAAGGTCCAGTCTAGATTCACCCCTCCTCTTCTCGACAAATCGAGTTCAGGAGTAGCGCTTGATGGGGGTGGGCTCGCAGCGCGGAAGCTCGATGATGATGAAACGACTGTTTAAATTTGACTAAGTCCAAACGAGTCTATAGGTACATGCAAAATATTAAGTGTTTGGCCTTAGTCTATCGACAAGCAACTCCTAAATCTAAGGGCTCAATCACACAAAATAAAGAAAACAAAATCGGAAAACAAAATGAAAAAGGCAATAAAAACCATAAAAAAATTGCGATGAGCCCCCAAGTGTACAAACACTTGGAAATTGGGCCCGAAAGTCCAAGAGTCCGAGTACCTGTATTATTACAAATTAAAGGTCTCTCTCACAAAAATTACACAAATAAGTGCAGGAAGTAAATGCTACAACTAATGGTGGAGCTCGGTCTTCAAAAATACTCTTCGTCTCCTTCGGTGCTAGGCTGGCAGATGCCGGCTTCACGTGGGTGCGAAGGCGCCTCGGATGAAACGCCTCCCTCGATCCGCGGTTCCTCGCACAAAGTCAACAATGAAGAGAGGTTAGACAACTCAAAAGATATATCAAATAAAAAGCAAATAAATAAAGCAGCAAATATAGACAAGTAATCACAAATACGCAGCAAAAACCTGAACTACGCGCTATTGCTCCCCGGCAACGACGCCATTTGTTGAAGCGAGAAAATCGAGCGGTCGTATTGGTCCACAAGGCGGATCAACAGTCGATGCGGTGACCGCTCAAAAATCCGAACTTCGAACAACAATTAACCCACGACGATCAAGTAAAGCAGTGAAAGTGTGTGGAGTTAAAATTTATTATAACTCTACAACAAGATGTGTATAGGTGCAAGTATGTGTAGAGGTCGAACACAGGGAGCAAACAGGTAGAACGGGGAAAAATGCTCAAAAATGCGTGAATGTGAAAAGTTGTCTTTCTATGCTATTTTTTTGTGGGTTTTTAATTTTTATATTTTTATTTGATTTTTAATTTTATATTTTGTATTTTGATTTTTTTATTTTACTGATTTTATATTTTATTTCTATAATTTATATTTTTTTATTTTCTTTTTCAATATTGGAATATATATACAATATAGGAAAAGAAGGGAGAGAGTATTTATAAAAATAAATAAAAATAACTAAAATTCAGAAAATCAAATGTTTTTGTGGTTTCTATAATTTTATAATGTTTTTGTGATTTTTCTAGATTTTTCCTAATTTGTTTGGTATTTATAAAGTCAAGAATATTGAAAACAATGGATAAAAGACAAGGCTAAAACTAAAATGGAGAAATAAAATGGAAAACAGTAGCAAAAATTCTCTAAATTAATTTTCACTTAAAGATATTGAAACAAAGAAAATTCAGAGACAAAGTTTTTATTTTTATGACTTTTTATGGATTTTGAATATTTTTATAAATGTTTTTGTAGTTTTATGATTTTTTGGAGTTTTCTTTTGTACTTTTAAATGATTTTTGGTCTGAAATTAAAACATATTAAAATAAACAAAATATATTTTTTTGAGATTTTTCTGATGAGTTTTTATATTTTTCATGGATTTTATAAGCTATACAGTGCACAAAATGGATGTTTTTGATTTTAAATAAATAATAAAATGCAAGAAATATAAAAAATAAAAATAGGCCGTTAAACTACTATGCAACAGGACGCTACTATGATTTTTGGGGATTTTTTAGGGTTTAATAGACGCATGCAAAAATTAGAGCAACATAAGGAAAATGCATGTTCGCATGGGCAATTATGTAATTAGTTAGGAATTCAGGGGGCAAATTGCAAGTTTTCTCAAAATATATAACGCAACAAACAATTCCCTGGATTAAAACTAATTTCCAAAAGGCGCAAGGCTATAACAGCAAAAACGCCAGGGTCCCATGCACAAAATTCCCAAGGCCACGTGATAGATCACGCGCGCGTGGGAGGGATTAACGTGCAATTTTCTAAAACTTCTGGGCTAAGATGTAATTGTCACTAAAAACATAAACTGCAATTAAATGTTTTTGGACTGAAAACAAATAGGCAAAAGCCCCGGGGGCCACCTGCAAAAACGCCCCAGCCACGTGCGACGCACGCGCCTAGCGGGGGCTTCAAAGTAATTACACAAAAATCCGGGGGGCTATGTGTAAATTCTACCAAAGCTTTAAAACACAGATGAAAGTTTTATAGTTAAAGATCAATTACAAAAATCGGCGGGGCCAGATAAGCAAAATGCCCACCTTAGGCGCAGATCAGACGGCAGATGAGAGATCTCTTATGCCACGTGTCAGGCGCGCCACGCGCGATGCCCCTTCGTCCTGTGCGGCCCAGATCAGAAGGTTGATGTCGATCGAATGGTCTTGGGCTCGCTAAATCCAATGGTGGCTGGCTATGCGGGAGGAACAACGTGCATCCAACGGCGCAGAGGGTCGGCGGAAGAACAGGGCTCCGCTTCCGGCGAGGCGAGCGTCTTCAAACACGCTCCACCTCCTCCGGCGTTCCTTCACAGCAAAAAGTAGTCTCCAATGCTCCTGGATGAGTCCCCGTCCCGTAGGTTGAGCTAAAATGGCTCGTCGAGCCTCAGCGCGCCGCCGCGAGATCCGGGAAGAAGATGGGTCCAGGTACCACGGTCCGAGCCAGATGCGAGTCCAGATGAAATCCTTGACCCTGGGACCTGCAAAGAAATCTCAATAACGACAGTAACAGGCCCTTGGATCTTATTGGCGAAATGATGGAGAGCGTAATGTTGATGACAGTCGCCGGAGCTCAAGAGCTCTGGCAAGGTGTTTGGGCGTGAGATCGGAGGGAACTAACCAGCGAAACCACAAACTATATGCTCAGACAATTTCCTACTGCTAACAGCTAGCTAACTACGAAGAAATAATTAAGAAACAACCTCGATTGGCTCTAAAGACCAAGAGATAGGACCTCCACACCGGCGACCGGCGGAGATAGATGGAGACCGCCGTTCCCCCACTAGACGCCTCCGCGAAGAGGCTGGAGAGGACCTGTCACCTCCTCGATCCTGGACCTGCAAGAGAGAGATGCTGGACTAGGGCAAAAAGGGTTCAAAGTGAAATGGAAGTGTGGGGGTTGGTTTTGAAAGATGGTGAACGTGCTCCGCAAATCGAGGTGCAACAGGGGCGTCATTGATCCATCGCCCAAGATAAGATTGGGGCGAGCATCCTCGATTGTGGGGGAAGAAAAGTGGAGAAGACTTTGACATGAAACGAGGAGCGGAGCTCCCTCGAAAAAATAGAGAAAATAGTCCAAAAGCCATTCTGACACAACAAAAGGGGTTGGGTCAGAGAGTTGACCGAGGTGAACTCTCAGACCCTCCTGGTTGGTCCACGTGGACCAACCAGGAAAAACCCTGGAAAATAGATTAAAAAATCATTTAAAAATTGAAAACGATTTATTTAATTTTTGGTCATAAAATAAAAAATGTTTATTTTTTTATGATGTATTTTATAATGATTTTTATTTAATTTTTAGAGGTATATTTTTACGAGTTGCCTATTATACCCTTTATAGGTATATTATCTATATATTGTGTTCTTTTATTTTTATTTGGTATTTTTGATTTTATTTATTTTTGTCTATTAATTTATATAATTATAACATATTTTTATACACGTAATGATATTTTTATTTTATTTTATTGATGTGTTTTGTATATTTAATAAAATACAAGTAAGCCATGTATAGGCATGTACATAGGTCTAATACCTAGGTATACAAATGTTTTTATTTTGAATTCTCTTTGCATTTTTATTCTGATTTTAATATACATATAAATTATAAATAATATTTATGAAATTATAAAATTATAAAAATACAAAAATAATGAATAAAGAATATATTGAATATTTTAATCGGTACAATTATACAATGAGGGTCCAAAACTCAACTTTCAAACCGTAGCTCCGCCAAATGCGAAACACTGCCATTAAATAGCTTATTTTATTATATATACAATTAAAGGTGAGTTTGATGCATTTGGAGTTGTCATTTGTGAGATACGGGTCTGGGAAGTTGGGATTCTGGATTTTTATTCAGACCATAACTTTTTATCTGTGTATTCTTTTTGAGTGAAATCAATTTTGTATTTTTCTTTGTTTAATTATCTACAACTTTCTTGTACAAAGTTTCTTTATTTGATGTATAAAAAGTGGAACCAAAAATAGGTCCCAAAATGAATAAAGAATGAATAAAATAAAAGGAATTTGTATTGTATTTTGGCCCTTATCCCCCCCTACTTTATTCCTGGTCGACCTAGTCATCGAGATGCCTAGGTCTCGGGGTTTCGGGTCATAAAATATTTACAATATTTTATTCTTTTTCTTTTCTTTTCTTTATTCTATAATTTTGGCTTTAAAAACCACGTTTTATACAATATTTACACACATATACAAGAATGCTAAAATGCATGAATTAGCTCTATTTACACGCATTTACTTGGGTTTTTAAGGCCAAAATGATAGAATAAAGATGATGAAACGTGGCTTCATCAGTGACTCCTCTCGGTAGAGAAGTGATCTGATCTTGGTCCAAGTGTTGGACATTGATCTGAATGTGATTCAGATACAATGAGAAGATTAGATTTACGGTCTTGATTTAATCAAGCATCTATGGGAGGCCCGCGATCTGGTTTTGAGATATGATCTCAATATCCATGTCACTATACGTGGAACAATACAATCACCCTGTCCTTATCTCCAAGTATCTGCGGAGAGATTGCATTATTCTTGAAGGGTTCAAGAATATTTCCATAAGATCTAAGCAATGAAGAAATCATGATTAAATGTGATTTAATCATCTTGATGTATGAAGAAATTATCCAATATAATTAAATGTAATTTAATTAATGTGGATAAGAATAATGTGGATAGAAATATCCAATTATTCATAATATATTATAAATGTGATTTATAATGTATGAGAGAGAGCTAATTATAATTTATATGTGTTGATTAATTATTATATGTATTTGATACACATTGTGTAATTAATTGACAATGTAAATTATATGTTGTTTTGGGTTGTGAATATGATTCACAATTTTTTCATGGCAAGATTGCAATATTCTCAAATATAATTGTGAAATATATTTGAAGAATAAAATCCAACAAAAGTTGTTGGAATTAAATAATGAGATTTCCATGGAGATATGCAATCTCATGACATGTCATGAGATTGCTCTCCTCATAGAAAGCTTGGGCGTCACCCAATTCCAAATAGGAATGGGTGGCCCTCCATATGGAATGTACATGGAGATGTAATCTCCATGTATATTCTCTCCTTATTTATTTGGTGTAATTTAGGACTAATTTATATTTGATTTTGTCAAATATATTTAAATCCAAAATTTGTTGGTTTTACCAACAACAATCTTGACCATTGGATTGACATAAATCAATCTCATCCATTGATTATATATGTCACATGGATTGAGATCGATGGATCCCAAAACTCTATAAATAGAGAGGCATACCATGCTCTCTCTTTACATGCATTTTTGGAGCTCTCTCTCTCTCTCTTCATACACGACAACCCTCTCTCCCTCTAATATTGGTGGCCGTCCACCATACCCTAGAGGAGAGAATCGTCGACGCCCTCGCCACCGCACCGCCGCTTCGACGTTCTTCGGTTCTCCATCTTATTGGAGTGCTACACTCACTAAGGATACGTTCGATCTCGTGCGACGAGATCAGGAGCAACTACGCTTGGATCAACTTCTTGGATTGCGAGGACAACGCGGTTCATCCCCGCGCTCGCAAGCGGTCTCACCGATGATCGGACCTGAGACAGGAGGTCTCTTTCTTTAGAGACTTGATCAACCATGCTTCAAGAGGTATTGCATTATACTTGTTGTTGTTATAGATGAAACGATCCGAGAATCGTTCTTGGATCATGTGGTTTCATCACATGAAAAATTTTAAATTCCGCTGCTCAGAACAACTAGTACGACTAGTCGTTCTTCGTCGTATCCGATACGACGATCACGCTTCCGTGATGCGCTTGAGGATAATTCCATATCCTTCAAGTGGTATCAGAGCCTTAGATCGACGATTTTGAATATGATTCGAAAACCGAGGACGACTTGGGTTCGTTATGGTCGCGAAAGTTTTTATTGCATTTGATTTCGCAGATCTGTTTAGTAAATATATTCTGCCATGTTTAAAATGTTTAAGCATGAATTATTTCCTTTTATTTTGTTCCCTATTAAATAAGGAAACCATAGGATCTGAGTTTACGTAAATCGGATTTCGTATGCTCTAGATATGGTTGTTTTAATGAACATGTATGCACTGTTGCGGGAACAGTAGATTTTAACATGATTAAAGAGTTAATTACTGTTATCATCTGCCTCGAAATACGTGAAACATCACTTGGTTTCTATCCTAAATCAAGTTAGCAATCTTTGAAAATTGAGTTTGACTAATTCGGATTTAAATTGATTGAGATATGTTTATTTTAGTGAGTATGGGTCACTACTGAAATTACAGTCCTAATCTAGAACCAAGTGATTGTCAATTAGTGAAATTAATTATTAATTTCGTGAAATAATCTTGAAAAATATTTGTGAAATATTGGAATATGATTTATTTACATAATTGACTTGGCCTCACCCAATTAATTGATTAGATTTGATCTAAATCTTAATTGGAAACACAATCATCAAACTTGATGCTTGAATAGTGATTGTCATTTTAATCAATTGGTGAAATTAAATTGTTTAATTTCCTAGAATAATTGCGCATAAATATTTGTGAAATATTTGATGATAACTATTCCCTTAATTGACATTGCCTTAACCAATAATTGATTAGATGTGATCTAGATCACCAATTGGTTACATGATCTACATGATCAACATTCCAACAAACATGTTGCTTGAATAGGACTTGGGATTTGTTTAGCAAATCTCATTATAATGTTTATCAAAAATTGTTTTGATTATTATTATATGGTACAATTTTGGTTGAAGAACCGATGATCATCTCAAGTACAAAGTGATTTATTTTACATTATCCTTTCCCGAGGTGGATATGGTGTCTAGTCGGAGAGCATTGGGGTCGCGGGTTGCAATGTATGCGGTCCGTCCCACTCTCGTCGGTACTGGCCATGACAGCGGGTAGGGTTAGTATAATGCTTAAGAAATCACGATGTATTTCTAATTACTAAAATTCGAAATAATATGTATTTGAGATAATACCATAATTCAAGTAACAATTAAAAATGTTTGTTGGATATTAATTGGATCATTAATTTAATGTGATTAGATTTATTGGAATCCAATTAAAATTAAAACACTCTATTATGAAGAGAGATGTTATTTCCCTTGGAAGAATTAATCATAATGAATATGATTCATAGTGATTAATTAGAATTTGAATATGATATGGAGGATCACATAAGTGACATCCATGGTCTCCCATTAAGGCGGAGGGTTCCGTCGCCAGGGATTGTATGTGGGAGACGCCTGTCCGAAGTGACAGCTCCTGTATGCAAGCGCATCAGGATTGAGCTCTTCGCTTCTCGAAAGAGTAAGGACGTATGCGTAGTGACCCCAATATCGGGTCCTCATATTATTGGGGTGATATTGGATTGCGCATAACGAGTTGTATTCCTGTTGACGGTTGGTTCAATTAATGACGGGTCAACATCGCCTCAGGGGTGGTGGGCCCGGGTGTTAAAGACCGAATTGGAAGATGCAAGTTGGACTTGCAAGGCGGAATGTGTTCCCGCTTCTTTTTATCCGAGTTGTAGGTTCTCATATTATTGGGATGCAACAAAGATAAGGAAGGAGATCCCAGATCTTTCTTGAGATATAATGGTAAGTATATCTCTTACATTGAGAGTGATTAAGGGAATGAACTTTCAATGTTGACAAGGCAAGACAACTTTGATATAAAAATTCCTAAATCAAAGTAAAATATGTATATCTATAAATATATACACTTATGCAAATTTCTTATTTCAGATAATCCTTCATTAAAACCCACTCAATTATATACTCAATAATAACCAGTAAAATATCATGGATTGGACTAATGATCCAGATATTGTACTTGCAGTTGGACACATAATGTATGTGGTTGCAATGTGCAAGTTTCCTCATAATAATGAGGAATGACAATTAAATAGATAATAGGACTACAACCCTAGGGTTTGTATATCTCTGTAATCTTGATCTCTCATCGGATGTACTTTGGAAGTGACATGTCGATGATGATGGCAATTGTCAAATAATCCTTATAAAATTAATGAAGATATTCTGGCAGACATATGTGCTCTTGACATTTAACATGAATGAGATGGTTCACTGCTTCATGCAGAATGGTGGCTCTATAAGAGATGATGTATTCAAATTGTTTGAGTACCTACCTGAACCTATGTTTTAAGAGTTTAGATGGAGTAGAAGATGAGTGTCATCATTCTACTATCTATACTCTAGTCATTCATGAAGCTTCATAATATTCATATTGTATGAATTTAATTAAGCATGTATAAATGTTGAAATGATCTTACATTGAATTCTTTTGAATTTAACGTAAGAGATCCTTAGTCTTAAGCAATGGTTGCTCATAGATAAAGGGAGCACAGTGGAAGCATGGGTTGGACCCAAGTAAGAAGTATAGTTAAAGAGTTGACTGTACCTCTGTGACTTCCATATGACATCCAAAGAGTTGGATGAATGCCAATACTGCAATAAATTGATGTGTTGATAGTATGACTATCAAGTTTGTCTAGAATCCTTAGAGAAGTACTCGGATAGAGCATCAGAATAATCTACATATAATCATTGAAATTGACTTTCTATTTGATAAGATAAAGTCAAATAATTGTATCTCAATCTTCTAATGACACTTGCAATTGGTTGCATATATATTGGAAGATTAGAAATTTGATCTAAAGGTTTAATAGTCATCCACATAGACATTGATGCAATTGTTGCAACAATCTCTGTTGGATTGATAGACTTGTTAATTTCAGTGGGAGAACCCTTAGCCTTCGAGAATGCCTCTGTGACCTAGATATTAGAATACACTCATTGTTTAATTCTAAATATTGGAAATAAACATGAATTCTAGAATAGATCTATCATAAAGAGTTATGATGGAGATAATCCATATAGTAGTCTAAAATCTTGTGTACTCTACTGAATTAGAAAATTGATGAATGGTTCATTAAGATTTCTAATATTGAAAATTAAAACCTTTATAATATCAATTGGAGGATGAGGATCATATGAAAATGATCTGGCATCATGTTTTGGACATATGTCTGTTCATGAGATGAATGAACTAGTGAGATATGAAACTTTAGATTGTCTAAAAGTTCAAATCTTACATACTTGTGAATATTGTATTCGAAGTAAAAATATCCAATACACCCTCCCTTGGGAAAGGTGTAAGATGTCAAGATATTTAGGATCTCATACGTATTGATGTATGCGGATCATCTATATCATAGTAAACACTATGGATATGAGATATCTATTGATGATTATGTATGATATGAGATTTCTTCTCTTCACCTAAGAAACCTTTGAAATGTTCAAAGATTTCATTATTTTTGGTTTAGAACCAAAGTTTGAAGAAAGATGAAAATGAATTTTGTCTAATCTAGGTAATCAGTACCTGTTAGATGAATTCAAAGGATACCTTATGGAGATATGAATATCACTTCTATCTCAATCCTCCTAACACACCTTAACTCAATAGAGTTAGATGGAGATACAATTGGATCATGTGTGATATGATCTTGTAATTGATAAATTTTAGCATAATTATCCCTTGGTTTCCAGGTATATATGTGCAGTAGAGACTACATTATATATACTAAATAAGATTCCATGCAAGTAAGCTGGAATTAAGCACTAGAGAGTGCTGCTTCATTAGGAAAATAATGGAAGGTATTGGATACCTACTTTATGACCTTGAGATTCTTAAAATATCTCATATCTGAGAATGTGATTCTTGGAGGTTGAGACTCTTGAGAGTCAAGATGAAAATGAAGTGTAGGAACTCAATTAATCTTGAGAAGATAATGAGGGTCCTGAAATTGGAAACTAAAAGGACAATTAAAGATGAAACACTAATACCTCTTCAAATGAGTTTGAGGATGGATTCCATGTGTTAGAGAAATTTGGCAATGATCGAACTTCATGTGATGAAGCTTCTGAAGATCATAGCATGGATAGAAGTATAGCAATAAAAGTCTAATGTAGACTTCATATACAAGTGTTGTATATGGACCCTCGAGGATCCACCTATATGGGTAATACCTAGAAAGGTGTAAATGGATCTTCAAGAGAAAGGGAACCTAATGAGAAGGTAGAGACCTTCAAAGCACGGTTCGTAGCCATGAGCTACACACCGGAAGAGAAGACATTGCTTGCGATGAGACTTGCTCTTCGGTGACCATGCTTAAAACCATCAGAATATTGCTAACCCAAGCTACACTACTTGACTATTGTATCTTCAAGATGTAAGTCAATATTGCATTCCTCTATGAATAACTCTCTGAGGATATTCACATGAAGTAGCCCCAGGGCTTCATGGTTGAGAAAGGCAAGATGTGAAAGCTAAGGAATCCATCTATGGACTCAAATAAGCTTCTTGATGTTGGATCATAAGATTTGATGAAATTATAAATGTTATGAGTTCAGATAGAATCTGGATGAGCTATGTGAAGCTTAGTGGGAGTGCCTTTGTGTTCATCGTGCTAAATATAGATGATATCCTAATCATTTGGAATGATATAAGGATGATAATAAGTGTTTTATGGACTGGCTATTCCATATCTTGAAATATGATTTCAAAGATACCTCTTAGATCTTAGTTCTGAAGTTGTTCAGAAGCAAAGAGAAGAGGATAATGGGACTGTCACATTTGTAGTACACCTTGGACATATTCTATTCTTAGAATTCCAAGAAAGGCTTCCATCCCTTAAGATATGGTACTGACCTATCTAAAGGGATAACACCTCAAAGAATTGAGGAAGTGAATGCTAGTACTGCTTGCACTTGTGCATCAATTATGAGAAGCTGAGTGTATGCTAGATGTGTACAAAAGCCAGATATCTGCCATGCAGTGGGAGTAGAAAAGTATTGCTAATCCTACTATGGAGAGAAAACACTTGATTGCAGTACTAACAAAAACTTCATGGATGACAAGATTTTTGAGATAGTGATCTCAAAGTCTTATCTTCAAAAGTTTAAGACTTTATAGATAGTGATCTAAAAGGTCTTAACTGTAGATACCTTAGTAGATAGAGATCTACAGGAATAAGGGTATTCTGATAAGGATTATAGAAATACTGGTTATGATAATTGTTAAGCTGTACTGTCAAGGACACTATAACTAACTAGATTGAGTATTGATTGCATATGATGCAGCATTCACATTAGATGCGAGCACTGTTACTAGGGATATGCAAGTGTCGTAAAATGACTTGGCAAAGTCTCACGGGAACATAGTGACTGATCAGCTTACCTAGCAGTTTTCTAAATAGCCTATGATTGTCACATGAGTGCGGGTTTAAATGATTAGCCCATTAATGGCTCTTTGTGCTAGTGGGAGATTGTTGGAAATGCGACGACGATCCATTATGCAATAAATGTTATTGCATATATCATTCCTTGATCTGAAATGAAGAATGAATAATTTGCATAATAGGTCCCTTAGTAGAATTAGGGTTATGTACCATGGTCATCTTAATAATCATACAGCTGTTGATTCAACTATTGTATCATAGAGGCTGGTGCTTAGATGAATATCTAAAGGGTTGGATTGAGGACTCATCAAGCACCGTCAAATGATTATTAAGAGATGATCTCCATCTTGAGCAGGAGATAAAAATCCTTATCTCTGAAGGCTGATATCTGACCGACCTCTTGATGTAGGTCCTCTGCATAGGAATAGAGATTCGGAGGTGTCAGATTAGTTAGGTCAAAGAGTTGACTTAACGAGATCGAGATAACCAAAGTCCTATATCATATGCTATCACGATATAGGCACGCATCCTTTGACCGGAGACAGATGTGTTACTATATGTCTGAGTATGTACATTTGGCAGACTAATAGGTTGATGACCTAACCAAGGTCTATACACCAGCGCGCTGGTGTGCATATAAGGGCATATGAGTAATACGATCTCTCAAAGGGATCATACAGGTTCAGTTACTGAACCGAAAGACATGAGCTCACTCATGTGATATTGGGAAGAATCAAATTCCATGCGCATGGTCGTCTCTCTTTGGAAGCTTGACTGAATTTGTAGGTTTGATATATACTTTTGGAAAGTATATGATCAAGATCTAGGTATGATATACGCTTTTGGAAAGTGTATGATTAATACCAACTCCCAATGATCGAATGAGAAACTTACTGATAAAACCATGAAGTAGGCAGTATAAAGGTGATCCAATACTTCGGGTTTAATCTGAGTCTTCTAGTATGCAGGATGTACAGGTATTGGGAATACCTGAGGGTGATGTAATCATAAACGATTGTATAACCATGACGCTTCCATTCCTAGGGAGTGATGAAACGGGTCTGGATTTTAGTGACTCCTCTCGGTAGAGAAGTGATTTGATCTTGGTCCAAGAGTTGGACATTGATCTGAATGTGATTTAGATACAATGAGAAGATTAGATTTACGGTCTTGATTTAATTAAGCATCCATGGGAGGTCCGCGTCTGGTTTTGAGATATGATCTCAATATCCATGTAACTACACGTGGAACAATACAATCGCCAATGTCCTTATCTCCAAGTATCTGCAGAGAGATTGCATTATTCTTGAAGGGTTCAAGAATAATTCCATAAGATATAAGCAATGAAGAAATCATGATTAAATGTGATTTAATCATCTTGATGTATGAAGAAATTATCCAATATAATTAAATGTGATTTAATTAATGTGGATAAGAATAATGTGGATAGAAATATCTAATTATTCATAATATATTATAAATGTGATTTATAATGTCTTACAGAGAGCTAATTATAATTTATATGTGTTGATTAATTATTATGTGTATTGGATACACATTGTGTAATTAACTGACATTGTAAATTATATGTTGTTTTGGGTTGTGAATATGATTCACAATTTTTTCATGGCAAGATTGCAATATTCTCAAATATAGTTGTGAATTATTTTTGAAGAATAAAACCCAACAAAAGTTGTTGGAAATAAATAAAGAGATTTCCATGGAGATATGCAATCTCATGACATGTCATGAGATTGCTCTCCTCATAGAAAGCTTGGGCGGCACCCAATTCCAAATAGGAATGGGTGGCCGTCCATATGGAATGTACATCAATATTCTCTCCTTATTTATTTGGTGTAATTTAGGATTTGTCAAATATATTTTAATCCAAAATTTGTTGGTTTTACCAACAACAATCTTGACCATTGGATTGACATAAATCAATCACATCCATTAATTATATATGTCACATGGATTGAGATCCATGGATCCCAAAACCCTATAAAAAGAGAGGCATACCATGCTCTCTCTTTACATGCATTTTTTGAGCTCTCTCTCTCTCTCTCTTTCTTCATACATGACAACCCTCTCTCCCTCTAATATTGGTGGTCGTCCACCATACCCTAGAGGAGAGAATCGTCGACGCCCTCGCCACCGCACCGCCGCTTCGACGTTCTTCGGTTCTCCGTCTTCTTGGAGTGCTATACTCACGAAGGATACGTTCGATCTCGTGCGACGAGATCAGGAGCAACTACGCTTGGATCAACTTCTTGGATTGCGAGGAAAATGCGGTTCATCCCCGCGCTCGCAAGCGGTCTCACCGACGATCGGACTTGAGATAGGAGGTCTCTTTCTTTAGAGACATGATCAACCACGCTTCAAGAGGTATTGCATTATACTTGTTGTGGTTATAGATGAAATGATCCGAGAATCGTTCTTGGATCATGTTGTTTCATCACATGAAAAATTTTAAATTTCCCTGCTCAGAACAACTAGTACGACTAGTCGTTCTTCGTCATATCGAATACGACGATCACGCTTCCGTGATGCGCTTGAGGATAATTCCATATCCTTCACTTCCAAACATCATAACTTCTTCATATGAACTCCAATTTCACTCTACTCACCTTTAAATTTCATTAAATAATATTCTCTAATTAATAGAGGTAGTTTCATTAAAAATCGGATTTCGTTTGCAAAAAGTCGGTTTTGGGACCTAATGACAATGGGGTTTTTGGGATATTTATTTTATTTAGAACACATTATTTATAGTTTTATTAATTTTATAATTTCAAATTATTTTCATGATATTGTATTTTCACCGTGATTTATTTCAGATTTTTGGAGCTTATTTACTATTTTTATAAAATCGAAAACCCTAATTTATAGATGAAATTGAACTATCTAATCTATACCTATATTTATTAATTATCTTATTAAAATCCACCAAAATTCATTAAGGCATTATTTATTATTCTAATAATTAAGAAAGTAGAAAGATAATTATTATTTATTTATTTATTGAATTAAAAGTTCATTACCTATTTATTAAGTATTATTTATACTTATTTACTACTATAATATTTATATTTAAAATAATATTTATTATTTAAAAAATAATTATACCATAATTTAGATAATTTAATTATCTATATTTTCATTTTTTATACCTATTTAAAATAATGTCATTTAGTATTTATTACATAATTTATAACCATTTTTCATATCTGGCCAACCAGGTGCTGGCACTTGGCAGCACCGGCTCTTCTTCAAGAAGCCGGTGTGGAGTCTGTTCTACTCAGCCATCTTCAACTAATTCTCCATCTCAACTTCTAACGCTCTTGATCAATCTAATCCATCCACGTCTTCTTCCAAACAAACCTCATGCACGCCGACCACTGGATCTACCTTAGAGCTTCTCCATTCTGCCTATAAAAAGCCATGAAGTTAGTGCAACCAACTTAGTTCTCTCTAGCAATATGAAAGTTACAATTTATAGAACCGAAACCTCTACTTCCAAACCCCGTGCCGACCAACTCCGGTGGTGACAGCGTCAGACCGCCACCTTGCGTGGAAGAAGGATGTCGGAGGAGAAGCTCCAAGGTGCCTCAACGCCTTGCATCGCCGCCTAGCGCTGCCTCCAACTCTGGGAAGATCACCCGTCGAAGCAGTCATCTCAGGTAAATAAACCTCTCTTCACAGATCCGTTCATCTGTTTTAATCATTTCCATTTCTTGAAGATTGTGCCATACTTAGGATATTTAAGCGTGTCATTAGCTATACTAATCATCTTTCTTAGATGCCTAAATAAATTATCTAGTCAATTCCATTCAAAACCCAAACATTTCGTGATTCACTTTCATCATTATTCATACACCGTTTTTCAAATATTCTGGAAACTCCATTATTTGATCTTGTAAACCTTAATCATTTGGTCGATTTTTTGCAAATTGAGCACATATCCCCATTCTTGCAGAATCTTCTTTAATTTGGAGCAAATCTCGAAGCAACTGGAACTCGCAAACACAAGAAGTTCATATCCGAAGAAGGTGTAACAACCTAGCAGCTCCATGAGCAGAGCTGGGACCGCCAACTTCATCGCCTATATCCACCATCTTCAGCCACCCTTAGAGGATTCCCTACCGCGGGCGAGCTCGAGGGGTGAAGGCGTCACCCCTCTGGCCCTACCGGAGGCCCCATATCATCTCCAGTTGCCGGAGAAAAGTCAGAGGAAGAAGCTTCGTCGTCAGTTGTGCATCCTGCGCAAGAATAGCCCAAGAATGCTCGGACGCACAGGTGCGCGACACGTAATGCATTTGGACGCTCCATATCGCAAGCCAGAATCTAATCCGAGTCGTTCAATCTGAAGCGGTAGAACATTTGCACATTAGACCCAGTAGAGTTCCAGAAGTTCATCTCCACCTCTAATGTTTCTAGAAATTACAATTAGGTCCCTACGTGGGGACCTAATTGTAATCCTTTTATTCTCCCTTCAGTTTAGTCCCTACAGGGACCTTTCAGTAACAAAAATAATCAACTTTCTTTGTAGTTAGGCAGGGGCCATTTGGACCTCATATTTTTCACATTTTTTTGCGAATTTTCTAGGGTAGCGTGAGAACTACCCAAGTTATTTTTCGAATTTTTCCCATATTGTGGTTTTGATTTTCGTCATCTTGAGTTTGTTTTGAGTCATATTTGTTTTCAATTTCTTTCCTTGTAAAATCAATAATAAAAGAGAGCTTTTCTGGAATTATTTCCTTGTCTTGAAAATAATGGTTTAAATATTCTCCTTCTTGAGTTCGACCCAGGCACACTCACCTGGTAAAATCAGTAGTGAACAATAAAATAGGATTTTTCTCCTATTTTTATCTTAATTTTTGTTTGATTCAGTGCAATTCCCTCTTTTGCGATTATCTTTCTCTACAACTGACAACAAACTGCAGGTTGGGACTGCGTTATCAAAATGACGCCACTGCCAGGGAGGCGTTATTTCTACAACGTTTTTTGACTTAATTTTCTCTCGTATTCTTGATTTTACAAATTCTGTTTTCTTTCGGTTTGTGATTTACGATTTTTATTCGGTTTTTATGGTTTTTCACGTGTCTTTGTAATTTTTGTTTACGACTTTTTTATGTATTTTTATTTCTTAACTAATATTTGCAGGGCCTACAGGTTCAGTCGGCTTTCTCGGAAGCCGTAAACAGTTTGAAGTGTAGAGATCGAGATTCTCGATTGCTGAGGACAAGGATAGTTAGGATTTGTGTTGTATCTTTTCTTTTATTCTTGTAAACAAATAAATAAAAAAATAAAAAAGGCACTTGCCCGTAATTTTGTTTTCTTAGAAAGGGGCCCAATAAGGGCATCCTGACTTGTACCTCCCCTCCCATTCTTTCTCGGGGTTTGATTCACCGAGTGTCGTGCATTCGGGGGATCAGGACACCCACCGCGGTCTTTCTCGCATCATCGGTTTTTCGCGGCTTTTCATGAGGCTAAGTACATGCTTAGGAGTTTTTGGTTTTTTTATCTGATTGCACCTTCGTAGTCAGTCTTAGGACTCGCAACCTAGGTGTATGATTTTAGAATTTCTAAAAGATAAATAAAGACACTCGTTAGACGCTTGTCTGAAAAAACCCCAAAAATATAAAACCAAAAATAAAATCGGGGCTGCTTAAGTATCTGATCTAAAACAAATGTAAGGTTCAATTGACTTGGGAGAGTAATCCCCGTACAGGTACTTCTCAGAGTGCGTGAGTGAGAGAGGACCTTTAAGGATAGAACCAAAACCAGTATTTCTTTCGAAAGACTACTTAGTCTATACACCAAATCACCTCTTTTCTGTGGGTACGCTCGGGTAGCCAGAAACGATCCGAGTTTACTTAGCAGAGTGGGGGGTTTATAGGACACTGTGTAAGGCTTCGTCCTCAAGTAACACGGGTAGCCAGGAACGGTCCGTACTTACCTCCATACTGGCTGAGAGCAAGTGGTTCTCTGTAAAGACTCGGGACACTATTTCGGGGAACTTCGGGCACCTATCAGCTCACATTAAACAAGGATTATACTTGTTTACGACACAATCCTAAAACCGACAAGATAAACGACCGAACTCTTACGGCCATCATCGGGTTGTGTTGGTGAAAACGGGGTTTGCTTTGCGTTTTCTTGCGGGGCATGAGTTACCGCAACTTTTACACATTTTTTCATCTCTCTTGAATCGTTAACCGTGCTCTCCCGACCACTCTCTTGACATCGAAGATGACGACTCGACGACTATTTTGCTTAGACTCCAAGAGCTCTCGATCTTTTATCGTTCGTCGTACATCTTCACAAACTCGGCATGATCATCTTCCCGAGTTTGTCCCATCTGATCTCGAGGAGAGTCAGACCCAGACTCCCTTGCCTCCCGCCCAATCTTTTGAGGCAAACCCTTGCCTCAATGCATCATCGATTTCTCCAACAGATTTTTTGTTGAGTTCTTACGAGAAATTATCTTTTCTAGAAGATCTGAAGCAAATGGCTCGTGGAAAAGGACCAGCAGAGGAGAGGCCAGCAGAGGATCACCATACTGAAGGAAGACCAGATCCAGCTGCAGATATCACTACAGAAATTCTCGATGCTTTACAACAGATGAACCTACAGATTCGAGAACAATTTAGAACTCAGAATAAGTTGCATGCTGAGATAGCCGCATTGAGAGCAGGGGTCGGAAACTCTTTACCGCCTGTAGTGGTTCACACCACTTTACAAGATGAGTATGACCCGGGCGCGAGAACGCTACATCATTGGATTCGGCTACCGCCGGATCAAGGGCCATATAAGCTGAGACCGTCCTTCATCTCATTGCTTCCCAAGTTCTATGGGAATGCTACGGAGGATCCGTTTACCTTTCTGAAGCAGTTCGAGATGATTTGTGGTACGACGAGTTATCCAGGAGTTACACAGGAGGCAGTTCGCTTCAAAGCCTTTCCCTTCGGCTTAGTTGATAAGGCACTTTACTGGTCGAGTCATTTAGGAAGGAAAATTTCTACATGGTACGATCTAAAGTCCACTTTTCTGCATAAATATTTTCCTCGAGGAAGTACAAATATGATGATGCGTCAGATCTCCAACTTCACGCAACTACCGAATGAATCTTTTCATGAGGCATGGGATAGATTCAAGGATCTTATGGAGAGATGCCTGCATCATGAGATACCAATGAAGGTTCTTATCAAAACTATTTTGGAGGACTCCAACCAGACATTCAGGGGCTAGTGAGTGCCACATGTGGCGGCAGTTATCTGAGTAAGAATGCCGAGTCAGTTTGGTCCATCTTCGAAGGGATGGGAGAGAAATCAAGTCATTGACTCTACTCAGGCATTCCAGAAAGCCTCTCAGCCACCACATCATCGAGAGCATCATAGGGTGGCGAACAATTCAGATTCTGAATATAATACCAACATGGGTTTTATTAGCGAAAAGTTGACGTTTGTAGATGTTATTCAGAAGCAAGTTCAGGACTTGCAGCTGCTGCGAGAGTTAGAGAAGCTCGTCCCTACCTCAGCAGCCATGTGATCTTACAAAAAAGCCAACAGAGCTACAACTTCATTATCAGCAAGCCCAATTTTCTTCGACTTCACAACCTGCACAGAAGTCTTTACCCGCTCCTCCCACTCTATAGATTCATCTCGTCCAGAGCGATCCCGAGACTCCACAGATTTATTGGCATGAGGATCAATCTCATGCCAATACCAGTCAGATCACCAGTGTTGTGGATATGGATGTTGAGCCTCAAGCCACTCTTAAGATCAGCGAGATTTGGTATACTCAGATGCAGTAACCGAGTGTACCTCATCATCAGCAACAACAATATAGTCACCCGCAGCATGGACGTCCACACTTCCAGCACCTACAGCAGTACACACAGCAGTAGTCTCACCAGCATGCATATCAGAGACGACATTCTTATAAATATCCTGCTCATCATTCACAGCTATATCATTATCAGCAGCAACAGAAATCTTCCTTTACGCCGTACAGATCCTCCCAGCCTTACACCTCACAGCAATACACACTAAGGCAGGAGAAAGTAGAAAGCCAGGGTCACCACATCGAATCACAGATGTCTTCACAGGCTCAGGCTCTAAATCAAATCATGGATAAGTTGAGTACGCTCCAAATTGCACACATAACAGAGATGGAGCAGGTTAACCGTCATCTGGTTGAGTTAACCGCACCAAAGACCACTCTTCCAGCTCAGCCTCAGATGAATCCGAATAACAAGAGGAGGCATCCAGATCAGGTAGACACCACTACAGGTACGATCTCTTTTCCTGGATTTTAATCTAACTTCATTCGTCTCAGGATCGGTAGATCACCACGAGCACCTAATGGAGTAGAGGAGAGGGAACTTGATGTGGAGCGAGAGCAAATCCATGAAAAGACACATTCTAATGCTGAGGAGGAGAACCGTCACGAGGATGAGGACCATCATGAAGATCAGAGAGAAGGGATCGATGCCGAAACTATTGACATGGACACCAGCGAGTCATACGCTGATATCACGCTAGACCATGCAGATACTCCCGATAAAAATGTTTCTTCCCCTATTTTAGAAAGTTTTGTACATAATTATGAAACTCTCGATGTACAAGTTGATTCTGAGTGGAATAAAAAGTTTGAGTTTGTCATTCTCGAAATTATTCCTTTTCCCGATGCTTTGTTTGAAAAAGGAAAGAAAAATTCCAAAAAGAATGTTGTGACTCCAGAGACTGAAAAAATATTAAAAGATCACATGTTTTTGAAGATCCCACTTCACGATGTCTTGGATCATTTTCCTATGCTCAAGAATCAGTTGAAAAATCGATGCACCACACGTAGGAAAATGTGATCACGTACAGAAAAGCATGTTCTGACCAAGGCCACATCCTGCGCCATACAGAACATTTTACCTAAGAAGAATAAGGATTCGGGAGCACATTATGTCAGATGCGAGATTACGAATGCCGCATTCGATCGCACTCTATTAGATAACGGTTCCTCGATCAATTTGATACCATCTTCTTTACTCGACAAGATCGAGTTAGATCCTCTTTACAAATCCCACGTGATTCTTCAGTTTGCTGATAGATTTGTAAAGAGACCTAGGGGCGTATTGAGGAACGTTATCGTGACTGTGCAGGGCCTGCAGTTCCCAGGGGACTTTACTGTCCTGGACATGGATTGCCCTACACAGTTGCACCTTACCCCAATCATTCTTGGGAGGCCTTTCTTAGAAACCGCGAAGGCTCTCTTCGATTATAATACGGAGAAGGTATCTTTTCGCGTCGTGGGAGAGAAGGTACATATAGAGATGTCGAAAGAATCACACACATCCAGTGATGCATGTTCAGATTTCTTGAGTTCTTTTGCCACCTGTGATTACATGGATGAGGTTAGTTTTAACGACCTTGAGAGGTATCAAATAAAGATCCAGGATTTTCTAGCAGATGATGGGTCCGAGGCTACAGTTGGCAATTCTTCCGAGGGTACTTTTTTTTTCAATATGGATAATGAGAAGCAGATCGATCCGACTTCCAAGGAGTTTAGTGCAGATTTTTCAGATTCAAAGTGTTTACACAATTCCTACACTTCAGATGATCTAGAGATTGAATTTCATTTAGCAGAATTGTTTTCCTCTAGCCATTCTGAGGATGAGCACAGTAGTAAGTCGGATGATGTTTTAGACATCTTCTGTAGTTCAACTCTAGAGCATATTGAGATGGTATATAACCATACTACAGACAAATCCATTGTCGATATAGATCCCAGTACACAAATAGATGAGGTTTCAACATAGCCAGGGTCTACCTTACCAGAGCTGAAGTTATTGCCACCAAATATGAAGTACACTTTCCTTGCGGGTCCACATCGACAATTTCCGGTCATTATCACCTCATCTTTGACCGAAGAGCAAGAATCTCATCTCATGGAGGTTCTTGAAAGAAACCATAAGGCTATTGGGTGGACTGCGTCCGATCTCCACGGGATCAATCCTGCTTTGTGTTCTCATCATATATATCTCGATCATGACAGCAAACCTTCAAGAGAATTTCAGCACAAGCTGAATCTGGTTTTATGAGATGTTGTAAAGAAAGGGATTACGAAATGGTGCGACGTAGGGTTTATCTATCCCATCTCGAACTATGAATGGGTTATCCCATTACATGTTTTCCCGAAGAAGTCGAGAATTCAGGTGATTAAGAATGAGTGTGGCGAGAATATTCCAAAGAGAGTAACCACATCATGGCGGGTGTGCGTTTATTACAGGAAGTTGAATGCCGCGACGAAGAAAGATTACTTCCCTTTGCCTTTTATATACCAGGTCATAGAAAGTTTGGCAGGGAAGGAGTACTTCTGTTTCCTTGACGGCTACTCCGGATACAACTAGGTAACTATTGCTCCTGAAGACCAGGAGAAAACCACCTTCACATATATGTTTGGCACGTATGCCTTTAGACGGATGCCCATTGGATTGTGCAATGCCCCTGCTACTTTCCAGAGGTGTATGCTTGCTATTTTTGTAGACATGGATGGTGATTTTCTAGAGGTCTTTACGGATGATTTTTCGATCTATGGTGAGTCCTTTGATGATTGTTTAGCGCACCTAGACCAGGTTCTTCAGAAATTTTGTGAGGTAGATCTCATTCTGTCATGGGAAAAGAGCCATTTTATGATTACACACACGGAAATTTTGTGAGGTAGATCTCGTTCTATCATGGGAAATAAGATCGTATTACTCATATGCCCTTACATGCACACCAGCGCGCCGATGTATAGACCTTGATCAGTTCATCAACCTATTGGTCCGCCAAATGTACATACTTAGACATATAGTAACACATCTATCTCCAGACAGAGGATCCGTGCCTATATCGTGACAAGTCAACATTTTTACCTAACTTATCTAACACCTCTGAATCTCTATTCCTATGTAGAGGACCTTCATCAAGAGGTTGGTTTGATATCAGCCTTCAGAGAGAGGATTGCCATCTCCTCCTCATGCTGGAGATCATCTCTTAATAATCATTTTACGGTGTCAATGAGTCCTCAATATATCTCTTTAGATATTCGTCCAAGCACCAGCCTCTATGATTCAATTATTGAATCAACAACTGTATGATCATTATGATGGCCATGGTACATAACCCTAATTGTACTAAGGGACATATTATGCAACTTAATTATTCTTCATTTCAGATCAGGGAATGAATTTTGCAATAACATTTATTGCATAATGGCTCGTCGTCGGTTCGCATGTCCAACAATCTCCCACTAGCCCAAAGAGCCATTAATGGGCTAATCTTTAAACCTGTACTCATGTAACAATCATATGCTATTTAGAAAAATATCTAGGTAAGATGATTAGTCACTCTGCTCCCAAAAGAATATGCCAAGTCCTTTTACTTGCATATCTCCTAGTAACAGGCATGCATCCAATGTGAATGTTGCATCTTATGCAACCAATACTCAATCTTGTTAAAGCAATTATAGTGTACTTTACTCTATTGATCAATAATTATTATAACCGGTATTTCCATAATCCTTATCAGAATACCCTTATTCCTAGATATCTCTATCTCCTAAGGTATCTGCAATTAAGACCTTTTAGATCACTATCTGTAAAGTCTTAATCTCTTGAAGATGAGACATAGAGATCACTCTCTCTATAGACTTGTCATCTTTGAATATATTGTTATTACTGCAATCAAGTGTTTTATCTCCATAATAGGATTAGTAACAGTTTACTACTGCCAATGCATGGTAGACATCGGGCATTCATACACATCTATCATACACTCGGCTTCTCGTAACTGATGCACAAGGGCTTTCCATTTTAGCATTCACTTCCTCAATTGTTTGAGGCGCTATCCCTTCAGATAGGCCAGTACCATATCTTAGGGGATGGAAGCCTTCCTTTGGGTTTTTTCAAGAATGGAATATGTCAAAGGTGTACCACAAATGTGATGGTCCAAATACCCTTTCTCTATTCTTCTGAACACCTTTAGAAGTAAGAGCTTAAGAGGTATCCTTGAGATTATATATCAAGTTATGGAATAACCAGATTATAAAACACTTATTATTATCCATATATCATTCCAAATGTTTATGATATCATCTACGTTTAGTGCAATGAACACAATGGCACTCCCACTAAACTTCACATGGTTCATCAAGATTCTATCTGAAATCATAACATTTATAATTTCATCAAATATTATGTTCCAACTTCAAGAAGCTTATTTAAGTCCATAGATGGAGCTCTCTAGATTGCATACCATGCTTTCATCAACTATGAAGCCTTGGGGCTACTTCATGTGAATATCCTTGAAGAGGTATTCATAGAGGAATGCAATCTTGACTTCCTTCTCGAAGATGCCAATCTCAAGTTGTGTATCTATAGTTAGCTATATTCTGATGGGTTTAGGCATGGTTACTGAAGAGCAAGTCTCATTGCAAACAATGTCTTCTCTTTGGTGTGTAGCTCATGGCTACGACATGCTTTGAAGGTCTCTACCTTCTCATCAGGTTCCCTCTTTCTCTTGACGATCCATTTACACCTTTCTGGTCTTACCCATATAGGTGTGTCCTCAAGGGTCCCTATACATCATTTCTATATTAAGTGTAGTTTAGATTTTATTGCTAACCTCCTTCTTCCCATGTCACGATCTTCATCACATGAAGTAAGATCACTGCTAGCATGGAAACCATCCTCAAATTCATTTGAAGAGGTATGAGTGTTTCATCTTTAATTGTCCTTTTAGTTTCTGATTTAAGGAACCTCATTATCTTCTCAAGATTAAATGAGTTCCTTTACTTCATTTTCATCTTGATTCTCAAGAGAGTCATCCTCTAAGAAGCATATCCTCATAGATGAAATCTTTTAACAATCTCAAGGTCATAAAGTAGGTATCCAATACCATACTCTATTTTCCTAATGAAGTAGCACTCTCTAGTGCTCAATTCCAGCTTACTTGCATGGAACCTTATTAAAGATATATATTGTAGTCTCTACTACATATATACCTGGAAACTAAGAGGTGATTATGATAAAAATCATCATTGATCAAATCATGTCATAAATGATCCAGTTGTATCTCCCTACAACTCTATTGAGTTTAGGTGTATCAAGAGTAGTGAGATAGAAATGATATTCATATCTCCATAAGGCATTCCTTGAATTCATCTAACAGGTACATGCTACCTAGGTTAGATCAAATTCATTTCATCTTCCTTTAATCATTGGGTCTAAACCAAAATTATGAAATTCAAAGGTTTTTTAGGTGAAGAGAAGAAATCTCATATCATAAATAATCATCAATAGATATCACATATCCATAATGTTTACTATGATATAGATGATCCACATACATCAATATGTATGAGATCTTGAATACCTTGACATCTTACAACATTCCCAAGGAAGGGTGTATTGGACATTTTTACTTTTGAATACAATATTCACAAATATGTAAGATTTGAACTTATAGACAATATAAAGAGTCATCTCTTACTAGTCTATTGATCTCATCAACAGACATATGTCCAAGCCTTGATGCCAGATCATTGCCAAATGATCTTCATCCTCCTATTGATCTTTTAAGGTTTTAAATTTTCAGTATTAGAAATGTTAACGAACCATTCTTTAATTTTTCTAATTAAGTAGAGTCCACTAGATGTTAGATTACTATCTGAAATATATCCATCATAACTCTTTATGATAGGTTTATTCCAGAATTCATGTTTATTTCTAACAATTAGAAATAAACTATGAGTGTATTCTAATATCTAGGTCATAGAGACATTCTCTAAAATTAAGAGCTCTCCCACTGCAACTATGAAGTTTATTTGTCCAATAGAGATTGTTGCAACCATTGCATCAATATCCATGGAAGACTATTAAAACTTAATGTCAAATTTTCCAATCTTCTAAAACATATGCAACCAATTGCAAGTGTTATTAGAATATTGAGATACGAGTAATAGAGTTCGATATTATCAAATAAGAAAGTTAATTTCAATGATTACATGTAGATTATTCCGATGCACTATCTGAGTCCTTCTCTAAGGATTCTAGATAGACTTGATAGTCAATCTATTATCACATCATCTTATTGTAGTATAGGCATTCATCCAACTCTTTGGATGTTATATGGAAGTCATAGAAGCAAAGTCAACTCTTTGACTTTCCTTCCCCACTTGGGTCTGACCCATGCTTCCACTGCGCTCCCTTCATCTATAGGCATCTTTTTCTTAAGACTAAGGATCTCTTATGTTGAACTCAAAAGAATACAATATAAGGGTATTTCAACATTTATCCATGCTTCATTCAATTCATACAATATGAATATCTGGAAGCTTCATGAATGACTAGAGTATAAATAGTAGAATGATGACACTCATCATATCAACATCCATCTTAACTTTTAGAATTCTTGGTTCAGGTAGGCATTAAAACATTTTGAATACATCATCTCTTACAGAGCTACCATTCTGCTAGATGCAGAGAACCATGTCACTCATGATTAAATATCAAGCGCACATATGTATACCAAAAACATCTTCTTAGATTTTATAAGGATTAATTATCAATTACGATCATCATCGACATGCCACTTCCAAAGTACATTCGATGAGAGATCAAGACTATAGAGACATACAAACCCTAGGGCTGTAGATCGATTGTCTATTTAACTGTCATTCCTCATTATTATGAGGAAACTTGCACATTGCAACCACATACATTATGAGTCCAACTGTAAGTATAATATCTTTATCATGGATCCAATCCATGATAATTTACTAGCTATTATTGAGTATAATATTGAGTGGGTTTAAAGAAGGATTATCTAAAATAAGAAATTTGCATAAGTGTATATATATTATATATACATATTTTACTTTGATTTAGGAGTTTTTATATCAAAGTTGTCTTTCCTTGTCAACACTGAATATTCATTCCCTTAATCACTTTCAATATAAGAGATATACCTATCAATATATCTCAAGCAGGATCTGGGATCTCCTTCCTTAGCTTTGTCACATCCCAATAATATGAGAACTTGTAACTCGGATAAGAAGAAGCGGGAACACATTTTGCCTTGCAAGTCCAACTTGCACTCCTAATTTGGTCTTTAACACCCGGGCCCACCACCCCTAAGGTGATGTTGACCTGTCGTGAATTGAACCAATCATTAACAGGATTAGTACTTGCTACGTGCAATCCAATATCTCCCCAATAATATGAGGACTCGACATTTGGGTCACTACGCATACGACCTTAATCTTTCAAGAAGCAGAGAGCCTGATCCAGATGCACTTGCATAAAGCAGTTGTCACTTCGAACATGTGTCTCCTACATACAATCCCTGGTGATGGAACCCTCCGCCTTGACGGGAGACCATGGATGTCACTTATGTGATCCTCCATATCATATTCTAATTCTTATTAATCATTATGAATCATATTCATTATGATCAATTATTCCAAGGAAATTAACAACTCTATTAAAAATAGAGTATTTAATTTTATTTGGATTCCAATTAATCTAATCATAATAAATTAATGATCCAATTAATATCCAACAAACAATCTTTATTGTTACTTAAATTATGGTATTATCTCAAATATGTATTATTCTGAATTTTAATAATTAGAAAAATATGTTGTGATCTCTCCTGCATTATCGAGTCCTTACCACATGTCATGGCCAGTAGCAATGGGAGTGGGACATACCATGCACGGTGCAACCTGCTACCCCAACATCCCCGACTAGACACCATATCCACCTCAGGAAAGGATAATGCCAAATTGATCATTTCGTACTTAAGATGATAATCAGTTTTTTAACCGAAGTTATACCATATAATAATAATCAAAACATTTTTTATTGACATTATAAGGAAATTTGTTAAACAAATACTCAATCTTATTCAAGCAACAATGTTTGTTGGAAAGTAGATCATGTAGATCATGTAACCAATTTGTGATCTAGATAACATCAAATCAATTATTGGTTAAGGCATTGTAATCTAAGGAAATAATTATTATAAAATATTTCACAAATATTTATACATAATTATTCCAGGAAATTAAATTATTTAATTTTAATAATTGTTTAAATGACAATCACAAGGATCTTGATTAGGAAAAAAATTTCCGTTAGTGACCCTCCGATACTAAAATTACCATATCTCAATCAATTTAAATCCTAATTAAGAAAAAAAAGATCCCAAAGTTTGCTAATTTGATTTGCAACTGAAATCACGTGTTTTTCACGCATTTCAAGGTGTTTCAAAACCGCAATTAACTCCTTAATCATTTAAGATTCGCAGTCCTCGAAACAGTGGATACATGTTCACTAAAAAGTTCATAACTTGAGCAAACGGATTCAAAATCACGCATATTCAGACCCTACTATTTCCTTATTTAATGGAGAACAAAATAAATTATTATTTTCTTTTTAAACAATTTAAACAGGGCCTAAATAATCACTAAAAGAGATGCGAAAAGGAAATGTGATAAAACTTTCACAAACCCTAATGAACCCAAATCTTCTTAGGTTTACGGATCACATATAAAACCTTCTACCTAAGGCTCTGATACCACTTGAAGTATATGGTAAGATCCTTAATAGCATCACGGAAGCCTGAGGATCACATTGTATGCGATCGGAAGCGACTAGTCGCATGAGTTGCTCAAGGTAGCGGAAATTAAAAAAAATCATGCGATGAAACCACATGGTCCAAGAAAACTTCTCAGATTGTTTCATCTAAACCACAAAGAGATAAGAGGATTAACTCTTGAAGTGTGGTTGCGATCGAGTCTCTAAACAACGAGACCTCCGGTCTCAAGTCCGATCTGACGGAGGAGATGCTTGCGAGCATGTTGATGAAACACGTGCTCCTCACAATCCATGTTGATGATCCAAGTGACGAATCTCTTGCTCTCATCAAACGAGATATGATTTCTTATTCACGAGAAAGCCTTGTCGAAGGGAACTGAGATCCTCAAACAAACAATCAGGAAACATAATGATGACAATGTAGCGATCCCTAAACTCTCATTGATTTGTGTTTCTTTGAATGGCCATGATTTGTTGCTAAAATATTTGCAACAATGAGTTGTTGTGTTTGAAATAAATTAAATATATTGAAAATTAATCAATATATTTCAATATAAATCAAATCAACAAACAAGTAATGACTTGGAAGAAAAACAACCATCCTTCCATGTATGGCATGGACGACCACCAATTTGGAGAGACCATGTTGGTCGTCCACTCCATGTATGGTATGGAGGCTCTTTTATTCCAATTATGTCTAGATCTCATATTCACATAATATTACACATATGGAACAACTTTTATTGCAAAATTATTCACCAAAATAATTCCAAATTATTTTGTGAACATTGCAATAATGCCATTGGAAATTTGTGAACCGCATTCACAACCCAAAAAAATGTGAATTACATTTTCAATTTAATGTTCAATATGAATCCAAATTCACATCAACATTTATTCAACAAATCTAAATTACAAATAGCTCTCTATTATATATATATATATATATATATATTATAAATCACATTTATAATATATACGATTAATATGTATAGTGTTATCCACATTATTCTTATCCATGACAATTAAATCACATTTAATCATCTTGGACCTCTATTCTCATGTTCCCAAATAAAATGAATCACATTCAAATTATTCGTGTCTTTTATAATTAAATCTTATTTAATAATCTTAGACAATGTTCTTTATAATAAGAATCAAATTCATATTATTCATGATAATCAAATCTCATTTAATTATCATTTTTCTCAATGCTAAAATATATAATGTCAACAATGAAATTATCTTGAACTCTTTCAAGGATAATGCGCTCTCTTCGGGGATACTTGGAGATAAGGACAAGGCGATTGTATTGTTTCATGTACAATGACTTAGATATTGCGATCGCCTCTCAAATCCAGACCTCGGGCCTCCCATAGATGCTTGATTAAATCAAGACCACAAATCTACTCTTCTTATTGCGTCTGAATCACATTCAGATCAATGTACAACATTTGGACCAAGATGACATTACTTCACTACTGAGAGGAGTCACTAAAATCCAGACATGTTTCATCACTCCCTAGGAATGGAAGCGTCATGGTTATATAATCATTTATTATCACATCTCCCTCAGGTATTCCAAATACATGTACATCCTGCATATTGGAAGACTTCAAATAAACCCGAAGTATTAGATCAATTTTATATTGTCTACTTCATGATTTTATCTTTAAGTTTCTCATTTGATCATTGGGAGTCGATATCGATGATATACTTTCTAAAAGCATATATCATACCTAGGTCTTGATCATATACTTTCCAAAAGTATATATCAAACCTACAAATTTAGTAAAGCTTCCAAAGCGAGATGACCGTGCATAGAATTTGATTCTTCCCAATATCTCATGAGTAAGCTCATGTCTTTCGGTTCAGTGAATGAACCTGTATGTTTCGTTTGAGAGATAGTATTACTCATATGCCCTTACATGCACACCAGCACGCCAGTGTATAGACCTTGATTAGGTCATCAACTTACTAGTCTGAAAAATGTACATACTTAGACATATAGTAACATATTTGTCTCCGGTCAAAGGATGTGTGCCTATATCGTGATAGCATACGACATATGACTTTGGTTATCTCGATCTCGTTAAGTCAACACTTTGACCTAATATATCTAACACCTCTTAATCTCTATTCCTATGCAGGGGACCTTCATCCTAACAGAATGTTTAATCAATTTTTAGTCACGTGGTTTTATATTTATTTTACTTGAAGAAGTCTCAAGGTTGAACACAAGGAGGCAAAGGAGCAACCTAGAATTTTATCTACTAAAGTTCATGCACAGTTCTCGAGGCGGTCTTTTTTTTGCAATTTTTAATGCACTATAAGATGCGAAATGCAAATTAGGCCAATTTTAAGGACGAGAAAATGATTGGAAATCAAACGATGTGCAAAAAATATGAAACTTGGCCACGATTACAAGAACAATGAAATGAGTGCACTATATTTTTTTTGAAATTTTTGGATGTAAGATAACTTTTTTATGAAATTTTAAATGGAAATAAAGTGAATTTAAATAATTAATTACAATAAAGATTAAATCTAATTATTTTTAAGGAATAAAATTATCCAAGATCTATCACTAGGTGATTGATCTCTGAAAATACAAGATTAATACCTATTAAAAATTAACGATCAAAATATGCAAAATGATTTTTATAAGAGAAACCATGCATGAAAATGCAATTCTTTTTGGGCATGATGTAACACACAACCAATTCTACAATCTGGGAATTTTTGGTAATTTTTAAATGGTTAGTTACTTATGAATTTTCAAGCATAGAATGGGAAAAATATGCAATTTTCTACAAAATAATTAATTAATAATTAACCATATATCACAAAATTGTCCAACATATGCAAGATGTAGAAAATTAGTTGTAAAACAAAATGCCTATTTTTGATGAATAAAATAATGCAATGTAATGTAGCAGTTCAAGATAATGGTGGAATACCAGGGTAATTTTGCAATAATATAGAATAAAATAATATAAAGGAAGGACTAATTGGTAATTACCGAAAAGCTGGGGCTGATGCTGCAAAATTACCAAGTGGTAACATGCCCCGTACATGAGCCTTGGTCGGCGGGTCCTTCGGGTGATATGGAAAATCTTCGGGGGTGATTTGAAAATTTTCACTTGGTCATGTCCAAAGAATGTGATCGTGGGTCTTCGATGTCACGTGAGGAGGAGCTCCCCCCCCCCCCCCCGACTGCACATACATTGCACGTGATGTAGGGGTCTCGTCTTGGTAGGGCTTTGGCAGAACTGGAGAGGAGTCTTCTGGCGAAGAGGGCGGCCGATGAAGGGGCTTGATGCCGGTGCTTCGGTTGTGTGGATTGGCCGACACACGGCCAACTGTTGCAGATGGCTGAGGCGAAGTTGTCAGTGAATACGGGTGACATGATGCTCTCTCAAGTGATGTCGTAGACGAGGCGGACTGTAGAGGAGGAGTGGTGGCATGGGGCGAGGGCTCCACGATGGGGCGAATGTCGGTAAAAGCCATTTGACGATGCATTAAAGTGGTGGACGAAGTTTGTCTCCTGCTGTTGAATTCATGGTAGAGGACGATATTGCAGACGGTGGTGAAGTTGAACGGATGAGCAGTGAAAGTAGACCGGAGATGAGGGGATAGTGAAGGGGGATAGTGCAAAAATTGGGGAGATGGTGAGGAAGATGAGAAGGGAGTGGTGAGGTCAGAGAAGGTACCTGGAGGTACAAGGCTCAACGGCCGACAAGCCAGAGCAGAGCAACTTCTCGAAGGAGGGGGCTGCAACAAGGAATGAGTTCTCAGATCTCGCCACAGGAGAAGAGGGGGTGGTGGCACTGTCACCATCACCAGCCTTGGTCTCTGTCTTGGTCTGTGTGAGTTGGAGATTGAAGGCGATGAAGTGTGCAATGGGGCTTAAATAGGCGACGTGGGATTGACGGAGAGGGAAGGAATCAGTGACGGATGGCATGAGATCGCTGGAGATCAGGGATGGCAGCTGACACGATTGAGGGGATTTGATGGAGATAGGAGATGGCGACGCGTGAGATTTGACGAGATCGTCTTCGGCCGAGATTCGTGGAAACAATGGTGCGACGAAGATCACGGGAGTAGCATGGGGAGATCGGTTGGATTAGGAAGGCGGCGGTGGCCGGAATTCGCGGGCGGTGGAGTAGATCTAGGGGTGTTTTCTACTGCGAATTGGGAAAGGTGGACAGAGGAAGGTGACAATCCAGGGGTAATCCGATCAGTCGATATGGGACGACCCTGCTTCGGCCATGTGGCAGTAGGAGAAAGAGGCGTCGGGGACGTGCAGGCAGCTTGCGGGATCGACACGTGCGCTGCATGCGCGGTGCTTTAATTTTATTTTGTTTTTATATTTTTTTAATATTATTTATTTATTTTTTTATTATATTTTTTTTTATAAAAATGAATAATAAAACCCTAAAAAATGGGTGACATGTGGTGGCTCCAGGAGATGCCACGTGTTAGCCCCACAAAATTCAGAAAATAAATATATTAATAAATACATAAAAATTAGTAAATGACCTAGGATCGAAACAATTTCTTCACAAAAATTGCTCGTCTTGATGAGTTCTACAACTTTTATGAAGGGACCAAAACCAAAATCAATCATTTGAGCAAAGATATATTTTTGGGGTATCCCATGTACATAGAATACCTTGATTTTTGGGTTTTATAATTTTTTTGTCATTTTTAAACTAGATAAAAATCTGAAAAAATATGATAAAATCAAAGATAAATATTTACACATTAATCAATTTTTTTGGATTATTTTAATTGAGGAAAAGAAGAAATAAAACGATGATGAAAATAACAAATTTTGTATAGACAGTTAGTGATGACTCGGACTCAATTAGTTTCTTTGATATCAAGCTCAGTTTGGATTTCGGATTTTGTGCATTTTAATAAAACTTTTATCAAAGAAGTCAAATGAACAATAAATAAAATATATTGATTATGTACATTAAATAATAGGACAAAAACCGCTAAAATATAAAATGTACAAAAGAGGCCCAAAACCTAACTTTCACATATGAGATGTGATTCCTTTGAACTTGGTCTTGTTTTGAAGGTAATTGAATGTACATTAGTTCAAATGTGAGTAGGATAAAAATGGACACTAGATGGGGAAGATATTGAGGTTTTAGTCTAGAAATCCTATAATTAGGTTTTGGGTTTTTTGGACCACTTATTTGGGTTAGTTATTTTTTTATTTTTTTTATTCTTGTTAGTGATATCTACACATTGGTGTGGTTTTGGGTCAATTGGAATTAGCATAAAATAGTTAAAAATCAGGGAAGTTAGGATATTTATAGGTCAATTAGACTGTCATTTTTGGCTTCTTATTTTGTGCGAAAATAAGTGATAAAATGCAATTCTTATCAAACATGCATGAATGCTAATTATGCAAAATAAATGAAGAAGTGCCAATGATTTTTTGGGATTTGAGATTAATTAATGACTTTTAGAGTGATGAATCTGAGATTTGTCATCCCCTATACTTAAACCATGCTCGTCCCTGAGCATCAAAAATTATGCCATGAGGTGAAATGAGATTGGATTACATACCAAGACCATGAGCTGAAGGTGAAATGAAACTATACTCGACCTTGGGATTATTAGTGAGACGGAACTTTTATGAGACTTAGAATTTTAAAGTCAACATCCTTCAACTTCTACACATCATTGGCACAGTTTCGGCTCAGAAGTCATCTTAGATCTATCCTCCTCGCAAAGCATACCCTATGAACATTGAACAATTGACTCATGCGTGTGAAAGAATTTAGCTCATCCCATCCAGAATGTCGAACTGCCATGCAAACCTCCTCTCTAGTAGCTCATCCTCAGGGAGTCAGGTATTTCCTTCTAAGGTCTTTTATGTTGTGTTCACAATCGAAATGGGGGAGAAGTTAGAAGAAGGAGAAAAGAACTGGAGGGTGGCCAGTGTAGTCACCTCTTCTTGTGAAGTTGTCCAGTGTAGCCGAGTCTCCACCAAGATCTGGAGGTTTTCTTGAAGCTTGGACCTTTTTGGTCAGATATTTATTTGGTAGTGGCTTCGTTGTATTTGGATTTCTGGTAGTTCTACTTGGATCTTGTTATGCCTCTAAGGATATAGAATCTTTTTTCCTTATATGTTTTGAGGTCTTAGAAAAAATTGTGCCCAGTCATCCATCCCTTTTTCTAAGCTTTATTTTAACCCATACTCTGGTCTATAGAGTTCCATGCTATTAGAAAAGAAACTCACACAGTCTTCCAACACCCCTTCTAAGTTGAGCTAAGTGCATAATGCGAGAGTACAAATTAATTTTGTATTCCAGAGTTGTACCCAGAATGAAGAGACCATGTTAGACACTAAGTGTCAAACGATGCACATTGTCATGTTGAACTTGAAGAATTAAGTCAAAGAACTGAAGCTTTTAATATCATATTTCTCGATGAAGTTCCTCTGAAAATTAGGTGGATTGAGGTCAAGTCCAGAACAATCTCATTTTCTGCTCATAGCTCGGTTCAGAACCCAAGGACTTTTCAGGGATGTAAATGAAAGTAATGTATTTGTTAAGAGTTTTAAGACAAAATGCACATAGTTAGTTAATGAATCATGGATTCATCATTTCCTTCATGTTGCTGTTATGAGCCAATGTTCTGCTTCTCGCTACCTGATCTTGGATTAGTTTTTGATATATTTTTCCCAGTATCAGAGATCTACATTATTGCATATTTGGGTCTTGTTGTTTTTCTATTTGCATTATTGTTCTAACAAGAAGACGATAACAAGAGTACGATATTCGATTATCAGATATCATCATGCACTTCACCATTCCTAATTGTTTATATATACATTGTCTTTTCACTCCTACCTTCTTCCACATGTTGATTTGCAACCCAGGTATATCTTTGTGTCCATACTTAGGATGCACTTTTCCCTAAGTGTAGGGGGAGCAACCATCACATGACATGTTCGTTCTGTTTCATCACTACAGTTGTTTATTATACTTAGGGATCCTTTACCATAAGTATAGGGGGCTAATGCCTATATTCACCCAACATATTTTCTATTTTCTCTTTTTCTCATTATTGATCCCCACGCTTGTCTCCTCTCTTATTTATTTTCTCTACTATAGTTAGGGATATCATACCTTAAGTATAGGGGGAGATAGACTGAGTTGTGATCTGTTCATTCTAACCCTCAACCATCCTTGCATGCAGATGAAACCTTCTATACTTAGGATTATTTCATCTTATGTATAGGGGGATAGTTAACTTCTCATTCATTTAATTCTTTGTTCTTTAGTCATTGTAGTATAGTCCCTTTTATACTTAGTACGAGCTATGTATTTTATTTTTCTCTTTGATGTATGAGGACGAAGCTAAAGCTAAGTATAGGAGGGTCGTATATACGTTGTATATACTTGAGCCATAACTCGTACTTTCATATTTTCAATAAATATGTCTATAATATAATTAATTAAATGTAATGAACAAATGAACATACTTGTAAAAATACAAGAAAAATCTTTGTATATATTGATTAATATATCATGTAAAATGTTTTGTAAATGTTTAAAAGATGATTTGAAAATCTTTTTGAAAAATCTGCTCAATTTTTTTTAAAAAAAGGTTTTGTATAATATTTTCAATCTTAGTAAAAATATTTCGTTTTAAAAAAAAATTCTTTGTTTGAAATGTTTGGAAAATCTATTTGCAAATGTTTGGAAAATGGTTACAAAAATAGTTTGAAAAATCTACACATAATGTTTGAAAAATGGTTTTCAAATTTTGTAAAATGTTTGTAATAATTATTTATCAAAATAGTTTGCAAATAATATTATCAAAATGGTTGCAAAAATATTTTCAAATTATTTTGAGAACTATATACATAATGCAAGCAAATAAAGAACTTTTACCAATCTTGTCTATACAAATATGTAAATTCTTGAATCCAAATTCTTGTAAATATAAAATATGCACTCCCATATACTTACCCCCTTTTTTCAAAAAAAACCTTTTAAAAAAATACCTAAAAATTTCCAAAATTGAAAATCCTAAAAACATTTGCAAAATCTTTTAAAAAATTGCATAAAAAATTGCACAACTTTTTCAAATATCCATAAAAAGTTCAAAATCAAAAAACTGCATCACGGAAATATTTCCTTTCATTGTACATAACATTTGCATTTTTTGGATTGATAATGATAATTGAACAAGTCTAACTAAAATATGAAGATTGGAGCTTGGTTGGATCTAAAATCTAGTTAATAACATGAACCTTATAGGAACTAGAACTGAGGCACTCCGGGGCTGCTAGACTTCATTCTTTGGGACCACGAGACTTGGTTCAGTGTCATCTTGGCTGCATAAGTAAAATATTTCATAGCACCCTCATGACTCTTGTCGATAATGACCTGACTTGCACACATGCACATTACGAATTGCTCACCTCAGTTGATGTGGTAAAGGGTTGGATTTGTCGTCATGAGACACAAGCTAGTGGAAACATCAGAAGTCACGTATATGGGGCCATTGTATCTCAACCTGATCCACTGGCAACGAGGTCTAAAGACAAAAGTTGTGGGTTGCAATAAAGCTTCAAAAGAGGGATAGTCTACTGGCTCAATAGGAAAAAATCCTTATGTAAATGCTTTTGTATATATTATTCAAAAATGCAAAATCAAAAACTCCAAAAAAGTGGGCATGCCTGAATGAAAACAAAATTCATGCTGGAGTGTGTGTGTGTGTATATATATATTTATATAGTCAATAAGGAAGCTTGAGTTTCAAAGTCATATTCATGTGAGACTGTAGCCAGGTGACTTGGATACACTAGTCAAGCATCCTAGGATAGGTAGCTACACTAGCTACCATCCATTCTTCTCTCCACCTCCTCCTCTTGAGTTGGCTTTACTTTAAATTAGAAGGTAATACCTAGCTTCTCAATGAAAGAATTACTGCATTGAGGAATTAGGTCACCATGTTGGAGAACAGAAACTTCTACTGCTTCAGCCGAGGAGAGCTACATTTCACACACATTATCCAAGATAGATTCATAGTCATAAGAGTTTACATATGAGTTGACTTATTCTGACCTGGGTATAGAGGAGACTTAAGCATAGTTTCATGGATCTTAGAGGCTGTTGTGTTTCAAGTCTGGTTGTCAATAAGGTTCTAACCAAACTAACAATCTAAAAGTCCACCTAAACTCCAAACTTTGATTTTATGAAGGCAAGTTTGAAAGTTAAAATCATTCCAAGTTCTTTCTTTTTCTTTTATTTATTTTTTCTACACTTATAATCACAACTTCATTCTTTTTTGGATCTCCATTTCAACACCTTCATTCTTTCACTTTAACATTTAAACCCTAGCTAAATGTAGGAAAATATCATTATTTTGCATCAATTAACATTCATTATTTATTTTTTAAATACTCTATAAAATACATTATATAAAGCCAATATAAAAGAATAATGGAAAAAAAAAGAAAACGAAATAAAATGCCAAAGGTATTTTATGACCCTGAACATCGAGACCTAGGCATCATGATGATTGGGTCGATAATGAATAAAATAGGGGGAGACAAGGGTCAAATACACAATAAAATCTTATTTTATTCTTTAATAACACATTTTTGGGACCTATTTTATTCTTTATTATTCATAACTCCAAATATTAAACTTTGTACATGAAATGGAGAAAAAATTAAAATAAAAATACAAAATTGATTTCATCTAAAATAATATACAATGTTCATTCTACACTCTGAATAAGATTCCAAACCCCAAAATTCACATACTCGTATCTTATCCATATAAACTCAAAATGCATCAAAATCATTTTAATTGTTTATAACTTTTTATTAGTTATTTAATTAACATAGTTTCATTTAATTTGGAGTTAAGATGCAAAAGTTAAGTTTTGGATCCCTATTGTACAATACACCTGAATAAAATATTCATTTTTATTTATTCTTCATAATCTCTATCATTTCATTTTTTTATAAACATGTACATATTTAAAAGAAAATAGCAAAAAGAAGGTAAAATAAATTAGTATAGTATTATGCATAGATGAATTATATGTACTAATACATGTATATAAATATAAGTGGAATTTATTCTTTCTTTCTTCTACTATTTTATATTTTTATACCCTTGTAAATATTATTTTTATTCCACTAAAAATAAGTATAAAATAAAACCAGTAAAAATGTAAATAAATAAATAATATATTCAAAGATATAGATGAATATAATATATTCATACGTATATAATTAATATCTCTATTTATTTAAGTGTACTTATTATATTAGAAAAATAAAACAAATATATATATATATATATATTTATGTTTATTTAAATAAGTCATAAATATATAAGTTAAATGCATAAAATAATAAGAATTTAAGATACAAAATAAACAAAATACATATGTAAATATACATGTGTTTATACCTGTAAAAAGATACTCATAATAAATAACTTTATAAAAAGAAATGAAAATATAAATTAAATACTTAATAAAACATAAAAATTTTTATTTTATATGCAAAGTTTAATTAATTCATTTATTATTTATTATTTATTTTATAGTGCATTTTAGATTATCTTTTTCTAGGCCCGGAGCCTCCTTTTGTTAACTCAAGTCAACTGCCCCCCCAGCGTTTCTACTCTATAAAAAGTATCCAATATCCCATCTTATCCCTATTTACGCCTACACCTTGTGCCCTAACCCTCAATTTGTTCCATCCCTTTGATCCTCAATGCTCCATGATTCCCACCGACCCTTCTTCCATCATCATCACTTCCACCTCTGCATGACATCCTCGATCAAAGATCACCCTTCATCACTATAAATAACATCCACCCTTGGCATTTTTTTGGTCCTTTTCCAAATCCTAAAGCCCTCGAATATCGATCAAGAGCGTCACTAGGTGACAACAGGTGTACCCCTGAGTCTCTAGAGCAATGACATAGGAGGATAGGTGCGCACAAGGCGGCGCTCCAGCCTCCTCTGCTCCCTAGAAAAATCCATGTATGAGCTATGCATTTTTTTTACTTTTAGGGATATTTAGATCATAGGTTTTATTTTATGCATTTATTTTAATCTTTGATATATCACATTAACTTAGGAGGTAGTTATAGCTTCACTAGAGCTCTCTAGATATGTCCATTATTTTCAATGTAACCTCTATTGTTCCGACTCCCCAATTTACCTCATTGCTTTCCTTCACCACTTCCCTACATACCACGCCACCCATCCAACCAGGTCGATCATCGATCTGGATCATAGAAGTCCACTTCAGAACCTTGCCGCCCTTTCACCATTTCACCATCGACTTCAACCAATAAATGCCCAGATTGCTTCTTTGTGCCTTCTTATCTGTTTATCCATAGGTTGCGCATATCGAAGAGGGCATTTTAGCCCCAGTTGATCACATGAAATGCCCAGGTCCTCACAAATACCATCGAGGTCCAAGGCCCTATTAGTGCCCCCCATACCCTTTTAAAGTAATAAAATTTAAAATACAAAATAAACAAAATACATATGTAAATATACACGTGTTTATACTCGTAAAAAGATAGTCATAATAAATAAGTTCATAAAAATAAAGCAAAATATAAATTAGATACTACATAAAATAATAAATATTTTTTATTTTATATGAAAATTTTAATTAATTCATTTGTTCGTTATTATTTATTTAATAGTGCATTTTAGATTATCTTTTTCTAGGTTGGTCCACATGGACCAACCCGGGGCCTCCTTTTGTTGACTCGAGTTAGTTGCCCCCCCTCTCCCAAGCGCTTCTACTCCATCAAAAGTATCCAATATCCCATCTTATCACTATTTCCCGCCTACACCTTATCCCCTCACCCTCTATTTGTTCCATCCCTCTGATCCTCAATGCTCCATGATTCCCACCGACCCTTCTTCTGTCATCATCACTTCCACCTCTGCATGCCTTCCTCCATCAAAGATCACCCATCGCCACTGTAAATAACATCCACCTTTGGCATTTTTTTGTTTTTTCCAAATCCTAAAGCCTTGAGTATCGGTCAATAACATCACTTGGTGACAACAGTTGTACCCCTGAGTCTCTACAGCAGTGATAGAGGAGGACAGGTGCCCACAAGGCGGCGTTCCATCCACCTCTGCTCCCTAGCAAAATCATGTATGAGCTATGCATTTTTTTTACTATTAGGGATATTTAGATCATAGGTTTTATTTTGTGCATTTATTTTAATCTTTGATAAATCATAATAGCTTATGAGGTATCTATAGCTTCACGGGAGCTCTCTAGTTCTGTCCATTATTTTCGTTGTAACCCCTACTATTCCGACTCCCCAATTTACCTCATTGCTTTCCTTCACCACTTCCCTACATATCACGCCACCCATCCAACCAGGTCGATCATTAATAACTCGGATTTTATGAGGGTCAAAATACGTCCCACCCAAGGTGGGGAATGAGTCGCTGTGGCGACCGCTCACGAAACCCGAATTAATCAACGATCAACCCATAATAGATAAATCAAGAAATAAAAATCAAATTGCAGAGTTAAAATTTATTATAAATATACAACAATAATGTGTATAGTGCAAGTATGGGTAGAGTGTCGAACACAGGGAACAAGCAAGATAGATCAAAACTAAGTGCTCAAGGGTGAATGCGAATAAATGCCTACAAGTGTGCAAATTTTGTGGGTTTTTAATTTTTACTTTTTTAATTTTTGATTTTATATTTTTCTATTTTGATTTCCAATTTACTGATTTTGTATTTTATTTTTATATTTTGTATTTTTCTATTTCCTTTTTCTTTTAGTAAAGATATGAGATATGTAAGGGATATATACACTAGAGGTAAGAGAGAGAGATAAAAATAGGGGAAAATACTCAAAATACAGGAAATAAAGAATTTTTATGACTTTTATATTTTTCTAATGTTTTTGTACTTTTTCTATATTTTTCCTAATTTTTTGGTATTTTTAAAGGTAAAAATACAAGAAAACATTCATCAAAGATGCCGGTCGAAATTAAAATTAGGATGAAAAATATCAAATGGAGTCCAAAATTCCTCAAATTAATTTTAAAGTACATGTAATAAATCACAACAAATTCAAAGACCAAAATTAGATTTTTAGGATTTTTCTGGAGTTTTTAAGATTTTTATGAAGATTTCAGGGGTTTTGTATTTTTTAGCAGTTTTCTTTTGAAATTTTTAGTTATTTTTAGATTGAAGTTAAAACACACGAAAAAAACAAAATATAAATTTTTGGAATTTTTAAAAAACTTTTTTATAATTTTTATGTATTTTCTAATGCAAACAGTGTTGAAAATGCATGTTTTTGAATTTTTATAAATAATAAAATGCAAGGAAAATGCAAAGTAAAAATATAGCACGAAAAAGCAAACAACAGGAGCCTAATTTAAATTTTTCATGATTTTTAGGATTTTATAGATCCATGGAATAAATAGAGACAAACAAAGAGAAACTACACTACTAGCAAGGGCATAAATGTGAATATCCCGAAACCCAGGGGCCATAGTGCTATTTCTCCACAAAATAGTTAACTAATCAACAAAGTTCCAGGACCAAATGCAAATTAAAAAACCTGCAGGGGCACAAGTGCAAAATATCTAGCCAAACACATGAGGCTCACGCGTCTGGGAAGGACCTAAACGTAATTAACAAGAACCTGGGGGCCTACTTGCAATTTTCCCAAAAATATTACACTTAATAAAGAAGTTCCGGGACTTAAACTAGATACGAAAGCCCGCAGGGGGGTCTTTGCAAAATGTCCCCTACCCCACGTGTACGAGTCACGTGAGGTGACGTGGATAGGACCTGGAGGCAAATATGGAAAGTACAGGGGGCTTTTGCAAAGTTTACGAAATATAACAACAACAGATGAAAGTTTATTTCCAAATATTTAAATACAAAAAAGGGGAGGGGTGGCTACGCAAAATACTCCTCCAAGGCGCGAATCGAACGGCGAATGTCGCTTCAGTTGACATGTGGTGGCATACAGACGCCCGGTGATGCTTCGCGCGAGGATGGCTGGATTAGATCTCCTGGGCCTGATCGAATGGTGGGGGTGTTGTATATCCAACAACTGCTGAATGATCTGGAACGCCGGCCTTGATCCAACGGCAGAGAGGCAATGACGAAGAACATGGAACAACGCTGAGTCAGGCGAACTTCCCCGCCCTCGATTATGACCTCCGATCGCTCTCCAAGATCCAAAAATGGTCGTGGGTGCTCCTGTGGTCCTCTTCGCTCTCCTGGAAGCTCCAAAAGTCTCTAGCAGTGGCCGAAGCTTGCAGGAGGAGGCAACGGAGCTAGCGGGCTCATGGATCCTCTAGCGAAGCTCAAAATGAGCCCCAGGTCCTCTTCAGTGGCACCTGGACCTGCAAAAAGCATGAGAGGGTCAAGGGCAAAATTCCTCGACCTCGCAGCGAGGTAGAGAAAGGCGTAGGACGACGGTGACGTACGAAGTTGAAGATGGCCAGAGCCACTCCGACAAGGGTTTGATTAGGCAGATGGATGAATGAATCACGAAGATACTTGGGGGGTTTATCTCCTGGGACTACGGTGAGAATGAAATTGCAAGAAAAATGGAATAAAACGAGGACATCGAAGGTGTTATAACTGAGAAAGACCTTGATGGCAAAGGAATTCATCGGAGGTGGTGGAGCCTCCTTGGAGCCTACTCGACCGACCTAACGCACGAGGGAGCTGCCACCTTCCTCTTTCTATGGGGCACGAAAGGGGGGAGCAAAGCTGGCCAAACGGGGTTCAAAATCACGTTTGAAGATCGGAGGGGGTATTTAAATGGTTGACAAACAGCTGGGAAGAACGAGGCGCATGGTGCGACACAGCGGTCTAACGCCCAAGGAAAGCTGGGGGCGTAAATCACCGATGTCCAAGGAAGAAAAGTCAGGAAGAACATTACGCGAAATGGTGCAAGATATGGCCTTGAAAAAGTCGAGAAATAGGGTTCAAACCTAGGTTCTAACAATGACACAGGGTGAAGGACGGCTAGTTGACTGAGGTCAACGTAAACCGCCTCCTGATTGGTCCACGTGGACCAACCACGAAAAAGCCCTGGAAAAACATTTAAATAATCAATTAAATATAGTAAATGAATTTATTAATTTTGGGTTATAAAATGAAAAATATTTATTATTGTATGAATTATTTTATTGTGTTTTTTATTTTTTTTTGAAGTATAAAAATACAAGTTACCTTTTTAGTCCTATATAGGTACATTTATCTATATATTTTAATAATTATTTTTTATTTTATATATTTGATTTTAGTTATTTTGTTTGTTATTTTATAAATTTATAAATCATTTTTATCAATTGAAATATATTTATACTTTATTTTTCTGTTGTGCTTTGTATAATTAAATAAATATATGTATATTCTCCATAGGTATAGACATAGGTAATTCATCTATGTGTTATGTCCAAGTATTTTATTTTCGTGTTTTCTTTAGGTTTTTATTCTGATTTTAATGTACATATATATTATAAATAATATTTACAAAATTATTAAAATATAAAATTATACAAATAATGAATAATAAATAAAATGAATATTTTAATCTGTATAAGTATATAATGGGGGTCCAAAACTCAACCCTCAAACCGTAGCTCCACAAAATACGAAACCACCTTCAATAGATAGCTTATTGAAAATTATATACAATTAAAGGTGATTTTGATATGTTTCGAGTTTTTATTTGAGAGATACAGGTCTGGGAAGTTGGGATTCTGGAAACTTATTCAGATCATAACTTTTTATCTGTACATTATTTTTGTGTGGAGTCAATTTTGTATTTTTCTATATCAAAGTATCTACAACTTTCATGTTCAAAGTTTTTTTATTTGAAGTCTAAAAGGTGGAATCAAAAATAGGTCCCAGAATGAATAAAGAATGGATAAAAAATAAAAGAAGTTTTTATTGTGTTCTGGCCCTTATCTCCCTCTACTTTATTCCTTGTCAACCTATCCATCGAGATGCCTAGGTCTCGAGGTTTCGGGTCATAAAATATTTACAATATTTTATTCTTTTCTTTTCTTTATTCTTTTATTTTGGCTTTATAAACTACATTTTATACACTATTTACACACACGTGCATGCATGCTAAGATGCAGGAATTAAGGGTATTTGCAAGCATTTGCTAGGGTATTTGAGGCCAAAATGAGATTCATCATCCCCCTATTCTTTGCCTTTGCTAGTCCCTAACAAACACTTATGCAATAAGTGCAGAAAGAAAAACAAAGAAAAGAAAAAGAAGAAAATTGGATTAAGTTTAACTATCAAACTTGTCTTCATAAAATCAAAGTTTGGAGCTTAAGTCGGACCCTTAGAATTTTAGTGCGGGCGGAACCTTAATGAGAACCGGAATTGAAATCCAACAACCTCCGAGAATCCCAACACTCTGCTCAAGTCTCCTCAATAGCCATGTCAGAAATACTTCAACTTATACGCAAACCCTTACAACTATGAATTTGACTAGTACAGTGTAAGTGATGGTAGCTCTCCCCAACTGAAATGATAAAGAGACTGACTTCTCCAATATGACAACCCAATGATTACCCAATCCAACAACTCATTCCTCAAGGAGCGGGGTATTCCCTTCTAAGTTCAAGTGGCAACCAACTCAAGAGGAGGGGGTGAAGAGAAGAATGGACGGTAGCCAGTGTCGCAACCTATCCTAGGATGCAAGACCAGTGTAGTCAAGTCACCCAGCTGCAGGCTGACATGATATGACTTTGAAGCTCAAGCTTTCTTATTTGACTATACACATATGTACACTCCGGCAGGCATTTTCATTTTTGTACAGGCTTGTCCACTTTTTTGGAGTTTTTGATTTTTGATTTTTTTGAGTAATATATACAACAGCATTTACATAGGGAGTTTTTCCTCTTGAGCCAGTAGACTATCCCTCTTTTGAAGCTTTATTGCAACCCACAATCTCCTGTCCTCAAAACTCATCATCACCGGATGGGTTGGGGTGCACTTCCCTCCCTAGAGGAGGACAAATGTTTCCACCTGTGTGCGTCTCATACCAACAAATCCAACCCCCTCACCACTCCATCTGAGTTGATCCAAGTGAAAGGTGCAGGTGTCCAAGTTAGGTTATTATCAACAAGAGTCGTGTGTGTGCTCCGAAATACTCTGCTTAGGCAGTCAAGAATCCATTGAACCGAGTCTCGTGATCCTCAAAGAATGAAGTCAACCAGACCCGAAGTACCTCAATTCCAGCTCCAATAAGGTTCTTGTTAATTAGGTAGATTTAAGGTCCAACCAAGCTCCAATCTTCGGATTTTATTTAGACTTGTTCAACAATCAAACTCAATCCGAAAAATGTGAATGCTATGCAAAAAATATTTTTGTGATGCAATTTTCAAAGATTTTGAACTTTTTATGGATTTTTGAAAAGATGATGCATATGCATTTTTTGTATTTTTCAAGAATATTTTTCAAATGTGATTGGATTTTTATTTTGCAAATGTTTTTAGGATTTTTGAAAACAAAAGGTTTTGGCTAAAAACTAGATATAAATATTTACACAGGGATGCATCTTGTATTTACAAGAAGTGGATTTTAAGAATTTCAAAGGGTAAGAGGTCAATTTTATAGATAGGTGTAAAGAATTTTAGGTGAGACGTATGTATTGCTCAAATTTATTTGAAAAAGGTTTTTCAAACAATTTTGAAAACTATAGTCCAAACTAATTTTTACACACAGTTTTTACAAATATGTACACACATTTGAAAATCATTTTGCAAAGGTTTTCCAAAGAGTATATATATATTTTTCAAAGATTTTTGCAACCATTTTTCAAACATTTTATTTCACACCAAGAAAATAATTTTACAATCAAAATATTTTACAAAGGTTGAAAACATGTAACAAAACGTTTTCAAGATTGTTTTTCAAAAGATTTTTCACAAAGGTTTTCAAACTATTTTTTCAAACATTTTGCAAAAAATATTTTCACCTGGCTTATTAACCAGTAAGAACAAAAAGAATTTGAGGAATAATAACATCTTTTTATTAAATATTTTTAATGAATTTAATTATATTAATTAGCCATGCTTATTAAAAAAATACAAAAGTACGAGTTATGGCTAAAGTATATACACAGTATATACGACCCCCCTATACTTAGCTTGAGTTATGTCCTCATAGATCGGAGAGAAAACATAACTCATACTGAGTATAGAAAAGTCTAAAGAATAAATGAATAAGAGATGAAGGAATGAACGAATGAGAAGTTGATCGTCCCCCCTATACTTAGGATTAAATAATCCTAAGTATAGCAGATTGTATATAAAGTAGGGAGGGTCAAGGGTGGGAATGAACAGATCGTACTCAGACTGTCTCCCCTATACTTTGGGTAAGATATCCCTAAGTATAGACAAGAAGAGGAGACAGTGGAGAGGATCAAAGAATAGAAGAACTCGGGGTGCACACCCCCAATACTTAGTACAATGTACGTCCTAAGTATAGAAGACTGACAAAAAGGGTCTCACCTTTTTTATACAAAGTACGTCCTAAATATAGCAAAATCATAAGATGACAATGGGGTGCCAGACGTACGGAATAAAGAATGATACGATATGGACAAATGGATCTATACAGTGGAAGATAGAAGTGATACCATGTATGAAATGCAGGTGATGTGAGTCAAAGAGCACATCTCATACCAAATGAATGGGGACAATGTCAACGGTCGGTGAATCGTGATCTAGATATAGTTTCAGGCATTGACCATTGAATCGAAAGGTAGAGGAAGATGACAACTCGGATATATCAATACTACCATTGTCATGCACCTTTCTAACTACATATGGTCCTTTCCACTTACTCTGTAATTTCCCTGGAAATAACTTCAGCCTATAATGAAATAACTATACACGCTGATCAGGCTCAAACTGTTTATGGTTGATATGAGAATCGTGCCATGTCTTCACTTTCTCTTTGTATTGTAGGCTACTCGAATAGGTTGTATCTCTCAATTCCTCCAGGTCTACCAACTCTGCTTTCCTATGTTCTCCTATACTCTCGGGATCCAATAATAACTCTGTAACTGCCCATAGTGACTTGTGCTTGATTTCCACTAGTAAATGGCACGGCTTGCCATAGATGAGACGAAAGGGAGATGTCCCTAATGGTGTCTTAAAGGATGTCCGATAGGCCCACAAGACTGAGTCTAAAAGCTGTGACCAATCCTTTCGGTCTTGGCAGACAACCTTCTGTAAAATAGTCTTGATCTCCCTATTCTATACTTCAGCAAGACCATTAGTCTGAGGGTGATACAGAGTGGCAACACGATGCTCAATGCTGAACTCATCTGCAAGGGCCCTTACATTGTTGTTAATAAAGTGAGACCCCATCTGAAATCAAAACTCTAGGTACCTCGAACCGTGAAATGATTTTTTCCTCAAAAATCAGCACACGATCTTAGCATCTGCAGCTCGAGCGGGGATGGCCTCAACCCAACGACTCACATAATCCACAACACGCAGAATGTACTTAAACCCCTGACTCTTAGGAAATGGGCCCATGAAATCAATACGCCATACATCAAAAACCTCACAAAAGTGAATGGGTTGCATGGGCATCATGTCTCTCTGTCCGCAAGTACCCATCTTCAGACAGTCAATACACTTCTTCACGAATTCATCGGAATCCTTGAAGAGAGTAGGCCACCAAAGGTCAAATTGGAGCACCTTCTGTATTGTCCATCTCTCAGAATGATGTCCTCCTGCCTCAAGCTTGTGGCAGTAGGTGAGGATGCTATGCTGCTCTTCTTGAGGAATGCACCTCCTCAAGATGCTATCCCCTCCTTCATGATTAAGGACAGGATCCTCCCAATGGTAAAACTTGGCCTTCGCAAGGAAGGTCTCAAGTTTCTGCCTGGGCCAACCTTGTGGAACTGTCTTGGCGACAAGATAGTTCACAATGTTGGCGTACCATGGGAGTGAGGTGATAGCCAAGATCGCCTCATCTGGAAACATCTCTGTAATAGGTGCGCTGGGCTCAGATTCCTCAAGGTTATCTAAGCGCGAGAGGTGATCCGCCACCACATTCTTAACTCCATGCTTATCCTTAATCTCAATGTCAAACTCCTAGAGCAGAAGGATCCATCTGGTAAGGCGAGCTTTGGCATCCTTATTGGCCATGAGATACAGGATGGCGGTGTGATCTGTAAAGATAGTCACTCTAGATACAAGAATATATGATCGGTACTTATCTAAAGCAAAGACTACAGCTAGCATCTCCTTCTCGGTCATAGTGCAATTCCGTTGAGCGGCATCCAAAGTCCGGCTAGCGTAGTGAATGACATACGACAATCCATCCCTCCTCTATCCAAGCACAGCCCCTATGGAAAAATCAGAAGCATCCGTCATGATCTTAAATGGAAGAGACCAAACAGGTGGCTGAAGGACAAGAGTCGTGACAACCATACTCTTGAGAGTCTCAAACGACGCAAGAAACTTATCATCTACAATAAACTCGGTGTCTTTCATCAGCAAATCCGTGAGTGGTCGGGCAATACGACTGAAGTCCTGAATGAATCGTCGGTAGTTAGAAAAGACCGCAATTGATGCAGATTGGACGGTGGATTGGGTTTTCTAATGATATCCACCTTGGCCGGATCAACCTCCATACCCCTGTTGGAGATGATATGACCAAGGACCATCCCTTGAGTCACCATGAAGTGACTCTTCTCCCAAGACAAGACAAGATTGACCTCTATGCAATGCTGAAGCACACGGTCTAGGCAATCAAGACAAGCATCAAACCCATCGCCATAGACCGAGAAGTCATCCATGAAGACCTCTAAACAATCACCCACCATATCCGAGAAGATGGACAACATGCACCTTTGGAATGTCGCCGGGGCATTACATAGACCAAAGGGCATCCGTCTGAAAGCATAAGTCCCAAATGGACAGATGAATGTCATTTTGTCCTGGTCTTCGGGCGCAATGGCCACTTGATTATAGCCGGAGTACACGTCAAGAAAACAATAATGACTCTTCCCAGCTAGCCTCTCGATAATCTGATCAATGAATGGCGGTGGGAAATGATCCTTCTTGGTGTCCTGATTCAATCGTCTGTAGTCCACACAGACCCTCCAAGAAGTGGGTACTCGGGTAGCTATCTCCTCTCCAGACTCGCTCACAACTGTAGTGATACCCATCTTCTTGTGTACCACATGTAATGGACAAACCCACTTGGAGTCGTAGATTGGGTAGATAAAATCGGTGCTCTACCATTTGGATATTTCTTTCATGACCACATCTCGAAAATTCGGGTTCAGTCGTCGCTGGAACTCACGCGAGGGCTTAGCGTCCTCTTCGAGGTAGATATGGTGGGAGCACATAGCCGGACTAATCCCCTGGAGATCAGTTATACTCCATCCTATCGCCTTGAGGTTTCTCTCAAGAACCTCGATCAGACGAGATTCTTGTTCTCCAGTCAAATCCGCTGAGATAATGACTAAGTACATATCTGGCTCACCCGCAAGGAATCTGTACTTCAACGACTGCGACAAGGGCTTCAATTCTGGACAACTAGACGATGGCAGATCTGGCTTATGATATGTCTGTGTGAAGGCTACCAGGTCTGCATGAAAGAACTCTCGTTGTGCATGAAAATCTGATGAAAGGAACCCTGCTGAATCATCTGTAAACTGTGTTGGCTCGCTCTCCGTCCTAGTTGTTGGCTCAGAAGAAATCATACATGGCAAGTAATCATCAAAATCATCCCAATCAACGTCTGAAGCTGAGGGATCTGAATCTGAAGAACACGAATGAAATTCTTCTTCACCACTCTGTCCAGAACTGTCAGCCTCAAAGGTGTCCTCGTCCAGGGGTATGCTCTCCATGCTCTCAACTGCCATAAGTTATGAGTATATTGAATCTGCACGCAAGGCGAGGGCTTGTACTACTGGATCTGTCCAAATGGATTCATCATCTGTCATAACAAAATCACACTCCTGGTGGACGTCTCGCTCAGCCTCTGTCATCTGCTCGGTATCACTGGACTGCTCTGAGCATGCTGATTCTCTCTCTCTCTAGTCTCGTCGGTCGTCTCTATTTGTACTCTTTCGCCCTCTATGCAAAAGTACACCTTCCCACTATCATGGACGGTCACCGCCTTGGTAGTGGCCAAGAATGGGCATCCAAGTATGAAGGGGGTATCTGTTACCGACTCAAGGATCTCCATGTCCAGTACAACAAAGTCCATGTGGAATTTCAGGCCCTGAATGGTAACAACCACGTCTCTCAACAACCCCTTCGGCCTCTTAATCAACCTATCATCAAACTGAAGGATTTTCCTGCTCCGAAGAAGAGGACCAAACTCAAATCGGTCGAGTAAGGTCGCCAGAAGGAGGTTGATAGAAGATCCACTATCTAATAGAGTACGGTCAAACTGCATCTCTTGAATCTCACATCTGACATAGGGAGCTCCTGCATCAGGTCTCTTGGCTGGCAATATATTTTGAATGGCAAAGCAAGTAGAATGGGTGGGGACATGGATCTCATCTCTACGGTTCCTCCTCTTCCTGCGGACTGTAGTCCTCTCTCTCAAGTTCTTTTGGAAAAGGGGGATGTGCTCAAGTGCCTCATGTAGAGTCATCTGGATCTGGAATCTGTCAATCATCTGGTTGCTGAACTCTAACTTGTGAGTCTTTTTGGGATTTTCTCTTTTATTCCCCTTCGCCAAGCGGAGTGCTTAAGGGAAGGGAATGGTAGGGGCCTCCTCAGATGGAGGACTAGGAAGAGGTCCCTATGCCTGTGAAGGGATGGAATCCATACAATGATCATCATGAAACACATATGGACTCGAAGTAGATACAGAAATATTTCCTTTATTCATATTTTTGTTCTTTTTCTTGTTACCACAGTCCTGAGATACAAAAGGTGGCAACACAATAGGTGGGCACTGAACAATCAGTACCACCCACGACATCTGACTTCACGGTATCAGAACCATGCTCTGGATCTACATCAAGCAAAATGGTGGTCTCAGCACCACCGTCTACATTGGATGTCACGATGGCCTCAGCATGTCTTCTTGATCTCCATCCTGGGTGGCATCAGCACCACCGTCATCATTAGCGGCATCATCACCACTACGCTCCTCATCCGACGCTCCTGGTTCCTCGTATGGTTATCGCTCAGATGAGGCACCGCCGGCTGGCATCCTACTGCTCCTAGTAATTACGAAATCATCATCACAAAAAGAAGACATTTCACTCAAATAGTCACTAGGAGAGGTATCCTTTGTAAACTGTACATGCTCAGATTTTCTCTTCAAGTTGTTCGGATTAGGCTTAATCTATGCTTGTATGGTGGCCTTTCCCTTCATCATATCCCTCATCTCCTGCTAGAGCTCATCCATTTTCTGCCGGAAGGATGCCTGTTGTTCAGAGAGCAAGCTGGCGAGGTCATCTAGAGCTGGGTTCTCGAAGGCGGGTGCCTGAGAACCAGAGGTGTTCCCCTGCTGGAAATGAGGCTGCTGCTGCTGAGAGTAGTGAGGGGGGGGGGTTGGGAGTATGTCTGGTGAGGCTGCTGACGCTGCCTCCTTTGTTGTACCTGATAGAAGAAACGTGGACCCTGTTGGTACTGCTGCTAGGAATGATGTGGTTGCTGGTGTTGGCTGACCTGACCCCCTTGAGCGGGAGACTGCTATTGGGAGGACGTGCCTCCAGTGGTCCAATGGAATCCGGGGTGATCACGCTGAATCCCGACCTGCTGTGGGTTCCAGTCATACCATATCTCATTGACTTCCGTCAATGGCTCCTGCTCGAAGGATGGTGAACGTAGAGTTGCTAGTGGCTGATCCAACTAATAAACCACCATCTGAGTGTCCTGAGATGGTGGTTTCGATAGGTAATACTGTAGATGCTGAACCGGCTTTCCCTGGATGTGGTAAACCTGGCAGTATGGGGTAGAGGGCTGGGTGGAGCTGCTACTGCTGGAGTCAGCACGTGATCTAGGCGGTTGCGTGGACGTCTGTGCTTCTTGAATGCACATAATCTGTGTCTTCAGGTCACTCATAATCTTCGTCAACTGGTCCATTTGGGCCAGCCCCTAACTCTACTTCTTCTCAAGGATCTCGATGTGGTCCAACTTCTTGCTGATGATCCCCATGTCGGCTGCGGCGGATTCAACCTGGGCTGCTGCTGCTGACGGTGTATGGGTACCGACATCGATGCATGCAATCCTCAGATATCCAACTGCCTATGGTGGGATCTTCGGTTTTGTGTAGATGCAGGCATGGGACATGATGTCGAGTTCTCTGCGATTCCTTCATAGATCTCCCAAACCGCATCTTCTCCCTTGGAGAAATAAGATCCACCACAAGAGGCATTAAGAAGCCCCTGCAGCTCCGGTGTCAGCCCATAAAAGAAACTCTGAACAAGGTTGGGCTTTGATATATCATGACGTGGACATCGGTCGATGAGCTCTCTAAATCGATCCCAAGCCTCATGGAACTGCTCATTTGAGACTATCGTGAAGTTGCTGGTCATTGCTCATGCTACGTTGGTCCGACCGTTTGGATAGTACTTGTTCAAGTACTCAGTCCAGAGCTGTGCCCAGGATGTGGCGTACCTCCCAAGATGTTTCAGCCAATAGGCTGCTCTGTAAGCTAAGGAAAACGGGAAGGCAATCATCTTGATCGTGTCCTCGTCTACAAATCAGTCATGGATAGTGCTGCAAATCATCTCAAACTCCTGCAGATGGAGATGAAACTCCTCTGTACTAGCCCATGAAACTTGGGCAATAACTGAATGGTCTGCGGGCGAAGCTCGAAGTTTTCGACAATAGGCGGAAGCTGGATCCATCGGTGAGTGAGGGTTGCAGCTGGGATGTGCAACTGCCTCATGGTCATTGACGAGTCTCTGAATACGATGATTAATTTCGACACGTTGTAGTATGTGTACTTAGCGATTCAATCAGAACCGAGAGAAGGATCTCCGTGAAGAGTGTCTCGTCTTAATTTATATCCCGGGCAAGTCTGGGGTCGAACACAGGGAGGCAAAGGAACAACTTGGGTTTAATTTGAAAATAAAGATCTAGATTTCCAAGTGTTTTTTTTAAATTTTTTATGCAGAATGAAATGATAATGCAAGATGCGGTTGAATCAAGTTAATAAGAAAGCATACAACTTAGCCAAATTAATTTTAATGAGAAATTAATCCAATTTAGCCAAATTATATTTTTCCAGTAAACTTAATTCAATGATGAATGCAAAACATATTTTTTTATAATTTTCAGGGTTAAAATGCAACAATGAAAAATACAAACTTTTTATGGGTTTTTTTCGCAATTTTTCACACAAACAGTAAGCAAAAATGATGAAAAATTTATTGGAATGAAAACATGATGCAAGGAAGCTACATTACTATTTTTGGATTTTTTTGACAAAGTATGAATTTTTTATGGTTTTATTAGTGAAAACAGAGTGGAAATGAGTAATTAATTTCTATTAAATCCACATTATCAAATTAATTAGAATGTGAATTATCTCAGGAATGTATTTTCATGTGGCATACAGGAGACTTGAAATTTCGCAAAAAGGATATACGTGGATTTAATTAAAAATCAAATACTACAATCACTTCACAAATTATTTCAAGCACAAGACAACTCCATTTTCGATGAAATTTGGAACAATAAGTTAATAACATATAAAGGCATCATTCCTAATTTTTTTGAAATTTTTAGAGCAACGGTGTGTGAGATTTAAATTTAAGAGCACTGATTGGGTAAAATATGAAGACTTTCAATTTGACAATTTTAATTAATTCACAATAACTCACAAAAATACAAATAAATATCCATAATGTAGAGAATTAGTTGCTCAACATGAAAGCATTTTTCATTGAATATAAAGATTCAAAAATGAGTCTAAATTAAAGTGCAAACATAGGGGTGTCTTTGCAAATTCAGAAAATGAGAATACAACTTGAACTTATGCATAGGGACTAAATCGCAATTACAAAAACTAGAGAAATAAAAAATGCAATTTGTACAAATAAAAAGTTAAAAGCAAAAGAGGACCTTCTTCTTCCTGGCGCAGGGAGAAGAACCCAAATCGGTGATGGCGGTGGCGGCCCGACGGAGGCGGGGCGCGCGCGCGGCCGCGCGGCGCCGCTTGGCTGGAGGCGCTGGACGGTGGATGAGAGGGCGGCACGGTTCCGCGGAAGGGCGCGGGAGAGGGATGTCGGCTCGACGGAGGAGGGAACGGGCGGTGGCGCCACTAGAAGAGAGGCGGGGCCGCGGAGGGCGAGGCACGGCGGCTGGAGGCCGTGGTGGCTGAGCGACGCAGGAGGGCCGCCTGCGACTGTGTCCTGCAGGGCTGCGGCCAGTGGTTCGGGCGGCGGTACGCCGCTAGTGGGTGGCGGGCGGCAGTGGGTTCTCCCCACCGCTGTCGTTGGTTTTTTTTGTTTTTTTGTTTAATTTTTTTACTGATTTTTTTAAAAGCTGCTGTACTTTTCTTTGTTTTAGATTTTAATTAATTTTTTTAATTTTTTGTAAAACAGGAAACAAAATATATAAAAATGGGAAGGAGACAACTTGATGGTGGTGATTATATGAAAAGAAAACAAATGGATGATTTTTAGGTGGTGATATGATGTGCTAAAAAATGCAAAAATAACAAGATGATAAAATGAGAAGGCAAATTACTTACGATGGAGACGATCGCCTATGGTGTGCTCACGAGAGCACGGTCTTTGCTCGAATCGCCGGGGCGCGATGAGCTCGAGCAGCGCGCAGTTGCGGCTGCGATGTTGGCCAAAAGCCAACGGATCCCGCCGGAGAGAGGGCCGTCGTCGCTCGACCGCGGTTGCGTCGCTGTCACCGATTCAACTATGGGAACTTGGTTCTCCACACATAAAGATGGATCAAAGGCAAATTGAGTTGGATGGGATGTATATATAGATGATGAAATGAGAGGTTATTAAAGTGGTGGAGTTGAATGGGAAGTTGGATTATTAATGGAGTTGAATGGGAAGTTGGATTATTAATGGAGTTGAATGGGAAGTTGGATTATTAATGGAGTTGAATGGGTGGTTATTGTAGAGAATGGAAATTAAATAAATAAATGAAATAAATTTGGCTACTTTAATTACAATATAATAAAGAAGAAGAAAATAAATAGTGGAGAATTTACAAGGGAAGACAAACAACATGTACACATTTTTTTTACTTTTCTAATATGTATTTTTTTTGTCTTTTTAATAAGAGATATTTACAACGGAAAAATACAATAAAATACTACAATTAAAATACAACACCATTATGATATTTTTTGTATTTTTAGTAATTATAAAAGATAAAATAAAAAATGAAGAAGGAATGAATATATACATAATATACAATGTACATCTAGGTCCCAAAACCCAACTTTTACAAATGATCTCCGATTTTAATGAAACCACTTCTGTTGGATAGATAATTTTCTAACTTGAACTTTAAAAGTGAGTTTCGTGAATTTGAAGTTCATACGGAGCGGGAATCTGGCTTGGAAGTTGTTCTTTACGGCTTTTTTCTTTTTGGGATCTAGGAGCATTTATTTGAAGTAAAATTTGTTTTGTATTTTTGTATTTTTATATACATTGATATGAACACTTTGGAGAAAGAATTAGCCAAAAAGGAGTTGAAATGAATTTATTAAAAATATATGAAGTTTTGGGCTATTACAGGTGAAAAACTCCGTTATTTTTGTGGCTTTTTATTGTTAAATTATTTTGTATAATATAATATACATTAATTAGTGTGTTTTATTTACAAGAGTCATTTTGTTAATTTATTGATTTTATGGACATTTTAATGGGATTTTACTCGGGGATTTTGTTAAGATCAAGATATTGAGATGTTGAATCGTGGATTCATCAGTCATCGGCGGTGGCCTCTCCTAGTTAGGTTCTCCTCCTCCGCCGCCTGCTTCTGGTATGTCTTCACCACCGCCCTCAGGTCTGTCAACTTTACCTTCTCGCATCTGTGCCAGCTCTCTCAAAATGTCACCCATGAAGACTCCCCAGTCTCTGATCTATCTCTGCATGGTCTCTTGGGAAGCCAATAGTGAATTGTTGATGGCAGCTTGATCATATATGAATGGATATTGTCCCTACTCATCCGGGTGTTCTTCACTTCCGTCCATTTCTTGGGTCTCTGCAAAGGTAAGAGAACACATCTCAGGTGCTGTCAAATGCTCTGAACTATGTGCTACACTAAACTCTGACACCATTGGAATGATAGAAGAAGAAGGGTGATCGAGGGGGAACATGGTGGATGTGAACTCAGGCTCAGAGAGTGGGTCTGGACTCCCCGAAGCCGACCTAGATGAATAGGTAGGAGTGCTCAATAGCAGTGCCACCAGAATGGCGTAAGGGATCTCCTTCCCATCATTTTGATATGAAGAAAGGGCGGATGAGATCCGGAATGCAAACAAGATGAGAAAATAAACCCCCAGTTCACCAACGCAACACTTCAGCTTATGACCATGAAGGTTCGGTCTTATATCTTGTCAAATTTTATTAAGGTGATCAATCAATCTATCAGAACGGTTAAGCGAGCTGTTGGGAACCCAACTTTCCTAGCCAACTGTCCCAATCCCTAATGAGATCTTTCCCAGCCAGTAGGAGTTGCGGATCGTTTACCGGCTACCCGATCAACCCCCTCTGCAAAGGACGTCGTGGTCTGCTTTATCGGTTACTGAAGAGATCCTCACTGGAGAACGACTCACCAAGACCAGTAGTCAACCAAGATTTCGGGCATGGCTCTAGTCTAGTGTGCGGGTCACTCTCTTGTTGCACATAAATCAAACAAGGAGGGGGTTAATCTCCTCAAGACAAAATTTTTAGTGGGACGAGTTTTATGGTCAAGTTTGCATTAGCATTCCCAATTTTATGTGGTTATCTCTTTTTAGGTATTTTTCTGAATAAAAGACAATGCGTAATGAATTTTCTGATTTTCTTGGTTATTTATAGTCCAATAAAACGGGGGAGAAAGTCGAAAAAGCCGATGCGCGATCAAACACTATTATGCATGCAAAGATAGAAATGCGTACCTTGCTTCAGCACTCTACATGCAGGGTGATCCGTGCATAAATTTAAAGACGGGAATAAAACTACCTATATTAATCGTGAAGCACAACTAGTTATGACTAGGAAGAGAGACCGGAGTCCGGTCTTGGGAGTCGATCGGTGCCCACCACAATGGATCCTGCACGCGTTGTATACGACCCCTCCCGGCACGTGGTCTCTAGTCCAAGTCAATAGATTTTTTCAGTTTGTTTTTAGCTAAGTCCAATTACGATCTATAGGCATAGGCAAGATATTAAGTGTTGGGCCTTAGCTATTTACGTTACAATGAATAGAAACTTCTAAATCTAGGGGCTAAATCCGCGTGAAACAAGCAGGTACTAAAATCGGTAAAAACTGCGAAAAAGCCGCAAAAAACCAACGAGGCCCCCAAGGGAATAATCCCTCAGGCACTGGACCTCGTGAAGTGTTGAAGTGTCCTGTAAGACATGTTTATTACAAATTATAGTCACTCTCTCTGACAAATAATTACACAAATATACGCAAGAAACTAATTGAGCTAAGCTACAAAGTTCTCTAAGTCTTCTTTGAGCAGGCCGTAGCTGGCTTCACGTGGGTGTACAGGCTCCTAGGAAAACGTGCCTCCCTCGATCCGCGATACCTCGCACAAAATCAACAAAGAAAGTGGTTAGACAGCTCAAATATATATCAATAAGTGACAGAGACGAAAATGTAGACAAGCAATCACAATCAATCACAAATAAAAGATCTATACGTTGTTGCTCCCTGGCAATGGCGCCATTTGATAACTCGGATTTTACGAGGGTCAAAATATGTCCCACCCAAGGCAGAGACGGAGTCGTTGTGGCGACCGCTCACGAAACCCGAAATAATCAACAATCAACCCACAATAGATAGATCAAGCAATGAAAATCAACTTGTGGAGTTAAAATTTACTATAACTCTACAACAATAATGTATATAGTTCAAGTATGTGTAGAGTGTCGAAAACAAGGAACAAGCATGATAGATAAAAAATAAGTGCTCGAGGGTGAATGTGAACAAATGCCTACAAGTGTGCAATTTTTTGTGGGTTTTTATTTTTAAATTTTTTTTGATTTTTGATTTTATATTTTTCTGTTTTAATTTCCAATTTACTGATTTTGTATTTTCTTTATATTTTGTATTTTTGTATTTTCTTTTTCTTTTAATAAAGATATAAGATTTGTAAGGGATATATAAACACTAGAGGTATGAGAGATATAAAAATAGGGAAAATACTCAAAATACATGAAATAAAGTATTTTTGTGAGTTTTATATTTTTCTAATGTTTTTGTACTTTTGATATTTTTCCTAATTTTTTTGGTATTTTTAAAGGCAAAAATACTAGAAAACAGTGATCAAAGTTTATGGCCGAAATTAAAATGAGGATGAATAAAATCAAACGGAGTCCAAAATTCCTCAAATTAATTATATATATATATGTAATAAATCAGAGCAAATTCAGGGACCAAAATTAGATTTTTAGGATTTTTCTGGAATTTTTAAGATTTTGCGAATATTTTATGGGTTTTGTAATTTTTAGGAGTTTTCTTTTAAAATTTTTAGTGATTTTTAGATTGAAGTTAAAACACACAAAAACAAACAAAATACAAGTTTTTTTTGGAATTTTTCAAAAACATTTTATAATTTTTTATCTATTTTCTAATGCAAACAATGCTGAAAATTCATGTTTTTGAATTCTTATAAATAATAAAATGCAAGGAAAATGAAAAGTAAAAATAAAACATGAAAGAGAAACACAACAGGAGCCTAAGTTAATTTTTTCATGATTTTTAGGGTTTTATAGATGCATGGAATAAATATAGACAACAAAGAGAAACGACACTACTAGCAAGGGCATAAATGTGAATATCCAGAAACCCAAGGGCCACAATGCATATTCTCCACAAAATAGTTAACTAATCAATAAAGTACCAGGACCAAATGCAAATTACAAAACCCGTAGGGGCACAAGTGCAAAATATCCAGCCAAACACACGGGACTCACGTGCCTGGGGAGGACCTAAACAAGATCCTAGGGGCTTACTTGTAATTTTCCCAAAAATATTATACTTAATAAAGAAGTTCCTGGACTAAAACTAGATACGTAAGCCCATAGGGGGTCCTTGCAAAATGTCCCCTACCCCGCGGGTACGAGTCATGTGAGGTGACGTGGATAGGACTTGGATGCAAATATGGAAAGTACAGGCGGCTTTTTGCAATTTTTTACGAAATATAACAACTGCGGATGAAAGTTTATGTCCTAATATTTAAATACAAAAAAGGGAGGGGTGTCTACGCAAAATACCCCTTCAAGGCACGGATCGAACGGCGGGTGTCGCTTCACTTGACAAATGGCGGCATACGGACGCCCGCTGACGCTTCGCGCGGGGACGGCTGGATTAGATCTCCTAGGCCTGATCTAATGGTAGGGGGCGCTGAAGATCCAACGGTTGTAGAACGATCTGGAATCCCGACTGATCCAATGACAGAGAGGCAATGACGAAGAACAGGGAAGAACGTCGGGTCAAGCAAACTTCCCCTCCCTCGATCACGACCTCTGAGCGCTCTCTGAGCTCCAAAAATGGCCGAGGGTGGTCCTGTGGTCCTCCTCTCTCTCCTAGAAGCTCCAAAAGACTCCGACGATGGCCAGAGCTCGCAGGTGGATGCGGCGGTGCTGGCGTGCTCCTGGATCCTCCGGTGAAGCTCAAAATGAGCCCCTGGTCCTCTTCAGTGGCTCCTGGACCTGCAAAAAGCGTGAGAGGGTCGAGGGAAAAATTCCTAGACCCCTCAGCAAGGTGGGAAAAGGCATAGGACGACGACGACACGCGAAGTCGAAGATGAACGGAGCCACTCCGGCGAGGGTTCGATTAGGCGGATGGATGAATGAATCACGAAGATACTTGGGGCTTTAACTCCTGGGACTACAGCGAGAACGAAAGTGCAAGAAAAATGGAATAAAATGAGGACCTCGAAGATGGTATACCTGAGGAAAGACCTCTACGGCAAAGGAGTTCGCCGGAGGTGGTGGAGCCTCCTTGGAGCCTACTTGACCAACCTGACACACGAGGGAGGGAGTTGTCACCTTCCTCTCACTATGGGGCACGAAAGGGGGGAGCAAAGCTGGCCAAACAGGGTTCAAAATCATGTTTGAAGATCGGTGGGGGTATTTGAATGGTTGACAAACGGCTGGGAAGAACGAGGCACATGGTACGACACAACAGTCCAACGCCCAAGGAAAGCTAGGGGCGTGAATCGCCGATGTCCAAGGAAGAAAAGTCAGGAAGACCATTATGTGGAATGTTGCAATATGTGGCCTCAAAAAAATTGAGAAATAGGGGTAAAACCGAGGTTCTGACAAAGCCACAGGGTGAAGGACGACTAGTTGACAGAGGTCAACGTAGACCGCCTCCTGGTTGGTCCACGTGGACCAACCAGGAAAAAGCCCTGGAAAAACATTTAAATAATCAATTAAAAATATTAAATGAATTTATTAATTCTTGGTTTTAAAATGAAAAATATTTATTATTTTATGCATTATTTTATTGTGATTTTTATTTATTTTTTTAAGTATAAAAATACAAGTTACCTTTTTCAGCCTATATCGATACATTCATCTATATATTTTAATAATTTCTTTTTTCATTTTGTATATTTGATTTTATTTATTTTGTTTGCTATTTTATAAATTTATAAAGATTTTTTATGAACATAAATATATTTATATTTTATTTTTCTGATGTGATTTGTATAATTTAATAAATAAATGTATATTCTCTATAGGTATAGACATAGGTAATTCATCTATGTGTTATGTTCAAGTATTTTATTTTCGTGTTTTGTTTAGGTTTTTATTCTGATTTTAATGTACATATATATTATAAATAATATTTAAAAAATTATAAAAATATGAAATTATACAAATAATGAATAATAAATAAAAGTAATATTTTAATCTGTACAAGTATACAATGGGGGTCCAAAACACAACTCTCAAACCGTAGCTCCACAAAATACGAAACGACCTTCATTAGATAGCTTATTAAAAATTATATACAATTAAAGGTAATTTTGATATGTTTTGAGTTTTTATTTGAGAGATACAGGTTTGGGATGTTGGATTCTGGAAACTTATTCAGATCATAACTTTTTATCTGTACATTATTTTTGTGTGGAGTAAATTTTGTATTTTTCTATATCAAATTATCTACAACATTCATGTTCAAAGTTTCTTTATTTGAAGTCTAAAAAGTGGAATAAAAAATAGGTCCTAAAATGAATAAAGAATGGATAAAAAATAAAAGAAATTTTTATTGTGTTCTGGTTCTTATCTCCCCCTACTTTATTCCTTGTCGACCTATCCAGCGAGATGCCTAGGTCTGGAGGTTTCGGGTCATGAAATATTTACAATATTTTATTCTTTTTGTTTTCTTTTCTTTATTCTTTTATTTTGACTTTATAAATTGTATTTTATACACTATTTGCACACACATGCATGCATGCTAAGATGCAGGAATTAAGGGTATTTACAAGCATTTGCCAGGGTTTTTGAGGACAAAATGACAGAATAATGATGATGAAATGTGGATTCATCAATCATCGATCTGGATCATAGAAGTCAACTTGCTTCACCATCACTGGACCTTGTCGCCCATTAACCATTTCACTGTCAACCTCCGCCAATAAATGCCCATATTACTTCTCTATGTCTTCTTCTCTGTTTATCTGCAGGTTGCGCATATGGAAGAGGACATTTGAGCCCTAGTTGATCACAGGAACTGCCTATGTCCTCACAAATACCGTCAAGCTCCAAGGACCTATTAATGTCCCCCAGACCATTTGAGGTACCTTAGTGTTGCGTGGAGGTTGTCGGAGCATCTAGAGCCAATCGGAAGAGACCTAGGTGGTCGACGACGTGAGTACTTGCAGATCCAATCTCGTCGTAATTCAGTTCTTCCCTAGTTCCTGAACCTACATTGCCTATATTATGATGAAGAAGCATCTTCTACATTAGTTGAGAGCCGTCAGATCTCACACACCTTTAGTTGTTCAATCTCATATGAGGTCTAATCTTCACCGTAGATCTGCCAACCATCATTGTGGGTTGTAGATGTGATGCGTGCTAAATGAATCAATCAGTGTTGCACTATGAAGCATCTGTTGGGGGTCGATTGCAGACCTTCCCCAATCTTTTGTTTTATTTTTTTGTCCTATAAAATATTTAAGATGTTTATATTTTTTCTACTTTTTGCAAAATGACCCTTGAGCTTTTGGTTATTTGCAGTTGAGTCCTTGTCAGCACAACTCACATGGGCCCCCACGTGAGCTAAGCATTTTGCATAGAGGCATGTGCACATTTTGTATTTTGTTTTTGGTATTTAAACTTTACATTTCAGTAGTAAAGTTTTAGGTAAATTACATTCTAGACCATGTCTTGTTTTAATTACAAATATACCCATCCTAGTTCATATATTTTTTTATTTGTTTACCGTTTATTAAAAACATCATCTGTGCTCTAAAAAATATGGTAAAATAGGGTTAGGTCTCTGGTTGCACGTACTTTCATGCTATAATTTTAGTTTTGCACCTTATGCATTTTACGTATTTTATAAAAATCAAAAGAGCATATTTTTCCCCTATTTGAACTTAAAATAGCAAAAAAATTATAAAACGATGCTTAAAATTTCAAAAAAATATATATATTTGTTTCTTATTATTTTTTCCTCTAAAACAAAAATCAAACTGATCCAAAACACCTATAAAAACTAAAAAACTCTATAAAAAATCCAAAAAATATCTATTTCTTTTTCTAAATTTTATTTTTAGTATATATTATCTATTAGAAATAGTTTTAAGGAATTTTGGACCTCTTTGATATTTGTTAAACAATTAAAACATCCGACCTACTTATTTAATCTTTTTATGATAGTTTGACTTTAAAAATATATAAAAATAGAAAAATATTTGAAAATTAAAAAAATAGTAACAAAATATCAAAAACATTTTATTTCCTGTATTTTTATTATTTTTAGTTCTATTTATAATTATATTATCCTATATTGTGTTATATACATATATATAGTTATATATATTACATATTGAAAGAAATAAATTAAAAGTTAGAAATTATAAAAAGAAAGTAAGGATTATAAAATTAAAACAAAAAAATATAAAATCAACAATCTTTAAAAAAAAATTACAAATTGAAACCCACACAAAATACAATAAATAGACAAGAAGGAAAGACAAAATTTTACTCTTCATTGCATAGTCTATCATGTTTACTCCTTGTGTTTGACCTCTACATGCTTGCACACTATACACATGTTTTTGTAAGGTTAAATAAATTGTAACTAACATTGTTGGTGATTCATTGATTGTTCATATGTTGTGGGTACTTATACATTGAATTGGGAATTCTTTTGTCGCCGCAGCGACACTCTATCTTCCTTACTCCACGAGGATAACTTTTAGACCCGCATGGTAAATATCATTCACTAGGAAACTTGTCATACAAATTCCATTGGGTTGCGGATATTAAAAAAATTGAACAGATGAAACAACATGATTCAAGAACACTCCTCAAATCATTTCATCAACAACACAAACAAGTGCAGGGGTTACCTCTTAAAGTGTGTTTGTAATTATGTCTCTAACTGAAGAGACCAACGAGTCGTGAATCACCCTTTGTTAATTTGCATGAATTATCTTACGTTTAAATCAATGTGTCGTTTCGTTGTAGGTAGGTAATCAGAATCGGTCAAGAAATAATCACAATTAATTAAGTCAATTTTCAATCGTGTGGTTTTTGTTTATTTTACTTTGGTAAGTCCCAAGGTCGAACTCAAGGAGGCAAAGGAACAACCTAGAATTTTGTCTGTCAAAGTTGGAGTGCAGTTTTCAAGATGGTTCTTTCTCATATTTTTAATGCAGGTTTGGGATGCAAAATGCAACTTTGGCCGATATCAAGGACTAGAAAATAAATATTAATCAAACGATGTGCGAAAAATATGAAAATTATCCAAGATGACAACTATGATGGAACGAATGCACTGTAACTTTTTTTGGTTTTTTTGAATGTAAAAAATATTTTATGAATTTATGAATGCAAACACAAGGAATTTCAATAATCAATTTTAATAAGAATTAAACCTAATTGTTTTCGAGAGATAAAATTATCCAATATATATCACTAGGTGATCGATCTCAAAAAATCCTAAACCTCAAAAATATGAGATTTAATACTTATTAAAAATTAATGATCAAAATAGATAAAATGATTTTTACAGAGCCAATTATGCCCTAATACATGTGATTTTGTGTGTAATTTTTAGAGCTATGGTTATTTACTTATGAGTTTCCAAGTATAGAATGGGTAAAATATGTTATTTATCACGAGAATATTAATTTTTAATTACTCATAGAATATAAAAATGTTAATCATAATCCATGATGTAGAAAATTAATTGAAGAACATTAAGCTATTTTCTAATAATAAAAATAATGCAATGTAAAGATTTAAAATTAAGGATGAACACAGTGGTATCGCTGCAATTACAATAAATAAAAATATGCGTAGAGGGACTTAAGTGTAATTAACGCAACTCCTCGGGGAGTTTCTGTAAAATTTCCAACACGTGCTCCTTAGGAGGTGGGGATGATCTTACGAATAACGAGAGCACTGGGGCGGTCAGCAAAAACTCTAGAAAGTCACGTACGGAGCACGTGACTTCTAGATGGGGGCTCTTCGTGCAATATCTGGCTACTCCAGGGGGTTCTTCGCAAGTTGTTCACCCAACGCACGTGCTCCTCACGTGCGTGGTTGCCTCGGGACTCGAGCCCAATCGATGTGGTGAAGAAGCAAAGTCGAGAGGCTTCTGGTCTCTGTGCCCCTTCAGTATCGGAGCTGCAAGATCCAGTGGTCAGTGGAGGAGCGGTGAAGGTAGAGGCGGTGGAGTCGACAGTGCAACAAAGATGGCATGGCAAAGAAGTGGAAGGTAGCATTAAGGCAGTCAACAGGAAGGTCGATGGTGAGCTCTGGAAGTAGCTAGCGAATATGCAGGGGGTGGATGGTTGTCAAAGGAGCTAATCAACACGACAGTGGTTCGTGAGGTGCGAAGGCGGAGCATCGTGGGCGGTGATGATGTCGTCAGTGAAGTACGGAGTGGCGTGGATGAAGCAAGAATGGCGAAGATGGAGGCGGTGGAGTTGACGGTGAAGTTACGGATGGTGGCTGGAGTTGAAGTGGTTGACGGCAAAAGATAGGCTCGACGGTGCTAAGACAGGAGCAAAGAGAAGCTTCGTGGATGTAAGGCTGCTACGAAGTACTGTGGCTTCAGATACGTCGAGGACGATGGAGAACGGGCTGTCACCACCTGGTGTGTCCTAGAGTTGCATTTATGAATAGTCGTGGATTAGCATTCACTTATTAAAGAATGTATCGTTTCATTGTAGGCGGGCAATCGGAATCAGTCAAGAAATAACCCCACAAAATTTAGTGAATTTTAATCAATGTGCTTTAATGTTTATTTTACATGGGCAAATCTCAAGGTCGAAACCAAGGAGGCAAAGGAATAACCTAGAATTTTGTCTATCAAAGTTTGTGCCCGATTTTCGCGGCGGTCTTTTCTTGTGAATATTTTATGAGATTTTGGGATGTGAAATGTAAATTCGTCCAATTTTAGGGACTAAAATGATGAGCAATTAAAGAATGTCCGAAAAACATGAAATGTAGCCAAAATGACAAATATGATGAAATTAATGCACTGGATTTTTTTGGAATTTTTAGATGCATAATAAATATTTTATGAACTTTTTGAATGCAAATAAAGTGGATTTCAATAATTAATTATAATAAATATTAAACCTAATTATTTTTAAGGGGTAAAATTATCCAAGATCTATCACTAGGTGATTGATCTCAGAAAATATCTACCCTCGCAAATATGGGATTTAATACCTATTAAAAATTAAATATTGAAATATGTTAAATGATTTTAACAAGGCAAACCATGCATGCAAATGTAATTCTTTTTGGGCACTATGTAAAATACAATTAATTCTACAATCTGTGAATGTTTGGTAATTTTCAGAGCAACGGTTATATACTTATGATTTTTCAAGCATAGAATGGACAAAATATGCAATTTTCTACAAAACAATTAATTAATAATTAACCACAAATGACAAAAATCTCAAACAACCAAGATGTAGAGAATTAATTGACGATCATCATGCTATTTTTGATAAGTAAAATAATGCAATGTAGCTGTTCAAAATGAAGGGGGAACACAAGGGTACTTCTACAAATGACATTAAATATGAAACTACAACAAAAGGATTAAAATATAAATACTGATAATCTAGGGGGTTCTTCTACAAATTTTCCAGAGGATTACGTGTGTAGCACGTGACCTCTGGTCTAGCGGATTGATGTGCAAATAAAGATAATACAGGGGCTCTTACATAATTTACCCAACAGGTCACCTGCGATGCACGTGACCCCTGGGGATGGCTGACATTCCCCTGGGCGCATGTGCCTCCCACGTGCATGGGGGGGCCTCGGACCTCGCGCCCGGTGGTGAGGCGGAGCAGCGTGGTAGAGCGGTGGAGGAGAACCGCCTTTTGCGGCGGTCAACGATACGGTGACCGACGTTGGTTGACTGGAGTGGAGGCACGCAGAGGAGCGAAGCATCGTCGATGATGAATCTCCCAGAGCATCGTAGAGATGGTAGAGGGCTGAAGATCTCCGAAGGTGAAGTGGTCGTAGTTGACGAAGTTGATGGTTGTAGATGTTGCACGGTGTCGATGAAGGTAGCATCAGAAGTAGTTGTGGACGTAGACACGCGTCATGGGAGCTCGTAGCGGAGAAGCTAAAGTTGAAGCGGAGGTGTTGTTGTTGATGAAGAACGTGGGCTCGACAGAGGAGGTCCTGAGCAAGGCAGTCAAGGTGAAGGTCGTCGCTGCAATGAGGGGGGATCCCTCGTATCACGTCGGAGAAGAAGGAATTCGGTCTGTCACCCCAAGCCCCTTCTTGTGTGCAGTTGGCGGATGAAATCGATGAAGGGAGGTATCAGAGCTTAAATAGAATGCGACGTGGGCCGGTGCTGGAAGGATCGAAGATGGGGATTTGATGAGGTTGCGGGCGATTTGACGATGGCCGAGATTGGAGAAGATTGGATCTGAAGAGATCTGGGACAAGGAGGGAGATGGGTTTGAAGAAATCACAAAGGGGCGGCAACGAAATTTGGGGGAGGAAGGCAGTGGAGCAAAAGAGGAAGGGGGAGGAAGACGATGGGTAGCGGTCGTCTATCGTCCAAGATCGGACGACCAGATGGGCGCCACGTGCCAGCGCGGGGAGAGGTGAGAGGAGTCGAGTAATGGCTGTCCGATCGGTAGAGATCAGACATCTAGAAGGGCGCCACATGGCATCTCTTTTATTATTTTATTATTTTTTATTTTTTAGTATTTTTTTATAAAACGAATTTTAAAAACCTCAAAAATGGCTGCCACTTGGCAGCTGTAGGAGCTGCCACGTGTCAGTCCAACAAAAATCGAAAAATAAATGACTTAATAAATATGTAAAAAATTAGTAAATGACCTCATATCAAAAAAGTTCCTTTACAAAAATTGCTCGTCTCGATGAGATATATAACTTTTATGTAGGGACCAAAACCAAAATTGATCATCTGCACAAAGTGATATTTTTGGGGTATCCCATGTACATAGAATACCTTGATTTTTCCATTTTATATTTTTTATTATTTTTAACGAGATAAAATCCATACAAAATATGATAAAATCAAAGATAAATATTTACACATTAATCTATTTTTGTTATTAAATAAGAAAAAGAATAAATAAAATAAAAGACGAAAAAGACAATTTTTGTACAAACGGTTAGTAAAGACTTGGACTCAGTTAGTTTCTTTGATTTCAAGCTTAGTTTGTATTTGTATTTTTGCACATTTTAATAAAAATTTCATCAATAAGACAAATGAGAAAGAAATAAAATAAAATAGGTCAATTATGTACCTAAAATAATAGGTCAAAAACCGTTAAAATACAAAACGTACAAAAGAGGCCCAAAACCCAACTTTCACATATGAATTCCGATTCAGAACATAGTCTTGTTTTGAGGGTAATTTAATGTGCATTAGTTCAAAAGTGAGTACGGTCAAATCGGACATTGGATGAGGAAGATATTGACATTTTAGTCTGGGAATCCTAGAACTAGGGTTTGGGTTTTTGGTCCGCTTATTGTGTTAGTGATTTCTTTTGTATTTTTCATTTATTCTTGTTAATGATGTGTACATAGTGGTGGTGGTTTTGGGTCAATTGGAGTTAGCATCAATGAGTTAAAAATCGAGGAAGTTACGCTATTTATAGGTCAATTTGTCCTGGGATTTTTGGCTTCTTATTCTGTGCAAAAATAAGTGATAAAATGCAATTCTTATCAAAAACATATATGAATGCTAATTATGCAGAATAAATAAATAAATGCCAATGATTTTTAGGTATTAGAGCTTAATTAAAGACTTTTAGAGTGATGAATATGAGATTCATCATCCCCCTATACTTAAACCATGCTCATCCCTGAGCATCAAAAGAAATGCCATATGGTGAAAGGAGATTGGGTTCCATACTAAGAACATGAGCTGAAGGTGAAAATGAAACTAGAATCGACCTTTGGATTATTAGTTTGGCGGAACTCCTGTAAGACTTAGAATTTTAAAATCAACCGCCTTCATGTTATGCATATCATTGTCACAGTTCCAGCTCAGAAATCATCTTATATCGATCCTCTTCCCAAAGCATACCCTATGAACATTGAATAATCGACTCATGTGTGTGAAAGGTTTTAGCTCTTCCCATCCAGAATATCAGACTACCATGCAAACCTCCTCTCCAATAATTCATCCCTGGGGAGTCAGGTATTTCCTTCCAAGGTCTGTCGCGCTGTGTTCACAATCGAAATGGGAGAGAAGTTAGAAGAAGGAGAAAAGAACTGGGGGGTGGCCAGTGTAGTCACCTCTCCTTGTGAAGCTGGCCAGTGTAGCCGAGTCTCCACCAAGATCTGCAGGTTTTCTTGAAGCTTGAACCTTTTTACTCAGATATTTATTTGGTAGTGGCTTCTTTGTATTTGGATTTTTCGTAGTTCTGCTTGGATCTTGTTGTGCCCCTACAGATACAGAATCTTTTTTCCATACATGTTTTGAGGTCTTAGAAAAAATTGTGCCATGCCATCCATCCCTTTTCCGAAGCTTTATTTCAACACGTACTCTGGTCTTTAGATTTCCATGCTTCCAGAAAAGAAACTCACGCAGTCTTCCAACATCCCGTCTGAGTTGAGCTAAGTGCATAGTGCAAGAGTACAAATTAGTTCCTTATTCCAAAGTTGTACCAAGAATGAAGAGACTAGGTTAGACACAGAGAGTCAAACGCTGCACATTGTCATTTGGAACTCGAAGAATTAAGTCAACGGCCTGAAGTTTAAAAAATCCTTTTTTCTCAGTGAAGTTCCTCTGAAAATTAAGTGGATTAAGGTCAAGTCCATATCACTCTTTGTTTCTGCTTATAACTCGGTTCAGAACCTAAGGAGTTTTTACACATGCAAATGAATGTAATGTTGGATGATGTGTACGTGTGTGAAATGCAGAAACTTTTTTTGTGACTCTTGATTTTATTTTTCTTTTTTCCTTTTTTTTGAAAAAAAATTATGCAAAAATGAATAAGAAGCTCTTTTTATTCAAATTTTTTTGTTGGACACAGTCAGTGTTAGTAGCGAAACTCACAAAACTCTCTCTTTTTTTGTTTTGCTTTTTGTTTTTTTCATAAGTTAGTTACCCTTCCTGTAATATATATAGACTTATGCGAAAGTACGAGATATGGGTAAAATATATACACAGTATATATACAGACCCCCTATACATAGCGAGTGTTGTGTCCTCAGAGCACAAGAAGCGTAAAGAAGAGATAGCTCGGGCTAAGCATAAGAGAGTGAAAGGGAAAAAGAAAAAGATAGAATGGTCCGCTCCCCTATACTTAGGCTGTGAACAGTCTAAGTATAGAAGAAGAGCAAAAATGAGGCGATGTGAATGTGGAGAGTATATACGGATGGGGCGGTTACCCCTATACTTAGGCTCTGGTTAACCTAAGTAAGGAAGAAGGGTGGAAATGAGGTGATCGTGAGAAGGAGTTTGATGAGGAAAATGGTATGTACATATGGCATCGGTCCCCCCACCCCATACTTAGGCCTTGGCCTAAGGAAGAAGATGTACAAGGAGATGGATGTAGTCGGGAGGGAGGGTGGTTAGCCGATGATTAAGACGTTTTTCGGCTGATCTTTTTGTAAGCATGTGGTGGGAGATCCTAATGATGAGAAGGAGATGAAGCATATGATTCCCAACTATTATCAGTGTTATCCTCAGAGAAGTGTGGACATTAGATGAGGCGTATGAGTCAGATGAAAGGTACCCATCATTAGAGTTATCCTCAGAGGAATAGTATTTGAAAGTGGACACATTCCAGATATTCTTGTCTTTTTGTTTTTTCAGTTGTTTTCTCTGAATTCGTTCCTTCTTGGGATAAAGCGATTTGTCCTCAAATGAATACTCTGAAGCACCAATCTCAGTCAGATCATAAGAAATAATTCTAGTATATTTGATGAGACCAGGAGAATTGGCTTTGGATGAGTAATACTGAGGAATGGGAGTCGTCCAATGGGAATCGAAGTTTGGATCCTTACGAAGATATGGTTGTAGAACTGCTGAACAGACTTCACTCATGTAGACCTTCTTGGGACCTGATGAGGGATCATCAGATGATTCCTCTTCCAGAAGGTCAAAGGTGACTTTCTTTTTCGATGAAGGAGTAGTCATTTTGTTTTGTGAAGTTGTTGGCCCACTTGAGTCTCCAGATGAATAACCATTGGAATTTTTCTCCTTGGTCAGTGTTCGTCCTGCATGTTTGTTCTTAGTCTTCTTAATGTTGGTTCACTACTGAGTTGTAATGATTTGGTCAAGGTATTCAGAGTAGGTTGACCCAGGGTGTGACCATGCATAAGTCTCAAGATCATATAAGAAACACTTTTCTATTGTGAGATCTGCAGGAATTGAAATAGTGGGGGGAGTCTCTGCATGTTTGTTCTCAATTAACCTAATGTTGGAGCCTTCATGTGTCGAGTTGATTTGATCAAGGTAGTCAAAATAGGTTGACCCAGAGTGCGACCATGCAAAAGTCTCAAGATCATATGAGTCATATATTTGATTTTCCATGGTGAGAGCTGCTGGGAATGGAGCAGGAGGGAGAGTTTCTAAACCAATAGTCTCGTCAACAACTGCTATCTCAGGTGCAGCAACGGGGTAGGCTCTTCTACCGCTTTATGGTTACGACTGTCAATGATTTTGTGGGTTTCCTAGGGAAATTGTGGTTACTTAAAGACTTGTTGATATCGAAGTGCTTCCAATGCTGTAAAATTGACTTCCTGAGTCTCACACTCAATAATTGCCTTAGCCAATGCTAAGAATGGCTTTCCGAGAATAATTGAAAACTGGGTGATTTCTCCCTGATTCTCAATATCAGTGATCGTGATGTCTACTTTAAGCGGAGCTCCTTAGAATGTAATGATGACAAAAATGATTCCTCTCGACCGCTTTATCGATCGATCAACCAATTGAATGATCTCTCGTATCTTTCTGATAGGTCCGAATTTGAGTTTGTGAAATACAAAGGTCGGGAGGATATTGATTGGTGAATCGTCATCAATTCGAACATGTGTAAATATTGTCTTTGATTCCACAGTCAAATCTGGGCAACCTCTTCACTATGAGGCTCTTGGTTTTTCTCCTCAACACCAAGAAGGAGGCCACTGACAAGATTTGTCTTTCAGTCTTTGTTCTTATCCTGTCTGACTTTTTCATCATTAATTTGTCCATTACAAATCCTTTAAGGTCAGGGAAGTATTCAATGGCCTATATAACAAGTTCAAAAATCAGTCTCTTCTCCAGTATTTCCCGTAAACAGGAACCAAATTCTTCAGATCTTCTTCAGTTTCAATTTTTATGTATTTTTCTGGATTTTCCATTCGTTGGTTGGTTTTTAATATTTCAATTTTTTGGTATTTTACGTGTGGTGTGGTGTTGTGGTATCTTCTGTAGATGAGCAGGGGCTTTGATTTTCTGAGTAAGAGCCAGAGGCATAGTCATCTCTAGGGGAGTAATAGGTAGAGGTGTCGTTGTCAGGATCATCGGTTGAACAAATTTTCTAGGATTCAAAATATCATGAGAATTTTTAACATGAGATCCGATCTTTTCTTGATCATTTTTATGTCCGACTATCAGAGAGTGAAATTAATCGGTCGACAAACTTTCGAAATCTATCCTTTATTAAACCAAATCTCTTATTTATCCATGAAATATCATCCTTAAAAATCTGGTCATGATCAATCATGGGAGTAGACGGGGTGTGTTTTTGTTTTTGAATTTTAAATCCGGTCATTTCATCTTCCGTTTTCTTGTTTGAGCTGGGAGAAGAGTCTATTGGAATATCCAATAAATGATCATTATTTTCTGAAAATTTCTCCTCAAAAATTATGGAAGGAGGCTGCTCAATGGAAGGATTTTGCGGGAATTTGTAGGTCTCATGCTCAGCATAATGTGACTCAGGCATGTAATGCTGATATGAGTAGAGTCTACTTCTATGGTCATGATTGATCGTATCCTCATATAATAGAGTCATACAGGGTTCATATGTGTCGATATCATCCATGTGGTCCTTTGTATGTATAGGCTGATCAAAGGAGTGGTATTCAGGTTGGTCAATAGGGATTTTATCGTCACGGTCAATCCAATGCTGATGATCATTAAGTGAAAGCTTCTACATCTGGTGTGATTGGATTTGGTTTCTTGGCCAATCATGAGATTTAAAAGTGACTTCATCTTGAAATGGTTCATTAGTTTCAGCAAGAAATCGAGAATAAGATGGTTCTGTCCAGGACGGTATTTGATCATGTGTGGTCAGATGATTCAAGTAGAATGGCTTGGAATTCAATGAGGGGACCAAATTCATCTGAGAGTCAGAATCTCTCTCAAATGTTGGGGTATTATTGAAAGACGAGGATTTAGTCGATTTGGGCCTGATCAAGACAAATTCATTTTCATAATATAGATCAGATGGGTATTCGGACCATTATCCTGATTTTGTTAAAGGAGGTTGATAATGAATAGACATGGTAGATCTCGATGCAAGTTCATGTGATATTCAATAGAAATTTTCATCAAGGAGGTTGAGGGCACAAATGTACGGCTTTTGATCTTCGAAATCAGTTCATGCATGTTAATGCAAACACAAATCAAACCCCGAGTTCACCAACTCATACAATGAAGCCGCAAGAGTCAGGCAATTATCTTTTCAATTTTAATTGGTGAAAAAGATAATCTTGGAAAATAATTAGAGAGCTGTTAGGTGCTGAGGATTTTCTTAAAGACTGTTCTGAATTCCCACGACTAGTTGCATCTACTTTCAGCAAGTATAGGTGTAAGTATGGACTTTGAAATGGCTACCCATGGTACTTAAGAACTGAGCCTTACACAATGTCCTTTAAACCACCCACTCTGCTAAGGAAATCAAGACCGTTTACCAGTTACCCGTATTCCTCACTGAGAAGTAGCTAATCGTTTTTATAATCAGTAGTTTGAATGAAAATGTCGGAGCTGGGCTCTAACCTTAAGTGTCGTCTCTCGCTCACTCAGAAAAATAAATGCATCCAAGGTCGGGGTTGCTCTCGCGCAAAAATTCTTTATTTTATGGGTTATTTAAAATTGGCTATATTTATCAGTCCCAATTTTAATTAGGAGATCATTGAAAATTTAAGGTGAGCACGAATCCATGTCTACCGTCCACTCCCAATTTCCTTTTAATATTATGTGACAAAACAAGAGGGAGAAATTCGAAAAAAGCTAACGCACGCGAAAACTGATGATGTATGCTCAGTTAAAAGACTTACAGTGATTCTTCGCAATCTCCATGTGGGATGCAATACAATAATTTAAAGATTACTCTAATTGAATGCAAGTTGATAAAAACCGTACCTATCAGAAAGTTCTATTAGCCAAAAAGAAATGTGTTAAATTTGACTAAGTTGAACGATCTATTGTGTGTCTCGATTAACGTAAAGTGTGTCCCTAGGTCCTACAAGCACAATCAAAAATTTAAATGCTCTAAGAGACGTATGTGCAGGTCTATCCTAAGCGATACTCATGTTGGACCCCACCCTCACCGGAGAGTGAAACAAACCACGACACACCACAGAAAAAGTTTGAGGTCTTGTTACACACGCGAGAGTCCAATCGAACACCCCTAGAAATAAGCAATTAATTAGAAAAAAAATAAAATTGCAGAATCATAAATCCTAGACTCTACGCTCTCTCATGACTCTACTCGATCTTAAATTAATTGCGACTTTTCGTAAGTTGATGAAGATGTGTCAGTTCTTGAAAATCCGCTGCACGTATGCCGGGTACCTCACAAGAAAAATAAGAAAGAGAGTGTAAGAAAGTGACTTAAAAATAATAAAATAAACAAAAAAATGTTGAATATAAAAAAAATGCAGGAAAAAATGGAATTTATAGTGAAAATTCGAGGGTCAGACTACCCGAATGAGGAAAACCGAACAAAAATTCTTAGACAAAAAACTAAGTCGTTTGCTTCCCCGACAACGCACCATCTGGCATGTCCTGGAATTTCCCTTGTTAATAGTCGTGGATTAGCATTCGCTTGTTTAAGAATGTGTCGTTTTGTTGTAGGAAGGCAATCAGAATCAGTCAAGAAATAACCACACAAAATTTAGTCAATTTTAATCAATGCGATTTTATGTTTATTTTACTTGGCAAGTTCCAAGGTCGAACACAAGGAGGCAAAGGAATAACTTAGAATTTGGTCTATCAAAGTTTGTGCCTAATTTTCAAGGTGGTCTTTTTTTGTGAATATTTTATGCGATTTTGGGATGTGAAAGGAAAATTCGGCCAATTTTAGGGACTAAAATGATTAGCAATCAAACAATGTCCGAAAAATATAAACTTAGACAAAATGACAAACATGATGAAATTAATGCACTGTAATTTTTTTGGAATTTTTAGATGCAAAATAAATATTTTATGAATTTCGAATGCAAACAAAGTAAATTTCAATAATTAGTTATAATAATCATAAAACCTAATAATTTTTAAGGGGTAAAATTATACAAGATCTAACACTAGGTGATTGATCTCAGAAAAATCCTAACCCTCGAAAATATAGGATTTAATACCTTTTAAAAATTAAATATTGAAATATGAAAAATGAGTTTTACAAGCCAAACCATGCATAAAAATGCAATTCTTTTTGGGCACTATGTAAGATACAATTAATTCTGCAATCTCTGCATTTTTGGCAATTTTTAGAGCAACGGTTGATTACTTATGAAATTTCAAGCATGGAATGGACAAAATATGCAGTTTTCTACAAAAAAATTAATTAATAATCAACCATTGATCACAAAAATTTCAACATATGCCAAGATGTAGAGAATTAATTGATGAACATCGTGTTATTTTTTATAAATAAAATAATGCAATGTAGACGTTCAAAATGAAGGGGGAACACATGGGTATTTCTGCAAATGACAATAAATATGAAACTGCATCAAAAGGATTAAAATATAAATACCGATAAGCCAGGAGGTTCTTCTGTAAATTTGCCAGAGTATCACATGCCTAGTACGTGACTTCTGGTTTGGCAGACTTCTATGCAAATATATATAATCCCGGGGCTCTTGCAAAATTTCCCAACAGGTGACATGCGATGCACGTAACCCCAGGGTATGGCTGACGTTCCCCCGGGCGCACGTGCCTCGCATGTGCGTGGGGGGCCTCTAGCCTCCCGCCCGGTGGCGAGGCGGAGCGACGCGGCAGAGAGGTGGAGGAGGACCACCTCCTGCGGTGGTCGATGTTGGTTGACTGGAGTCGAGGGATGCAGAGGAACGAAGCTTCGTCGATGATGAATCTCCCGAAGCACCGTAGAGATGGCAGAGGGATGGATACCTCCGAAGGTGAAGTGGCTGTAGCTGACGAAGTTGATGGTTGTAGTGAAGGATATGGAGAAATCCTCAAGCGCATCACGGAAGCGTGATCATCGTATCGGATACGACGGAGAACGACTAGTCGTACTAGTTGTTCGGTGCAACGGAATTTAAAAATTTTATTCGATGAACCCACATGATCCGAGAACCATTCTCAAATCATTTCATCTACAACCACAACAAGTATAATGCAATACCTCTTGAAGCATGGTTGATCAAGTCTCTAAGAGAAGAGACCTCCTGTCTCAAGTTCGATCGTCGGAGTAACGGCTTGTGAGCGTAGGGATGAGTCGCGGTGTCCTCGCAATCCAAGAAGATGATCCAAGCACGGTTGCTCCTGATCTCGTCGCACAAGATCGAATGTCTCCTTCGTGAGTGAAGCACTCCAAGTAGACGGAGAATCGCAGAGCGTCGAAGCGGCAACACTATGACGCGGGCATCGACGATTCTCTCCACCAAGGTATGGTGGACGTCTACCAAGAAGAGAGGGAGAGAGGACTGTCGAGTATGGAGAAAAAGAGAGAGATGTGTGCTACAATAGCATGTAAAGAGAGAGCATTGTATGCCTCTCTATTTATAGGGTTTTGAGATCCATGGATCTCAATCCATGGGACATATAAAATCAATGGATGAGATTGATTTATGTCAATCCAATGGTCAAGATTGTTGTTGGTAAAAGCCAACAACTTGTGATTTAATTTTGATTAAATATATTTGATAAATCAAATATATATTAATACCAAATTAAACCAATCACATATGGAGTGAAGATACAAATGAGATCCACCTTCCCCATTAGAGGGAGTGGACGGCCACCAATTCCATAAAGGAATTGGTGCCGCCACCTCCTTCCCATATGGGGAGGGCAATCTCATGGATTCCCATGAGATTGCACATCTCCTTGTTTTTCTCTCAACTTATTTCCAACAATTATTTGTTGGTATTTTATTCAATAAAAATAATTCTCAATTATTTTGGAAATATTGCAATCTTGACATTGGAAATTTGTGAATCATATTCACAACCCAAAACTAAATGTAATTTCAATGTGCATCCAATACACATTAATAATTAATCTACAAATATAAATTATAATTAGCTCTCTCTAATATATTATAAATCACATTTATAACATATTATGAATAATAGGATATTACTATCCACATTATTCTTATCCATAATAATTAAATCATATTTAATTATATTGGATAATTCCTCATACATCATGATAATTAAATCATATTTAATTATCAATTTCTCATTGCTTAGATCTTATGGAATTATTCTTGAACCATTCAAGAACAATGCTATTTCTCCTCAGATATTTGGAGATAAGGACATGGCGATTGTATTGTTCCACGTACAGTGACTTGGATATTGAGATCACATCTCAAATCCATATCCCATGGAGCTCTCATAGATGCTTGATTAAATCAAGACCATAAACCTAATCTTCTCATTGCACTTGAATCTTATTCAGATCAATGTCCAGTATATGGACTAAGATTAGGTCACTTCTCTAATGAGAGGAGTCACTAAAATCCAGACCTGTTTCATCACTCCCTCGGAATGGAAGCGTCATGGTTATACAATCTTTTATGATCAAATCACCCTTCAGGTATTCCCAATACCTGTACATCCTACATACTAGAAGACTCATGATCATCCCGAAGATATAGATCACTTTTACACTGTCATCTTCAGGGTTCGATCACTAAGTTTCTCAATCTTGGTTCTTGGGATATAGTACAGATCATATGCTTTCACAAAGCATATATCTTACCTTCAAATTCATATCATGCTTCTAAAGCATGATGACCATGCATGGAATTTGGTCAATCCCAAAACCTCATGAGTGAGCTCATGTCTCCCGGTTCACAAGTGAACCTGTATGATCCTTTGATAGATCATATTACTCATATGCCCTTACATGCACCCCCAGCTCGCCGGTATATAGACCTTGGTTAGGTCATCAACCTATTGGTCTGCCAAATGTACATACTCAGATATATAACAATATATCTGTCTCTGGTCAGAGGATGTTTGCCTGTGATGTGACAGTATTCATCATAGGTTTTTGGTTATCTCGATCTCGTTAAGTCAACTCATTGACTCAACTAATCTGATACCTACGAATCAATATTCCCATGCAGAGGACCTGCATCAAGAGGTCGATCAGATATCAGTCTAATGAGATAGGATTGCCATCTCCCACTCAAACTGGAGATCACTACTTGTCAATCATTGATGATGCTTGATGAGTCCTCTATCTAACTCCTTACATATTCATCCAAGCATCAGCCTCTATGATTTAATCAATGAATCAACAGCTGTATGATTATCAAGTTGCCATGGTACATAACCCTTATTGTACAGAGGGACCTTATAGTGCATTCATTCATTCATTATCAGAAAGGGAGTGAAACATAATCAATAACTTTTATTGATAAATCATTAATTACAATAACAATTATTGTAGGAATGGTTCTCCTCGGGCTCACATTGCTAACATGTAGTTGTTGCGCAATGTCAATGAAGGCAGTGTAGGAAGTAGTTGTGTACGTAGATGCACGTCGTTGGAGCTCGTGGCAGAGAAGAGGAAGTTGAAGTGGAGGTGGTGTTGTTGATGAAGAACATAGGCTCGACGAAGGCGGTCCGGAGCAAGGCAGTCAAGGCGAAGGTCGCCACTGCAACGAGGAGGGATCCCTCGGATCACGCCGGAGAAGAAGGAAGTCAGTCTGTCACCTCGTGTCCCTTCTTGCGTGCAGTTTGGGGATGAATCGATGAAAGGTGGTATCGGAGCTTAAATAGGATGTTGCTGGGGCCGGTGGTGAAAAGATTGAAGATGAGGATATGATGAGGTTGCAGAAGATTTGACGATGGCCGAGATTGAAGGATATTGGATCTGAAGAGATCTGGGGCCAGGAGGGAGAGGGGTTTGCGAAAATCACAGAGGGGCGGCGACGAAATTTTGGGGAGGAAGACGACGGAGCAAAAGAGGAAGGGGGAGGAAGATGATGGGCAGCTGTCGTCCGATCGACCGAGATCAGACGGCCAATTGAGCACCATGTGGCAGCGCGAGGAGATGCGAGAGGAGTCGAGCAGTGGTCGTCCGATCGGTAGAGATCGGACGGCCAAATGGGCGCCACGTGGCGTATCTTTTATTATATATATATATATTATTTTTTATAATTTTTTATAATATGAATTTTAAAAACCTCAAAAATGGGTGATACGTGGCGACTCTTGGAGCAGCCACATGTCAGCCCCACAAAAATCGAAAAATAAATACCTTATTAAAAATGTAAAAATTAGTAAATTCCCTCAAATAAAAAAAAGTTCCTTCACAGAAATTGCTGGACTCGATGAGATCTGCAATTTTTATGAAGGGACCAAAATCAAAATCGATCATCTGCACAAAGTGATATTTTTGGGGTATCCCTTGTACATAGATCATCCTGATTTTTGGGTTTTATAATTTTTTTATTATTTTTAAACCAGATAAAAATCTAGAAAAAAATAATAAATAAAAATATAAACATTTACACATTAATCTAATTTTTTGGATTTTTACTGAGTAAGAAAAAGAAAAAATAAAATAAAAGGTGAAAAAGACAATTTTTGTACAGATAGTTAATGAAGACTCGGACTCAGTTAGTTTCTTTGATTTCAAGCTCTATTTGGATTTGGATTTTTGCACATTTTAATAAAACTTTAATCAAAGAAGACAAATGAAAAAGAAATAAAATACAAAAAGTTAACTATGTACATAAAAGAATAGGTCAAAAACCGCTAAAATACAAAATGTACAAAAGAGGCCCAAAATCCAACTTTCACATATGAGTACTGATTCACTTGAACATAGTCTTGTTTTGAGGGTAATTGAATGTGCATTAGTTCAAAAGTGAGTAGGATCAAATCGGACACTGGATGAGGAAGATATTAAGGTTTTAGTCCGAGATTCCTAGAATTAGAGTTTGGGTTTTTGGTCCACTTTTTTGGGTTAGTGATTTTTTTTGTATTTTTCCTTTATTATTGTTAGTGATATGTACACAATGGAGGTGGTTTTGGGTAAATTGGAGTTAGCACGAATGAGTTAAAAATCGGGGAAGTTAGGTTATTTACATGTCAATTTTGGCTGGGATTTTTGGCTTCTTATTTTGTGCGAAAATAAGTGATAAAATGCAATTCTTATCAAAACATGTATGAATGCTAATTATGCATAATAAATAAAGAAATGACAATGATTTTTAGGGATTAGAGCTTAATTAATGACTTTTAGGGTGATGAATATGAGATTCATCACCACCGGGGTCGTCTTCCTGTGCAGTCGGCGGATAAGGATCAGCGAGGCTGAGGGCGGTGGTTAAATAGGGCGAGGGTGAGGTCGATTATGGAAGAGGATCGAAGAGGAGCGACGATTCGATTTGGTCGCATCCCCAAACATGGAAGGTGGAAGTGCCTGATTGTGATTGGAAATCGTAGATGGCGATTGGGTTCCGTGATCGACGATGAAGAATGAAGGGGAAGGCGGAGGCTGGTCGTGATGGAAGGGAGGATCGAATATTATTCGAATCGCGGAGATTGCTTGAGGGAGATCTTATTGGGGCGAGAGCAATTGACGGGGGAGAGGGTGGTTCCCCGATTAGGAAAGTGGCAGAGGCGGCGAGGTACGGCCTATCTGGAAATTGGGAAATATGATGGAGAAGGGGGTGGCGCACAGATGTTGTCCGATCGGCCGAGATTGGACGGCCCTAGTGCTGCCATGTGGTGACTTCTGGGAAGGAGCGGGCGGAGCACGTCCGAGGTTTTATATATATATATATATATATATATATATATATATATATATATATATATATATATATATATATATATATAGGGGACCCTTCTAATGAGGTGGGTCTTTCCTGAAATTCAGAAAGCCACTACTAAATTTGTAAATTACGCAACAATTTTGTAAATTTAAACTACATATTGTAAAATACTGACGATTATACAGTTATGTAAAATATATCATCCATATTGTAACAAACTTTTAATGTCAAATATAGTAATATTTTCATAAATTTTTCATGATATACATATTATATTAATATTTAATATTAAATTTATGGAGTTAGAATGTATAAAATAAATAGAATAAATGCTTAAATTGACATGGCTTTCCATGGATCCAGGAAAGGTGCATCTCATTTGAAATATTTCCTATATATATATATATATATATATATATGTATGTATATGGGTAAAATGGGGGTGCCCCCAAGGAGTAGCCAACTTGGCTACTCCCACCGCTATTTTCCCCTCATTTTTTCATTTTTTTGGAAAATAAAAATTTATTTATTCATCATTATATCCCTCTCACATTCTATTAAAATTCCGTTAGAAACAGAGACTCCTAAGCCCTCCACCCAGACGTCATTTTTTTAACGGTCGTAGGATTTTTTAAATCGGCCATGTTTGGATGGAGGCCGTAGGAGTCTTTGTTCCTGACGAAATTTTAATAGAATGAGAGAGGGATATAATGATGAATATACAAATTTTTATTTTCCAAAAAAATAAAAAAATGAGTGAAAAATAGGGGTGGGAGTAGCCAAGTTGGCTACTCCCTGGGGGCAGCCCCATTTACCCCTCTCTCTCTCTCTCTCTCTCTCTCTCTCTCTATATATATATATATATATATATATATATGGGTTGATGGGGATGCCCCCTGGGGGTAGCCAACATGGCAGCCCCGCCCCATTTTTGGGCAAATTTTTTTATTTTTTATTTTTGAAAAATATCGTCATGTATATTCATCCCTATATCCCTCCTATATGCCATTCGAATTTCGTCAGAAACAGACTCCTATGGCCTCCATCCAGACAGGGTCGTTTTAAAAAATCCTGCGACCGTTAAAAAATGACGTCTAGATGAAGGCCGTAGGGGTCTCTGTTTCTGACGAAATTCGAATGACATATAGGAGGGATATAGGGATGAATATACATGGTGATATTTTTCCAAAAAAATAAAAACAATTTGCAAAAAATGGGGTGGGGGCAACCACGTTGGCTACCCCTAGGGGGCAGCCCCATTTTTCCCTATATATATATATATATATATATATATATATATATACCAAAAATGGGTGACACATGGCGGCTCCAGAAGCTGCCACGTGTCGGCCCCAGAAAATTAAAAAATAAAATAGAAAGATAATTCTAGAATTAATAGCAAACGGCCTCAGATCGAGAAGTTTCTTCACGAAAATTGCTCGTCTCAATGAGATCTATAATTTTCGTGAAAGAATCAAAACGAAAATTGGTCAATTACACAAAGTGATATTTTGGGGTACTCTATGTACATAGAGCACGTTGATTTTTGGGTTTTATAATATTTTTCATTATTAAACCAGATAAAAATCCGAAAAAATTTGATAAAATCAAAGATAAATATTTACACATTAATCTATTTTTTTCTCCATTTTTATTAAGTAAGAAAATAAAGAAATAAAATAAAATGTGAAAATGACACTTTTTGTACAAACACTTAGTGAATACCCGGACTCAGTTAGTTTCTTTGATTTCAAACTCAATTCAGATTTGGATTTTTGCGCATTTTAATAAAACTTTTATCAAAGAAAATAAATAAAAAAGAATTAAAATAAAAATATTCTATTATGTACATAAAATAGTAGGTCAAAAACCACTAAAATACAAAATGTATAAAAGAGGCCCAAAACCCAACTTTCACATATGAGCTCCGATTCACTTGAATTTGGTCTTGTTTTGAAGGTATTTGAATGTACATTGGTTCAAAAGTGAATAGGATCAGAATGGACACTAGATGGAGAAGATATCAAGGTTTTAGTCCAGAAATCCTAAAAGTAGTGTTTGGGTTTTTGGTCCACTTATTTAGGTTATTATTTTTTGTATTTTTTATTTATTCTTGTTAGTAATATGTACAGAATGGAGGTGGTTTCAAGTCATTTGTAGTTAGCATGGCAAACTCGTGGATGGGGAACTGTACTAGCTACCTACCCAATTTATTATCGAAATTCAGAGATCAATGATTGGACCATGCAAAATAGAAATACTCTTTTTGGGATAAAGGAACAGATGACTCGATTCATTATTTCATGAATTTCTCAAAATGAGGTTCATTAAAATGCAAGATCTAATAATTAATTCTTAGAAATAATTCTAATATCTAGTAATTATAATACTGATAATATACAAATAAAATATTCTAACAATAAATAATAATAAAAATAGAAATTTATAAAGAAAATGAATGAATTTAGAATCTAAATCCATTTCCAAAAAGGTTCAGAAATCATCTTAGATCAATCCTCTTATCGAAGAACACCCCATGAACATTGAACAATCATCTCATGTGTGTGAAAGATTTTGTCGGACTACCATGCATACCACTCCTCCAATAACTCTTTCTCGGGGAATCAGGTATTTCCTTCTAAGGTCTGTTGCGATGTGTTCACATTCGAAAAGGAGGAGAAATTAGAAGAAGGGGAAAGAGATGGTGTTAAAAATTGGGGAAGTTAGGCTATTTACAAGTCTATTGGACTGTGATTTTTGCATTCTTATTTTGTGCAATAATTAGTGATAAAATGCCATTCTTATCAAATCATGCATGAATTCTAATTATGCCATATAAATGAAGAAATGCTAATGAATTTTAGGGATTTGAGCTTAATTCATGACTTTTAAAGTGATGAATCTAAGATTCATCATCCCCCTATACTTAAACCATGCTCGTCCCTGAGCATCAAAAGCAATGCAATGAGGTGAAATGAGATTGGGTTCCATACCAAGACCATGTGCAGACATTGAAAATGAAACTGGACCTAACCTTTGGATTATTAGTGTGGCGGAACTTTTGTGAGACTTAAGACTTTAAAATCAACAACCTTCAAGTTCTACACATCATTGTTACAGTTTCAGCTCAGAAGTCATCTTAGATCGATCCCCTTCCCAAAGCATACACCATGAACAATTGAACAAGTGACTCGTGTGTGAAAGGTTTTAGCTCTTCCCATCCAGAATGTCAGACTACCACGTGAACCTCCTCTCTAATAACTCATCCTCAGGGACTCAGGTGTTTCCTTCTAAGGTCTGTCATGTTGTGTTCACAATCGAAATGGGGGAGAAGTTGGAAGGAGGAGAAAAGAACTGGAAGGTGACCAGTGTAGTCACCTCTCCTTATGAAGCTGGCCAGTGTAGCTGAGTTTCTACCAAGATCTGCTGGTTTTCTTGAAGCTTGGACCTTTTTGGTTAGATATTTATTTAGTAGTGGCTTCTTTGTATTTGAATTTTGGTAGCTCTGCAAGGATATGGTTGTGCCTCTACGGATATAGAATCTTTTTTCCGTACATGTTTTGGGGTCTTAGAAAAAATTGTGCCCAGTCGTCCATCCCTTTTTCGAATCTTTATTTCAACCCATACTCCGGTCTTTAGATTTCCACGCTACCAGAAAAGAAACTCACACAGTCTTCCAATACCCCGTCTAAGTTGAGCTATGTGCATATTGCAAGAGTACAAATTAATTCCATATTCGATAATCGTACCCAGAATGAAGAGACTAGGTCAGACACTAAGAGTCAAACACTGCACATTGTCATGTTGAACTTTAAGAATTAAGTCATAGACCTGAAGTTTCTAAAATCCTTTTTCTCGGTGTAGTTCCTCTGAAAATTAGGTGGATTAAGGTTAAGTCCATACCACTCTTAGTTTCTACTCATAACTCGGTTCAGAACCCTAGGACATTTCACTAATGCAATGAATTTAATGCTGGATGAAGTGCAAGTGTGTAAAATGCATACCTTTTTGTTTTTTTATGAAAAATATGAATAAGAATCCATGTTTTTTCAAAAAAAATTGTTTGGACATAGTTAGTGTCAGTAACAAAACTTTTTTTTCATGTTAGTTACCCACCCTGTAAATACATATAGACTTACGTGAACGTACGAGCTATGAGTAAAATATATGCACAGTATATATACACCCCCATACTTAGCGAGTGATGTGTCCTTAGAGCACAAGAAGCGTGGAGAAGACATAGCTCGTGCTAAACATAAGAAAGTGAAAAAGAAAAAGATAGATTGATCCACCCCCTATACTTAGACTTTAAACCATCTAAATATAGAAGAAGAGCGCAAATGAGGTGGTCAGGAGATGTGAATGAGGAGAGTATATAAAGATGAGCATCGGTTCCCCTATACTTAGGCTCTGGTCATCCTAAGTATAGAGGAAGGGTGGAAATGGGGCGATTGAGAGATGGGGAGAATGGTATGTACTTATGGAATCGGTCCCCCCTATACTTAGGCTTTGGCCTAATTATAGGAAGAAGATGTACAAGGAGATCAATGGGGTTGGGAGGGGGGTGATATGATGAGTCTTCAATGTGCCCATTGTACATGAAGTAGATGTCTTCGACTTAGGTTGTCTGCTCTTTGGATGATTCTACATATGGCTTCAGTAATTGCCCATTCACTGAGAAAGGTTGTGCATCCTCTTTGAGTTCAGCAATATCCACACTTCCATTGGTATGCACATCGATGACAATGTAGGGACCCGTCCATTTTGATTTGAGTTTCCCGTGAAAAATCTTCAACGGGACATTGAACAACCACACTTTCTGCCCAGGGACAGAGGTTTTATTCCTAATGTACCTGTCATGCCATCTCCTAACCTTGTCCTTATAAATCACGCTATTGTCATATGCCTTATTTATGATTTGAATTACCTCATTAAGATTTAAGTCATGACATAATTTACCAAGGTGACAACTCCAATTAAGCTTTTTTATAGCCCATTCTGATTTGTGAATTAGCTCTGCAGGTAGATGGCATGGCTTGCCATGGATCATCCTAAAAGGTAAAGTACGAAGTGGAGTCTTGTAGGTTGCCCTATAGGCCCACATAACCTGGTCCAAACTTGAGACCAGTTCTTCCTATCAAGACAAACCAACCTCTGAAGAATACCCTTCACCTCTCTATTAGAAACCTCTGCCATGCCATTAGATTGTGGGTTATATGGATTGGCTATTCTATGCTCAAATTTATATTCTTTAGCCAATGATCTCATTTCTCTATTCACAAAGTGGCTACCCCCATCTGAAATCATGACCTTTGGTACCCCGAACCTTACAATAATATTATCCTTGATAAACTTACAGACAATTTTGCTATCTGCGGTTCAGGTTGGGATAGCCTCCACACATATTGATAAATAATCAACCTCTAATAAGATGTACTCAAATCCATGGCTTCTTGGGAAAGGATCCATAAAATAAATTCCCCATGCATCGAAAACATCACAGAAAATCATTGGTTGAATGGGCATTTCATCTCTTTAACCAACAGTCCCTAACATTCATTGACAAATCGGGCAAGATCGTACAAAATCTATGGCATCTTTAAATAAGGTCTGCCAGTAAAATCCACATTGGAGTACCTTATGTGTGGTTCTCTTTCCTGAATGGTGTCCTCCAACCTCAAGTGAATGACAGTGTGTGAGGACACAATGGTATTCCTCTTGAGGAATACATCTTCGCCAGAAATAATCCGGTCCTTCGTAGAAATGGAAAGGATCGTCCAAATGGTATTTTCTTGAATCTGACATCAATCTGTCAATTCTACTCTTGGTCCAACCTAGGGGAACTTTCTTGGAGACAATGTAGTTCACTATGTCAGAGTACCATGAGACTGAGTTAGTGACGTAAATTGGCTTGTCTGGAAAAGTCTCTTTAATTTGTCTAGTATTAGAATAATCATTTTGCTCAATTCGGGAAAGGCAATCAGCACAACATTCTTTTTTCCAGGTTTATCCTTCATCTCCAAATTAAATTCCTAGATTTATAAGATCCATCTAAAAAGATGTGTTTTGGCATCCTTCTTTTTTTTGGTATCTGATTACCGTGTGATCGATAAAAATCATTACCTTGGAGCCCAATATATATGATCTGAATTTTTCTAGGGCCCAAACTACCACGAGCATTTCCTTTTCGGTCACCGTATAATTTCTCTGGGCAGGATCCAAACCTTCATTCGCATAATGAATCGCATAAGGTATCCCCTCTCGTCTTTGTCCAAGCACAGCCCCGACAGCAAAATCTGATGCATTAGTCATGATCTCAAAGGGAAGAGACTAGTCCGGAGCTTGCAATATTGGCGATTCACATATTTTCTTTTTCAGGAGCTCGAAGGCCTCTAGATACTTGTGATTTACAATAAACTTGATGTCTTTTCCTAAGAGCTCAGTCAGTGGGTGGGCGATCTTTGAAAAATTAGGAATAAATCTTCAGTAAAATCCAACATGCCCTAAGAATGATCTCACTAACTTAACGTTGGTTTGTGGCTCAAGTTTCTTAATCACATCCACCTTGGCAAGGTCGACCTCCATTCCCCTTTTGGAGATGACGTGCCCTAACACGATACCCTCTATCACTATAAAGTGACTTTTCTCCTAGGAGAGTACCAAATTAACCTCCCTACATCTCTTGAGAACTCGGTCCAACTGCGCTAAACATGTATCGAATGAATCACCATGGACCGAGAAGTCACCCATGAAGACTTCCAAGAAGTTGCCGACCCCATTTTAACAAAGACGGTGATCATGCACCGTTGAAATGTGCCCGGGGCATTACAAAGCCCGAATGGCATGCGCTTGAACGCGTAAGTGCAGAAAGGACATGTAATGGTGGTTTTTTCCTAATCATCGGGAGCGATGACTACTTGATTGTAGCACGAGTACCCATCAAGAAAACAGAAGAATGCTTTCCCTGCAAGTATCTTCAAGATTTCATCAATAAATGGCAGTGGAAAGTAATCTTTCTTGGTCGCAGCATTACGGTGCCTGTAATCGAAAAAAACGTGCCACGATGTGGGTACTCTGGATTCCTGACTTCTTCAGGACAATATGAAGGGGGGCCACCCACTTGGAGTCAGAAATGGGTATATAAGCCTTGCCTTGCACTATTTCTCTATCTCTTTCTTAACTACTTCCTAGATATTAGGGTTCAATATTATGAAATTCATGGGAAGGTCTTGTGTTATCCTCAACATAAATTTGGTGCAAGCGGAGAGCGGGATTGATTCCCACGAGATCTGACACAGTACAACCAATGGCCTTACGATTCTGCTCAAGAACTTCAAGCAATCTAGATTCCTGGTCTTTGATTAATGATGAGCTAATGACCGCAGAAAATTTCTCCTTGGGTCCCACAAGAAATGCATAATTGAGTGTAGGAGGAAGTGGTTTAAGCTCTGGCAAATTTGAATCATCAATTAGGTCTGACTGAGTGGCTTTTGAGTCTGGCTCTGTGTTGGTCGAAGGTGAATCACTGTGTGATGTGCTGGCTACCAATTCTGATTTAAGGTGAGTCAGATCGCAAAAGTAGTGCGGTAATTCGGCCAAAACTGTGTCCAACTCGTCATCAATATTTATTGACTGTCCATAAGAAGATGGGACTGACAAATCCAGAAGGATTTCTATGTCATCAAGGGCATAGGTATCTATTTCTCTAGATAGTTTAGGCAACATCTCACAAACTGCATTGTGCATTGTTTCCTCTTCTGATGAGGGGCTTCCACTTTGAATTTCTGGAAGTTGATCCCAAGGCCCATTATTGCTAATGAAATTGCACTCTGATGTGTTTGAGTATTCAGTGGTAGATTTGGAGTCGGGTCTTTGCCACTTTGTCTGCTTCATCTTCAAGTCCAACTCTCTACCTAGAGAGTGAAATTTCATTATTCTTGTATCGTAATTGAATACTGCCTTAGCGGCCTGCAAGAATGGTCTTCCAAGCATGATTTGAGATTCTTTTCAATGGTTCCGGGTCTCCATATCAAGGACAATGAAGTCTACTTTGTATTATGTACCCTTGATCAAGATGACTACATTCTTTACTTCTCCCTTAAGTCTTTTAGTGGATTTATTAGCAAATTGGAGCAGAGATAATGATTTTCTAAGAGGTCCTAACTCCAATTTATAGTATAAGGCTAAGGGGAGAAGATTGATCGAAGAGCCATTATCTAGTAGTGTACATGCGAATGCAATGCCGTCGATGCGACTCTCCACATAGTGAGCTCCCAGATCCCGTTTTTTCCTCTATAGATGTTGTTTTTTGACACATTTTGTAGTTGCCACTATCAAGATATGCGTCTCCACAAATTGACTTGGTTTCTTCCTACGAGTCCTGGTGGGAGTGCATTTTACTTTCAAGTATTTTTGAAATGTTGGATTGTTAGCCACATATTGATCAAATGGTACTTTGATTGTCATATTTTCCTGACAGAATCGCTCCATTTCTGGGTCATCTTGAATGTTTTTCTTTGATTTGCATTTTCCTCTCATAAGAGTATGGAGAAAAGGAATGGAAGTAGTCGAGACAAGAGATAAAGAGCTCGAATCATAAATAAGATAATCTTTATTAGAAATGGAGTTCTTATTACAATCATTTTTCTGCTGATAATTATTAAAATCATGTTGTTGAAAAGGTGACTAAGGTATATCTGCAACAACTGGAGGTGCAAGATCCTCTGTAGACTCCATGGATGCTTTTACTTTTGTGTGTGAGGGATCTTCATCGCTGTTGAATTAAGGTGTCCTTCTTATTCATACTCGGAAGTAACCTCTGATTGATCTTTCGAGTCTTCTTGATCCAATTCCCATACCCGGTCAGGTACGTCCACTGTCCTTCTGCTCCTAAGTGACATAGTATTGATTTTATCAAACAAAAGGATCCCATGTTCAGATATGGGAAAGTCTGAGTTGTATACCTATCCATTGTGTCGGGAAGATTGAGATTTGTTCAAACTATTAGGGTTAGCTTGAACCTGGGCGGGAATGGTTGTAGCAGGAGCAATCTGTTCATCTCTCCAACGGGACAAGCGATTAACATCAACATGTAGATCTTGTAGTTCACTTCATAAGTAGCGAGCATCTGTTGCTGGATATCTATGGATTCTCCTTGATAGTTGGATGGTTTAGATGGTTGTTTTGAGGTATGACCTTGTCGAGCTTGGTATTATTGCTGGTATTGTTGAGTTGCTTGCTGGTGTTGATTATGGCAGTTGTATGGTTGTTGATGTTGTTTCTGATGCTAGGATGGGGCAGTATTTTGAGTGTGCTACGGAGCTGGTGGAAATGCGGCATTATAGAAAGTGGTGGGATGTTTGTAAGGCTGACGGTCCCCCATATTACCTGTCAGGAAAGATCTTGAGTGTACCAGATGCCGTTCACCTTGAACACCGGAGGTGGTGCTTGTTCGACGATCTCAGCTGGTGAGGGTGACTGCTAGAATGGTTGGGCATAGGACTGGTCCTGATCCCATTGTTGTTGTTGTCCTGATCCTGGTTGTTCCTGGTTGTGATGCATGTGGTAAATAGCAATTACATATGAAGCTGCAACTGGTACCCCAATCTTGGATACCCTCTCGGTCAGATCCTCCATTTGCTTTGGAAACTGGGAGATCTTGTTGTCGATGTCATTCATCCTCTTATGAATTTGATCCACGACCACTAACTTATCAGCAATTATATTCATTCTTGGAATAAAATCCTCAGCAATTTCTGCAACAGTCTGCTTTCCTCCTTTAGATTGAAGTGTTTTGAGGAAATCGGTATATGCCCTGCTGGAAATCTGCGAGCGGCTTGTCTCATCCATTTGCTCCAGTACTTTCCAAACGGTTTCAACACCACGTGATGTATAGTTTCCTCCACAGGCAGTGCTCACTAATCCATGTGTCTCGTAGGTGAGACCAGATTAGAGTGATTGGACCAAGATGTTCTCATCCAGATCATGGCACGGACATTTCTGTAGTTGATCGTTAAATCTATCCCAAGCATCACAGAGTGGTTCATTAGGCATATGAGAAAAACTAGTGATGTGTGTCCTCATCTTATTTGTTTGACTTAAAGGGTAGAAATTTTTTAAGAATAGGTTCTTGAAACTATCATACGTGCTTACCATCACTCATAAATTCTTTTCCCAGTAATCTGCCTTCCCTTTCAAGGAGAAAGGAAGTGCCATGAGGCAAATGTAATCTTGGCTGACTTGAGGATGCCTCAGATTAGAGCATACAAGCTCCAAATCCCGTAAGAATTCATATGCTTCTTCAACAACATTACCATGAAATTGTGGCAACTGGCTAGACATGTGACTTCAGTTCATAGTGCATTTCTGGTTCGAGAGTCTGCATACAATTTCTCTCTATACTGGCTAGGGTTTTTTGCGGCTTCCACCGGTGGTTCCCCCCCAGCATTTAACTGCTCTATTTGTTCTCTCAATAAAAGTTGCAGCTGCTCAGATGCAACCAATCTTACTAAAATCATCTGCATCAGGTCCTCATTTGGTTCGTCTTCGTGATATCTTTTCTTGGGAGGCATTTTCTGTGAGTTCTCGTCTTCTTCAACTTCAAAATATAATGGATTTGAGTTAATAGAGTAGAGAAAATTTGAACAAGAACCATCGAGGTAAGAGTTTTCCTCGATGTACTTTGGAGAGAGAAAAATAGTGTGGGTTTGACCTTCTTCAAGAATGAACAAGGAATTGAGGAATAGGGTTCATAGGAAAAATGCCCCTGAACCCAAGGTGGTCCGGAGTAAGAGTGTCTCCGAACCTTTGAGATTGGCAAGTTTGTGGTGGTCAGAGGAGCGTTCGCGGAGTCCGAACAAAAATCACCACAATCTTCCATTCTCGATTTCAAATGATTTGAAAGAGTTTTAAGATTCATGATTTAGGCACAAGTGGGCAGTATTCGATGATTATCCTGAATCTACGCACAAAACAAACACAATACAGATCTTTGTTTCACCAACCCACACAGTGAAGGCCACAAGAGTTCGGCCAATTTTCTTGTTAATTTTAATTTGTGATAATTACAATGTTACAAATGTTTAAGCGAGTTGTTAGGTGCTAGTATTTCACTACTGACTGGCCCGATTTCTTACGACTAGCTGCACCTACTTTCAGCCAGTATGGGTGTAAGTACAGACCGTAAAACGGCTACCATGTTACTTAAGGATGGAGCCTTACGTAGTCTCCTTTAAACCACCCACTCTGCTTAGGAAATCGGAACGTTTACGTCTACCTGTAGATCCTCACTGAGAAGTAGCTAATCATTTTTGGTAGAATTAGTAGTCAATATGAAAATCATAGCTTGGCTCTATCCTAGTGTACGTCTCTCTCCTCTCTACAAGATAAAAGAATACAAGGTCGGGGTTGCTCTCCGGCAAAAATTATTGATTTTATGAGTTAATTAAAGTTAGTTTTATTTAGCAGTCTTAATTTAAATTATGTGATCATTGAAAATTTAAGGTGAGTACAAAGGCACGCATACCATCCGGTCCCAAATTCCTTTAAAATTATGTGATAACACAGGAGGGAGAAATTCAGGAAAAGTCTATGCACATGAAAAATAATGATGTATGCTCATATAAAAGAATTACAATGATTCCTCGCAATCTCCATGTGGGATGCAATACAAGAATTGAAAAATTATTTTATATGAATACATGCCAATAAAAACCGCACCTAGAAGAAAGTTCTATTAGCCGAGAAGAATTGAGTTGAATTTGACTAAATTGAACGATCTACTGTGCATCTCAATTAATGTGAAGTGTGGTCCTAGATTCTGTGAGCACAATAAAAAATTATAGAAGCTCTAATAGTCGTATGTGCATGTCTAACCTTCGAGCCACTCAAGTCAAGCCCCACCCTCATTGGAGAGTTAAACAGGCCACGATACACCACAAAAATAGTTCAACGTCTTGTTACACACGCGAGAGTCCAAACGGATACTGCTATAAATGAGCAAATAATTACAAAAATTAAAAGTGCAGAAAATTAAATCCTAGACTGTACGCTCTCTCACGACTCAACTCGATCTTAATTTTTAATATGGCTTTTTGGGCATTGGTGAAGATGTGTCGGTTTCCAAAAACTGCTCCACATACATTGGGTACCTTGCAAGAAAAATAAGAGAGAGAATGTAAGAGAGAGACTCAAAAAATAAAATAAAATAAGAAAATAAATCTTTGAAAAAAATAAATGCAGGAAAAGATTTAGGGAAAATATACAATGACAAATTCGGGAGTCAGACTACCCAAATGAGGAAAATTGAAAACAAAAAATTTTTAAACAAAAACTAAGTCCTTTGCCTCCCTGGAAATGACGCCATCTGACGAGTCGTGAATCTCCCTTTGTTAATTTGCGTGAATTATCGTACGTTTAAAATCAATGTGTCGTTTCGTTGAAGGTGGAAAATCGGAATCGGTCAATAAATAACCACAATTAATTAAGTCAATTTTCAATCGTGTAGTTTTTGTTTATTTTATTTGGGAAAGTCCCAAGGTCGTACTCAAGGAGGCAAAGGAACAACTTAGAAATTTGTCTATCAAAGTTCGATTATGGTTTTTGAGATGGTTCTTCTTTTTGTATTTTTAATGCAAGTTTGGGATGCAAAATGCAACTTTGGCTAATTTTAAGGACTAGAAAATGAATATCAATCAAACGATGTTCGAAAAATATGAAACATCGCTAAGATGACAATTATGATGGAATGAATGCACTATATTTTTTTGAATTTTTCGAATGCAAAATAAATATTTTATAAATTTATGAATGGAAACACAATGAGTTTTAATAATTAATTATAATAAATATTAAACCTAATTATTTTCAAGATATAAAACTATCCAAGATCTATCACTAGGTGATAGATCACAGAAAAATCCTAAACCTCAAAAATATGAGATTTAATGCTTATTAAAAATTAAAGATCAAAATAGACAAAATATTTTTTACAAAGCAAATTATGCAAAATGCAAATATTTTCTATCACAATGTAATATGCAACTAATTCTACAATCCGTGATTTTTTGGATAATTTTCAGAGCTATGGTTAATTACTTGTGAATTTCCAAGCACAGAATGGGCAAAATATGAAATTTATCACATGAATATTAATTATTACTTAACCATAGACCATAAAAATGTTAAACATATGCTATAATGTTGATAATTAACTGAAGAACATCATTCTATTTTTTAATAATAAAAATAATGCAATGTAAAGGTTTAAAGTGAAGGGAGAACACAATGGTATTGATGCAATTACAATAAATAAAAATATGCATAGAGGGACTTAAGTGTAATTACCGCAACTCCTCATTGAGTTTCTACAAATTTTCCAAGGGAGCACGTGTTGCGCACGTGCTCCTTGGGAGGCGGGGATGATCTTGCGAATAAGGAGAGCTTCGGGGGCGGTCAGCAAAAACTCTAGAAAGTCACGTGCAGAGCACGTGACTTCTATATGGGGGCTCTTTGTGCAATATCTGGCTGCTCCACAAGGGTCTTTGCAAGTTTTTCCCCCAACACACGTGCTCCTCACATACGTGGGGGCCTCGGGACTCAAGCCCTGTTGGTGTGGAGGAGGAGCAAAGTCGAGAGGCTTCTGGTCTCTGTGCCCTTTTAGTGGCGGAGCCACGTGCTTCGGTGTCCGGTGGAGGAGCGAAGAAGGCGGAGGCGGTGGAGGTGATAGCGCAACAAGGCTGGCGTGGCAGAGAAGCGGAAGGTGGTGTTGATGCGGTAAACAGGAAGGTCGATGATGAACTCTGAAAGCTGCTGGCGAATATGCAAGCGGTGGAGGGTTGTTGAAGGAGCTGAGCAGCACTGCAGTGATCTGTGAGGTGCGAAGGCAGAGCATCGCAGGAGGTGACATTGTCATCGGTGAAGTGTGGAGTGGCATGGATGAAGCTGGAGTGGTGAAGGCGGATACGGTGGAGTCAACGGTGAAGTTGTTGATGGTGGTTGGAGTTGAAGTGGTCGACGGTGAAAGGTAGGCTCGACGGTGCTAAGATCGAAGCAAAAAGCAGCTTTGTGGATGTAAGGATGCTACGAATCACTGTGGCTTAGGATCTCATCGAAGATGTTAGAGACCGGGCTATCACCATCGGGATCGTCTTCCTGTGCAGTCAGCGGATAAGGATCAACGAGGCGGAGGGTGGTAGTTAAATAGGAACGACGATTCGATTTGTCTGCGACCCCAAACAAGGAAGGCGACGGTGACTAATTGTGATTGGAAATCGGAGATGGCGATTGGGTTCAATGATCGGCGATGAAGAAGGAAGGGTAAGGTGGAGTCCGATCGTGATGGAAGGGAGGATCGGAGATGATTCGAATTGCAGAGATTGCTTGATGGAGATCTGATTGGGGCGAGAGGGATTCGCAGGGGAGAGGGTGGTGCACCGATTAGGAAAGTGGCAGAGGCAGCGAGGTGCACCCGACCTGGAAATTAGGAAAGACAATGGAGGAAGGGGGTGGGACACAGTTGTCGTCTGATCGGCTGAGATTGGACGATCCTAGTGCTGCCACGTGGTGACTTCTGAGAAGGAGCGGGTGGAGCACGTACAGGGCACGTGCTCCGCATGTGCGAGGTTATATATATATATATATATATGTATATATATATGTATATATATAAACTAATATATAAAAACTAATATATATAAATCCCAAAAATAGGTGCACATGGCGGCTCCAGGAGCTACCACGTGCAGCCCCAAAAAATTCACGAATAAAATAGAAAGATAATTCCGGAATAAATAGCAAACGACCTTGGATCAAAAAAGGTTTTCACGAAAATTTCTCGTCTTGATGAGATCTATAGTTTTTATGAACGAACCAAAACCAAAATCAGTCAATTGCACAAAGTGATATTTTATGGTACTTTATGTACATAGATCACCTTGATTTTTGGGTTTTGTAAATTTTTGTCATTTTTAAATCAGATAAAAATCCAAAAAAATATGATAAAATAAATGATAAATATTTACACATTAATCTAATTTTTGTATTTTTATTAAGTAAGAAAATAAACAAATAAAATAAAATGTGAAAATGACACTTTTTATACAAACAGTTAGTAAAGACTCGGACTCGGTTTATTTCTTTGATGTCAAGCTCAATTCAGATTTGTATTTTACGCATTTTAATAAAACTTTTATCAAAGAAAATAAATGAAAATGAATTAAAATAAAAAGAGTCAATTATGTACATAAAATAGTAGGTTAAAAACTATTAAAATACAAAATGTACAAAAGAGGCCCAAAATCCACCTTTAACATATGAGCTCCGATTCACATGAACTTGATCTTGTTTTAAAGGTATTTAAATGTACATTAGTTAAAAAGTGAGTAGGATCAGAATGGACACTTGATGGAGAAGATATCAAGGTTTTAATCCGGAAATCCTAAAACTAGTGTTTGGGTTTTTGGTCTACTTATTTAGGTTAGTGATTTTTTGTATTTTTTATTTATTCTTATTTGCGATCTGTACACATTAGAGTAGTTTCACGTCATTTGGAGTTAGCATGAATTAGTTAAAAATCGGGGAAGTTAGGCTATTTACAAGTCAGTTGTACTGTGATTTTTGGCTTCTTATTTTGTGTAATAATCAGTGATAAAATGCCTTTCTTATCAAGTCATGCATGAATGCTAATTATACCATATAAATGAAGAAATGTCAATGAATTTTTTGGATTTGAGCTTTATTCATGACTTTTAGAGTTATGAATCTGAGATTCATCAGGGACATCCTATTTTAAGTTCGATCCAACGAAGGTAACACTTGCGAGCGCGTGGATGAGATGCATACTTCCCGCAATCCATGTTGATGATCCGAGCGAATAGCCTCCTAATTTCATCTCATGAAATTTGATTCCCTCTTCACAAGCAACAAGCATTAAATATGGAGGAGATTCACGCACAGTCGATCCAACAGAACAACTGCATCATGACAACTATGAGTCTCTCTATGCCAACAATGTAGACGATCACATTGTTGAGACATGGGTGTATAAGAAATATGGAGAGGCAAATTTGTGTTTGTAATTCAGGTAGTAGAAAAGGCTAGGGCTACCCTCTCTTTTATACTAAATTGAATGTACATAGATAACAATCCATGTGCTCACAAATCCATGGTTTAATTTGATTTATGCTTTCAATCGGTCTATGATTTTATTGCATAAATTTGTAACAATAAATAATAAATTTAAAATAAATTATTTTTTTTCAAATAATTTTCAACATATTCAATTTAATTCAAATCAATTATACATGGAAATAAAGAAAATCGGAAAAACCCCCTTTCCCTTATTAGAGTGGACGCCATACATTGAGTAGGACTCCATGGTCATCCACCCTACAAAAGGGGAAGGTGGCTCTCCTTTTCCTAATCAGTGAAATCTCATATCTCTCCAAGATTCCACATGTACATCAACATTTGTTACATAATTATTCATAAAAATATTTCCAAATTATTTTGTGATAAATTCGATAATGCCACTGATAAATTGTGAATCATATTCACACATCCAAAATAAAATTTAAATTGCATTTACAATTAATTATCCAATGTGAAGCCAATTCACATCGACATTTAATTCGTAAATATCAATTGCTATTAACTCACTCTAATATATTATAAATCACAATTATAACATATATGGATAATATGGATAATTATATTCACATTATTCACATACTCGATAATTAAATCATATTTAATTATCTTAGATATCCATTCTCATGTATCCAAAAAATATGAATCATATTCATATTATTTATAATAATTACATAATAGTTAATTATCAAATTTTCCCGATGCTCATATATGTTATCAACTATGAAATTATACTTGAACTCCTTCAAAAATAATGTGCTCTCTTCGTAGATACTTGGATATAAGGACATGCTGATTGTATATTTCATGTATAGTGACTTGGATGTTGAGATCATATCTCAAATCCAGATCGCAAGGAACTCTCAAAGATGTTTGATTAAATCAAAGTCGTAAATCTAATCTTCTCATTGCATATGGATCATAGTCAGATCAATATCCCACAAGTGGACTGAGATCAGATTACTTCTCTACTGAGAGGAGTCACTAAAATCCAAACCTATTTCAACACTCCCTCAGATTGGAAGTGTCATGATTATACAATCATTTATGATCACTTCACCCAAGAGTATTCCTAATATACGTACATCGAGCATACTAGAAGACATGTAATAAATCTGAAGTTTTAGATCACATTTGAATTGTCCCCTTCAGGGTTTTATCATTAAATTTCTCAATTGATCATCTTGAGTTGGTATCAATCATATACTTTCCAAAACCATATATCATACTAGGTATTGATCATATACTTTCCAAAGGCATGTATCCTACCTACAAATTTAGTCAAGATTCCAAAGTAAGAATGACCCTGCACATAATTTGATCCCAATATATCATGAGGGAGCTCATGCCTTCTTGTTCAGTAATGAACATGTATGATGCCTTTGATCATATTACTCATATCCCCTTGTATGCACACCGGCTCACCGGTGTATAGATCTTGAATAGGTCATCAACGTATTGATCTGACAAATGTACATGCTCATACATGCATAGTAACAATTCTGTCTCTAGACAAAGGATGTGTGCCTATATTGTAATAGTATACGATATAGGTATTGGTTATCTCGATCTCATTAAGTCAGCTCTTTGACCTAACTTATCTAACACCCTTGAATATCTATTCTTATGTAAAGGACATGCATCACGAGGTCAACTAGATATCAGCCTTTAAAGAAGTATGGCCATCTCCTTCTCAGGATGGATATCCTTTCTTAACAATCATTTAACGGTTGTTGATGAGTCCTCAGTCTAACTCTTTAGATATCATCCTTGCACCAGTCTCTATGTTTCAACATTTGAATCAATAGTTGCATAGTCATCAAGGTAGCCATGGTACATAACCATAATTGTACTAAGGAACCTATTATGTAAATTAGTTATTATTCATTTCAGATTAAGGAGTGAATTCTAATAACATTTATTGCATAATGGCTCATTGTGGGCTCACATGTCCAACAGTCTCCCACTAGCCTAAGAGACATTAAATCCACACTTATTTGCTAATCATAAGTCATTTAGAAAAATAGCTTTGTAGGTTGACTAATAACTCTATTCTTGAGATACTATGCCAAGCCCTTTTACAAACATGCATATCACCCAGTAATAATACTCACATCCAATGTGAATGTTTCATCTTATGCAACCAATACTAAATCTTGTCAAAGTAGTTATTGTGACTTTGTCACTATAACTCGATAATTATTATAACCAGTAAGTAATACCTTTATTCCTCGAGATTTCTATCTCCTAGGATTAAGACATAGTCTAAGGTCTAGTAAGGTATATGTAGGTAAGGCATTTTAGATCACTATCTCTATAGTCTTAATTTTTTAAAGAAAGAACTTTGAGGTTACTATCCCAAAATCTTGTGCCTTTAAAGGTATTGATTATTACTACAATTTAGTATTTTATCTCCATAGTAGGATTGGTAACATTTTACTGCTACCATTGCATGCCAAACATCTGCCCTTTTGTACACATCTAGCATACATTGAGCTTCACATAGCTGATGCAGTAGGGCATGTAGCTTTGGCATTCACATCCTCAACTCTTTGAGGCGCTATCCCTTTAATCAGGTCGGTACAATATCTTAAGGGAAAGAAGATTTCCTTAGAGTTTTACAAAAATATGGAATATGTCTAAGGTGTATTGTTAATGTGATGGTCCCAATGTCCTCTTCTCTTTGCTTTTAGACAACTTCAGAACTAATATATAAAAGAAACCTTGAGATCTTTTATCTCAAGGTCTGGAACCACCATATCATAAAATGCTTATTATCATACTTATATCATTCCAAATGATTAGGATTTTATCTATATTTAGCATGATGAACATAATGGCACTCCCATTAAGCTTCACATGGTTCATCAAGATTCTATCTGAAATCCGAACCTTTATAATTTCATCAAATCCGGTGTTCCAACTATAAGAGGCTTATTTGTGTCTATAGATGGAACTCCTTCACTTGAAAATCTTGCATTCTTCAAACATGAAACCATAGGTCTACTTTACATGAATATCCTCATTGAGGTATTCATTGTGGTATGCAATCTTGACTTTCATCTTTTAGATGTCATAGTCAAGTTGTGTAGCTAGAGTTAGCAATATTCTGATGGGTTTAAGCATGGTTACTAGAAATCAAAACTCATCGCAAGCGATGTCTTCTTTCTGTGTGTAGCTCTGGACTATGAGTCATGCTTTGAAGGTCTCTACCTTCTGACCAGGTTCCATCTTTCTTCGGAATATCCATTTACACCCAATGAGTTTGACCATTATAGGTGGATCCTCAAGGTTCCATACACAAAACTTGTGTATGAAGTCTACTTTAGACTTTATTGCTATCATCCATCTTTCCATGTCATGATCTACAGAAGCTTCATTTTATGAAGTTCGATCATTGTCATAATTCTCTAACATATGGAATCTATACAATCTAGGTGCTCCTACCACCATCAAAATGATTTGAAGAGGTATGAGTGTTTCATCTTTAATTGTCCTTATAGTTTCTGATTCTAGGAGCCTCACTGTCCTCTTATGATTCAATGAGTCTCTTTACTTCATTCCTATCATGATTCTGAAGAAAGTCATCTTCTCAAAATCATATTCTTAGAGATGTAATCTTTTAGAATCTCAATGTCATAAAATAGATATTCAATAAAATGCTTCATTTTCATAATGAAGTAGCACTCTCTAGTGCAAGATTCTAACTTTCTTGCATCCATGTTATATCACGGACCAAGCAACCCTTAAATCCTATGGTGTATGACACTAATCTTGGTTCCAAAACATAGCTCACGTGGAGTTTTTGTGTTCATATTTGCATGGAATCTTATACATTGCAATCTCTATTACATATACCCGGAAATTAATAGGAAATTATAGTTAGACACATCATTGATCAAATCATGTCACACATGATTCAATTGTATCTCCTAATAGATTTATTGAGTTGAGTTGAATTAGGATGACAGAAATAGAAACAACACTCCTTTCTCTATAAGGTATTCCTTGAATTCATCTAATAGATACTAGATACCTGGATCAAATTCTTTTCATCTTACTTCTACCTTTAATTCTCAACCAAAATTATGAAATTTTTGAAAATTTCAAAACATTCTAAAGGGTATACGAAGAAATATCATACAACAAGTAGTCATCAATGAATATCACATATAATTAATGTTTATTATGATATAGAAGCTCTGTATACATCACTATGTATGAGGTCTTGAACACATCAACATCTTACATCATTCTCATAGAAGGGTGCACTAGGCATTTTAACTCTGAATACAATATTCACAAGTATGTAAGATTTGAACTTTCAGGCAATATAAAGTTCCATCTCTTACTAGTCTATTGATCTTCTCAATAGACATATATCCAAGTCTTGATGCCAGATCATTGTCAAATGATCTTCATCCACATGTTGATCTGTTAGGGTTTAAATTTTAGTATTAAAAATTTTAATGAACCATTCATTAATATTCTAATTTAGTAGAGTCCTCTACATGTTAGATTACTATCTGAAATATATCCATCACAACTCTTTATGATAGGTCTATTACAGAATGTATGTTCTTTTCTAACAAGTTTAGAAATAAACAATGAATTTATTTTAATATCTAAGTCATAGAGACATTATCTAAAACTGATGGCTCCCATTGAAAATATTTAGTCTTTATATGCAATGGAGATTGTTGCAACAATTGAATCAACTCCCATGTGGATGACTATTAAACCTTAAGATCAAAATTTCTAGTCTTCAAAAACATATGCAACCAATTGCAAGTGTTATTGAAAGGAGATACAATTATTGGACTTTATTATTATCTAATAAGTAAGTCAGTTGCAATGATGATATGTAGATGTAGAATATCTCGATGCATTATCTGAGACCTTCTCTAAGGATCTTATATAGTCTAGATAGTCATACTATAATCAATATATCAGTTTGTTGTAGTATTGGCATTCATACAACTCTTTAGGTGTCATATGTATGTGTTGGAGAATTCGTTGTATGTGTGATCTACGAGGGAGATGGGTAAATGGATCCCTCCAGGATCTATTTACCCCATCCATGTCTTTAGTCCCACATATACCAGTGGTGGGACTTGGAGGCTCTATGGAGGCTATGTAAGGAGCCCCATACCTCCTGTATCCATTGAGAAAAAGAAATGAATCATATGCCCCTTTGAGGGCTTCTCCCGTGGTTTCATCCCGTTCCTTAGGGAGTAGGGTTCCATGTAAAAATCTTTGAGTTCTTCATTGTTTTTGAATTCTAGTTATACTTTGTTTATCATTTGCTTCCTCATTCTGTATTTTCTAAGATGGTATCTGAGGTGGTTCAATTCTTGAGATTTTCATGGGAGCCATAGTCAGATCCAGACACGCCAAAGAGGAGGCTTCTTGCAAGAGCATCTCCAAGTCCATCGCCAGGAGGCGCTACAACGCTCCTCCGATCATCTTCAAGTTGTGATTAGCAACTCCATCCTTTTGCATTGACGAGTGTGACGCACCCTCCAATCTCTTAAGGAAGCGCATCCCTCGGCTTCCATATCCTCACAGGTTGCAGTTTTCAGGTGGCATCTCTTCTTCAATTCGGAACCACTACACAACCTCCAAGCACACTCTCCTCTCCAATCACGCAATGCGGCATAGTTCTCTTGACGCTCCAAGCTCACAGCAGCGTCGACGCATAGGTGGAAGTGTGCGCGTCTCCCAGGTCCCCTACGCGTGCCCCCATCTCCTCCACCTCTAGATCTTGCGAGGTCCCAGGTAACGTAGGAGGCATCAATCCAATCTTCCATCGTCACCTGGCGAGATCCTCGTAGTGTGACACCCCACCGCGCAACTCGAGGCGGTGGCAATCCCCTCCTTCCCGAGCTACTCCAAGCAGTGACGCTTCAAGATCCTAGTGGCAGCATCCATCCCGATCCCTTCAGGCAGCGACAGCATTGAACTCAAGGTGGCAGGTGTTATGAGAGAGGGGTTCCAATCGAGAAGCCTATGACATTTATAAAAAAAATATTTTGAGAGTGTGGGCCCTGATGTGAATTGAAAAAAGAGAGCGAGATTTTTTGGGGGGGCTAAGGGGTCTGTCATACGTTAAAAAAAAGGGAGAGAAGGAGGTGGCATCCATTTTAGATAAAAAAAGAGAGAACAAAGTGATGAAAGCAGAAAAAATGTGTCAACGGGTTATTCAAAAAAAATTGTGTGACAGCTACTATTTTTTTTTTGGAAATAGGAGAAAAAATGGGAAAGAAGAAAAAAATTTTGCATGAAAAGCAAAATAAATTATGATTGGTTATTTGGTGTGTTTACCTCCATTTTATTGTCTTCTCCCAACATAGTTGATGTCATGTATTCCAACTAATTTGTGAGAGAGGGGGGTATTGTTTATAGTAACAGGTCAAGTTCCTTATTCAGATTCTCCAGATGTCAGATATCAATCTAGTCAGATTTCCAGACTCTACAACAGTTGTTCAGACTCGACGATAGATTTTGAGTCTACAATTTTAGACACGCACATGTATGCGGTCTTTTCATATTGGCACATATATGCCATATTTTGTAGTGGTCCCCATCTTTTCTTATTTTCTCGACCAGAGTAGAGGACCATTCCCTATGCCATGTTGGCAAGGGTTTTCATGTAGTATCATAGGTACTCCAGAGTAGAGTACCATTCTTTGTGCCAGATGGGAGAGACCCAATTCTATGATGAGGAGACGCCTTTCAAACTCCATTGTCCAGTGACTGTGGACTCCAATGAGGACTGCGCTTCCACAGCCCTTTCAGTTCGGCCCTTTTCAGAGATGGAGCAATTGTCCACATGTTGTGGAGGGCTAGAATACTCTGACAAGGAGACTCATTTTCAGTTGCAGTGACTCTGACAAGCGCAGTTCAGAGCACATGCTTTCCAATGAGGAGATTAAGTTGACTCACACTCGAGCCCGTTCGTCCTCCTCACCTGCATGACATGAGAAGCAACATCCTCGACAATAGCAGTTGTGGGCATTGAGTTGATATTGTCTATAGTGTCCTGTAGAGTGAGTTGAGTTTCTTTATGTTTGTCCAAGCTAAGCATTGTATGCTCCATCTTGAGGGGGAGTGTTGGAGCATTCATTGTATGAATCATCTATGAGGAAGATGGGTAAATGGATCTCTCCAGGATCCATTTACCCTATCCATGTCTTTAATCCCACATCTACCAGTGGTGGGACTTGAAGGCTTTGTGGAGGCTATATAAGGAGCCCTAAACGTTCTATATACAATGAGAAAAAGCAATAAAGCATAAGCCCCTTTGAGGGCTTCTTCCGTGGTTTCATCTCGCTCCTTAGGGAGTAGGGTTCCACGTAAAAATCTTTGAGTTCTTCCATGTTCTATCATTCTAGTTATGCTCTGTTTATCATTCTCTTTCGCATTCTCTATTTTCTAATAGTATAGAAGTCATAGAAGTACCGTCAACTCTTTGACTCTCCTTCTTACATGGGTTAGGCCCATGCTTGCACTTTGCTCCCTTAACACTTAAACAATTTTTGCTTAAGATAAAGGATATCTTATATTAAACATGTCCTCAAGGGACTTCAATATAGGAGTATTCCAACATTTATACTCATTTCATCCTATTCATACAATATGAATAGTATGATGTGCCATGAAAGACTTGAGTACACATAGCATAATGATGGCATTCATCATATCCACACTCATTTTAACTCAAAAAAAGGACTTTGGTTCAGGAAGGTACCGAAACGTCTTTTATTATATAATCTCTTATCAAGCCACCATTCTGCATAATGCAGTGAACCATGTAATTCATGATTAAATGTTGAGAGAACATACATTTGCCAAAACATTTTCTCCGATTTTAATTATGATATTGATAATTATGATCATCATTTACATGTTTACCAGCACACTCGATGAGGGATCAATATATTAGAAACACACAAACCATAGATTGCTCCTATTGTCTATTTAATTGTTAATCCTCATAGTCATGAGGAAACTTGCACATTGTAAATACATACATTATGCATCCAACTGCACGACTACATCTCGATCATAGATCGAGTCCATGATATTACAGTGTTTAAGATTGAGTACGGATTTGAGTGGATTTAGTCAAGGTTTTATAAAATAAGACAATTTACATAAATATATTTTACTTTGATTAAGGATATTAATGTTTTAAATTAAAGTTGTCTTACCTTTTAAACTTTGAAAGTACATTGCCTTATTAAACTTTCAAAGTAAGACATACATCTCTAGAAAGATTGGGTATCTCCTTTTTACCTTTGTTTCATCCAAATAATATGAGAAACTGCAACTTAGATAAAAAGAAGAGAGAACTCATTCTGCCTTATAATTTCAACTTGCATTTCCCAATTCGATCTTTAACACCCAGGCCCACTACCTCTAAGTTGATGTTGACCCGTTATTAACTGAACAAACCGTTAATGGGAATAGAACTTGCTATGTGCTATTCAATATCACCATAATAATATGGGTAACCGATATTGGGGTCACTAATCATATGAATTTAATCTTTCGAGAAGCAACGAGCTCGATCCATGTGTGCTTATATGCCTGAGCCATCACTTCGAATAGGTGTATCCAACATACAATCCATGGTGACGAAACCCTTCGCCTTGACGAGAGATTATCTATGTCATTTATATGGTCCTCCATATCTGATTCAAATTCTAATTAATCATTATGAACAATATTCATTACGATAAATTCTTCCAAGTTCCATTCATAATGAAGTGTTTATTTTAATTGGATCTGATTAATTTAATCATATTAAATTAGTCAACAATACAATTCAATCAATCAACAAACAATTATGGTTTACTTGATATTATCATGGTTTATAAGCTCTTACAAGTACGTATTATTTTGCAATTTAATAATTAGAGTACAACTTGAATTACTCATATTATTCTTTCCTCAAAAATGGATCGGCAATTATGCTTGAGTTATGTTGGGAGGGAGAATTTTCTTGACATGCAAGGTTTTAATTAAGGAACCAAGCCACCATACCTTGATTAGACACCTTACCATTCCGATTGAGAACAACATAAAATAATATCAATGTACTTTTATCGATCAAATTTGATGACTATCATTATACTATATAGTGATCACACAGAAATTTATATTAGATATCTTAAAACACTTTTGAGATCCTAAATTTATAAGCATATCAAGAAAACATGTTCATTGTTTTGCATGTAAAAGTTGTCTTACAACTATTGCAGGATAAACTACGATTTTGTCATGAAACTCTCATTCAGTGGTCATTGATGTTCAATCAAATATCTTCATAAATATTAAGAATAAAATTAAGCATGACAAACTCTTGATTTCCTTAATTTTAAATGAATGGTAAACACATTAAGAAAGAGAGCTTGATAATCCAATCATCATCTGACCTATCTCTAATAAATATGGAATATCTCGGGCAAACAGACTCGAGATTGTGCAAAATAAATTCGAGCACTTTTCTGGTTTAATTCTCTACTTAACTAGGTCATTTATGTCACATTTCATTACAAGAAAATGGTAAGCAAAAATATTTTTCGAACATATTTGTGAGTACATGCAAAAATAATTTCAGTTGTGGGAACTTCTCGAATTTTCATTCATGTACTTTTGGTACCAACAATTCACTACTAATTTGGGGACATATCTAGAAATTATTAATATATTTTATTATTAAAAACACATCCAAATAGTGCATAAGTAGGAGATTTTCTTTTTTTACGAAAAATAATTAGAAACAAGCATCATATGCACAAACCACGAGTACCCACGCTATCGATATGCAAAACCTTGTCCCATAGGGTTTTGGATCACATCCAAGACCTTTAACCTAGATTTGATACCGCTTGAAGGCTAGGGTTTGGACCTTAGTGCATCACGTAAGTTGAAAGTCGCATCGCATACGACCTAGGGTAACTAGTTATACTAATTGCCTTAGGCAACGGAATTTAAAAAAATTAAATAGATGAAGCAACATGATTCGAGAGAACTTATCAAATCATTTCATAAACAATATAAACAATTACAAGTATTGACTCTTGCAATGTGTTTATAACCGCACCTCTAAACAAAGAGACCTCTTGGCTCAAGTCCAATCCAATGAAGGTCGCACTTGTAGGCACGTGGAAGAGATGCATACTTCTCGCAATACAAGTTGATGATTCAAGAGAGGATTCTCATTATTTCATCTCACGAGATCCTATACATTCTTCACGAGCAGGAAGAACCAAAGATGGAGAAGATCTGCGAGCAGTTGATCCGACAACACAATGATGTCACGATGACTGCGAGTCTTTCTAGGTTAATAATGTGGATGACCACACTATTGAGACACATAATTGTAGGTTATGAGAAATATGGAGAGAGAGAGATTTGTTGTTGTAATTCATGTAGTATAAAAGGCTTGGTCTACCCTCCCTATTATACTAAACTGGATGTCCATGGATTTTAATCAATGTACTTACAAATCCAATGGTTTAGATTGATTTGTTCTTTAAATCAATGGACAGGATTTTGTTGCATAAATTTGCAACAATAAATAATAAATTTAAAATAAATTAAATTTATTGCAAATAATTTACAACACGTTCAATTTAATTCAAACCAAATTGATGTGGAAATAAAGGAAAAAAGACAATCCTCCTTCCCTAATTAGAGTGGAATACCATACATGGAGTAGGACTCCATGGTCATCTGTCCTACAAAGGGGAAGTTGGTTCCTCTTTTTCTAATAGGTGAGATCCCATGTAACTTCAAGATTGCAAATTTGCAACAACATTTGTTGCTTAAATATTCACAAAAATAATTCCAATTTATTTTGTGATAATTTCAATCATGCAGTTGATAAACTGTGAATCATATTCACATGTCCAAAATAAAATGTAAATTGCATTTACTATAATTACTCCAATTTGAATCCGGTTCACATCAACATTTAAATCATAAATATCAATTACGAATAACTCTCTCTAATATTCTATAAATCACATTTATAATGTATATGAATAATATGGATAATGATAATCCCATTATTCATATCCTTTATATATGAATCAGATTTAATTATCTGGGATCTCCATTATCATGTATCCAAATAATATGAATCATATTTGTATTATTCATAATAAATAAATCATATTTAATTATCATTTTTTGTCAATGCTCGGATACATTATAACCTCTATAATTATTCTCGAATGCCTTTAAGAATAATATGCTCTCTCAGCGGATACATGGAGATAAGGACATGGTGATTGTATATTCCATGTATAGTTACTTGGATGTTAAGATTTTATCTCAAATCCTAATATTGAGGTTCTCTCAAAGTTGTTTGATTAAACCAAAGCCATAAATATAATCTTCTCATTCCTTCTGAATCATATTCGGATCAATATCCAACAATTGGACTTATATAAGATTACTTCTCTACTGAGAGGAGCCACTAAATTCCAAACCTATTTCATTACTCCCTCGAAATGGAAGTGTCATGATTATAAAATCATTTATGATCACATCACCCTCGAGTATTCCTAATACCCCTATATCATGCATATTGGAAGACCTGGAATAAATCCAAACTTTAGATCACATTTAAATTGTCACATTCAGGGTTTTATCATTAAGTTTTTCATTTGATCATTGGGAGTTGGTATCGATCATATACTTTACAAAAGCATATACAATGCCTAGGTATTAATCATATAATTTCCAAAAGCATATAGCATACCTACAAAAGATGATCGTGCACGAAATTTGATCCTAATATCTAATGAGTGAGCTCATGTCTTCCGATTAAGTAATGAACATGTATGATCCCTTCTAGAGATCATATTACTCATATGCCCTTGTATGCACACTATCTCGTCGATGTATAGACCTTGAATAGGTCATCAACCTATCGATCTACCAAATATACATGCTCAGACATATAGTAACACATATGTCTCCAGTTATAGGATGTGTGCTTATATCGTGATAGTATACAACATAGGTCTTGGTTATCAAGATATCTCTAAGTCAGCTCTTTGGCCTAACTTCTAACAGCAATGAATCTCTATGTCTATGACGTGGACCTGCATCAAGAGGTCTGTTAGAATTCAATCTTTAGAGAAGGATCGTCATATACTCGTCATGGTGGAGATCCTTTCTTAGCAATCATTTGATGATGTTTTATGTGTCTTCATTCTAACTCTTTAGATATCATCCAAGCACCAGCCTCTATGATTCAACATTTGAATCAACAATTGCATGATCATTAAGATTGCCATGGTACATAAACCTAAATATACTAAGGCATATATTATGTAAATTAGTTATTATTCATTTCAAATTAATGAGAGAATTGCAATAGCAATTATTACATAATGGCTCATTGTAGGGCTCTTGTCCAACAATGTGTCCTATCCTTAAGCATCAACATTTCCTCCAGCGATAGCAAGAGTCTAAGAGAGAGGCGACGATGTCGATGTGTGACAATGATATCCACATAAATTTTCAGTGTTGTAGAGAATATCCACATTCTACTCGAACTACCTCATCTATCCATTGAGGTCAAGCAAGGATCTAGGAACCTCTTAAGCTTCTTCAACCAAGATTCAACTTTGATTCCATCTCTAGTTCATCCAAACTCTCGGAAAGTAGTCTCTACAATACCTTTGTTATTCATTTCTCCAATTTGTCATGTTTTATTCATATGACATTCCATTGATCTAATCACCTCCTAATGTTCTCTTTACATCCATAATCCACATGCAATCGTTAATCCTTTTAACCCTAATCTCTATACCTCATTACACATCGATTTTGTATTCATTTTTCTCAAGTGGAGAACCTAGTTAGGGCTCGATTGATTCAAACCGATTCCACTAAATTCTATTCGCAATCACCCTTTGATTACACTTCGACTAGTCATTCTAACCTATGTAGGTGCCCATTATCTTCACTGATCAGAGAGCTTGACACCACCCGAGTCTTGAGTCTCTTTGTTGGATTATCTCCATCGACAGGGCAACTCAGGGACATCTCCTATTCTTTAAGCCATTACTACCTTCGTTGACTAAAGGTGAAGGTGTCTGGAATATGCACATAGAAAAAATAGCATGGAGGAGAAAGTGCATTCACTAGACCACCTCCACCCCTCAGCTGCACGTGGATGCTCTTCCAATAGAAAGAGTAGAAACTATCGTCGATTAAGCCCAATAGGGTGTAATCCCATGACCATAAGAATCCACATCAACATAATGAAGCAACGATTCAACCTAGGGCTTGGAGTCTCAGAAACAGATCTGAGGCATGTCGAAACACCACATATCATTGAGCCTCTTGCACCAACTGAGCATCAAATGAGCACACACCTGGCACGTGAAGTGGACACATTTCCAGAGGTGCCATTTAAGATTTCATAGTTGCAGTTCAGTCATGTGATCATGCACCTCGAGTAAGTGAGGTGGAATGATTTGCAAGAGTGCTCCTCCAAGTCTTAACAATTACAGAATAGTCTACTCTTGTGGTAGATTTAGAAGCATGTCCTAGCAGGCTTCTGTATTTACGATTTGGTCCCTATAAGGATCTTTGTGTAATAAAAAACTTATTTTTAATTAAGTTTTATTGCATTGATCTCTATATTAATTGTTAAAAACTTTTGAATCACAAGTTCAAATTGAATGAAATTGGTCTCGCCACAAAGATACCTTTATTCTTTTTAATACGGTGATGTTAGTTTCTTGATTTGATCTGTTATACACACTTTAATTTATAAATAATAAAAATAATCTTCTTATCTAAATATAGTGGCTCATAATTGATATATTATTCCTCTCATTACATTGATTCACAAGTTCAATTAAATTATTGAGTCATTATTTCTTGATTAGATAGTTATTTGAGGTTTGATTAGGATGTAGACTTTATTAGGTGTTCAAGAAAAGACTAATTGCATTAACTCATTATTTGGGATATTTAATTATATCATCAATTGGTTTACTTGATTCTTTATCAAGATTATTTTGTAATTTCTTGAGTTTTTTTAGTGTCTTTTCTTGTCATTTTATGCATTAGCATCATTTTGGTACTTAAACCACTTGCATTGAAATTTTAAATAAAAAGAGAATGCCTTGCATTGTGTTTGCATAACCTAGACCTACGAATTAATTACTTAATTAAATGTTTGATACATTGAGTAACTAAATTAATTGCTCGTGTCCTTGTGTTTGGCCTTGGACTTATCCAAGATAAATTTTAGCAAAGTCCTCTTCGCAGAGATCTTTAGACTTGGTTCTGAATAGTTATTAATAGGCCATATCACAACAAATGATTATTGAGATAGCTAATTAGCAATTAATCAGTTTACCAAGCCACACATGAAAGCCGACAAATGTTTGTCATTTATCTTTTCAATTGTATTGGTGATCATCGAAATAGAAGTCCATCATGCACAGGACTAATTATAGGTTTTGGGCACTATCTTAGGAATGCATCCTCACCTCTCAACATGTATAATACTGAAGGCTAGGGTTTAGGCCTAAGCACATCACGAAAGCATTGAAATGCAACATATAAGATAGGGAGCAACTAGTCATACTAGTTGCTCGGGGTAGTAGAATTTAAAAATTTTACAACAATGAAACCACAAAATTCGACAATATTTCTTGAATAATTTCATCAAGACCACAAAGAATATATAGTAGTACCTCTTGAAGCGTGGTTTCAATCAAAGTCTCTAAACTAAGAGACTACCTATCTCAAGTCCGACCTGACCGGGGAGACGCTTACGAGCGTGTTATAAAGACGTGTCCTTCTCATAGTCCAAGAAATAGATCCAAGCAATGAATCTCCTGATTTCATCACATGAAATCTGAGGTATTCTTCACGTGAGTGGAGCACCGAGGAGGACCAAGATCCATGAGCGATCAAAGAGGCAGCATGATAGTTTAGCGATGATGTTGATTCTCTCTAGGTCAAAGGTGGATGGCCACACCTGAGAGAGAGAGAGAGAGAGGGTTTGTGATGATAATGAGAGAGAGAGAGAGATCTTGTGAATTATTGTTGTAAAAGAATATCTATGGTTGCCTCTTCTTTTATATTGTATTGGAAGTCCATTGATCGCAATCCATGTGCTATACAAAATCAATGGTTGAGATTGATTTGTGTTTTCATTCAATGGACATGATTTTGTTGTATAAATTCACAACAATAATTAATTTAATTAAAATAAATATAATGAATAATTATCAATATCAATTACTTCAATCAAATTAATACACACAGAAGGATTAGGAAGGAGGTAAAGCTCCTTCCAATTATGGGGGGATGACCAACTTGAATTATGACTTAAGGGTGGTTGTCCACCCTCCCTACATGGAAGGTTCTTTCTCTCTTCCAATTATGTGAGATCGTGTATCTTGCCAAGTCAACTCTTCAACCTAACTTACCTGACACCTCAGAATCTCTATTCATATGTAGAGGACCTGCATAAAGAGATCAGCAAGATATCAAACGTTAGAGAAGGATTGCCATCTCCTTCTTAGGTTGGAGATAATCTCTTAACAATCATTTTATGGTACTTGATGAGTCCTTAATCCAACTCTTTAGATATCATCCAATCACTAACCTCTATTATTCACCCATTAAATCAACAACTATGTGATCATTAAGATTGTCATGGTACATAACCCTCATTGTTCTAAGGGACTTTATAGTGCATTCATTCATTTAAGCTCAGATAGGGAGTGAAATAAATTGATAACCTTTATTGATATATTAAATATTAAAATAACATTTATTATAGAAATGGTTCGTCTCAGGCTCACATGGCTAACAAATATATCATGTGTATAATGACGGGTTTTCTCTCCCATAAAATATGGTGGTTTCTACTTCATTTATTTTAAGTCAACTTGTATTAATCATTATCAATTTTAATCTTAAGGTTATTGATGAGATTAATATTTGATCAAGAAAGAACTCACCCTCCACCGTCTAGACCTGATTCCATTTAATCCCTAAGTTGTAAATCTAGAGTGGGAAATCGAGAAAAGATGGTGCAAATGAGAAGATATGCATTCTTAATAGAAGTACTCATAGTGCTTCCAGCACTCTTCAAGAAAGTGCTAGAATTAATATTAGATCTATAATTGAATGCCTGCAAGTGGAAAAATCTAAATCCTAAACATTCTACTATTAGCGGTGAAGAATTGAATTATTTTGGCTAAGTAGAGTAATGCCTATGTATATCTCAAGAATCTATTTGAGATGGTGTGAATCTTATCAAATAATTTATTAGTATTTCCTAAACTACGACTAAGCACAAAATGATATGAAATAAATTGCTAAAAGAGCCATGTACCTAACCTATCTCAAACACTCAAGTTGATCCCCACCTGGGTTAGGCATTGAACATGCTCAACACACCACATAATGAAGTCCAGTCCATAAATATAACCGTGAGCCCTCACACTAAGACCGCTATAAAGATAGTTATTACAAATATATTCAACACATAAATATATACAACACATAAATTGCTTTTGTAGCTCCTCGCAATGGGATTGCTTGACTATTCTCCTGCGTGTCTCCCAAGAGTCCTCAATCATCGCATACCCTGCCACATAGACTATACATTAGATATTCAATAAAGATAACTAAAGTGCAATGAAACATAATTCACAATGCAAGTTAGTTAACAAATGCATGTTGACCAAAATATCGAAATAATTAATTTGATTAAATATTAAAATCTAACTAATAACGAAGATGAAGTCATGTTCTCAGCAACGGTGCCATTTGATCAATCACTACATGGCTATCTTAATATGTATTCTTTGTAATATAGCCACTTATATAATTTATAAGAACTAAGTCTATTGGTCTCTATGAAGAGGACTTAGATTTAATTTATCTTCTATAAGTCTAGGGTAGAACACAAGGACACAAGATATCAATATATTAACTAAATTCTAACATCTATGTTAAGTGGTTAATGATGCTATATAGGTCAAAAGGAACAAGGCATTGCAATGCATGACAATACGAATGAGCATGATTCTTTTTAATACAAGTTAAATAATCAAGAAATGAACGAAATGCAACTAAATATAAACATGGGTATAGATACATAACTAATGCTTCTAAATAAAATGCATAACTCAAGCAATATGAATAACTAATTTTAAACTCCAATCGATTCTCAAATTGAAGCTAACATGAATTGATGACAATTAATAATTAAGTGAATATAAACTATTATAGTACCAAATAATTGATCATATTATATATGTCAAGTCAACGATTATTTAATACCACCATGCCGATAATTAAAATAGCTTCTCAATGCCATTGAAATCACGTCAATTAGAATCCAAATGCAAAAGTTATTACTCAATGAATTTAGGGGCATAAATGTTAAAAAACATAAATAAAATAACAAAATACATTAAAATTGGTCCTTGTAGGGACTGAACTGTAAATAAAGAAAAACACTACTCATCATTTTGTTAACCCCCTGTGTGGGGGTATTTTTGCATTTTAGAAGAATCAATGGGGTAACGCTGTAAAATGACCATGGGAGCACGTGAAACACGTGTCACTTGGACCGAGATGCAATTTAGGAGAAGAATAAGAGGCCTTCGACTACAAAGTTTCAATCTCACCCACGCCCATGGCATGTACGAAGAGTCTCGGAGGTTGGGTCAATTGGCTGCAAGTGGTCTGGACCACATGGTGGGCCCATATGCTAGGGAATATGACTCGGCTCCTTTGAGGCTTATGGCTTGGACAAAATGACATGGCAAACTCCTCTGTCATTGGATTGGTCTTGATTGGACCCAATCCAACAGCAACTGCTCCTCACTTCCTCCTCCTACACAACATGACGGACAAGACAGAGCTCTTATGAGAGGTTGAAAGCTCCTTCATCTTGCTCATAAAATTCTAGAGATCGAAGAAGCTCCTCAATCAACTTATAAAACCCATTAAATGCACTAGAATCTCTGAGGACCTTAGAATAGTCTAGTTGATGGATGATTGTTAGTGGAGAAACTATATAATGGAGCTTATCCCCAGGCTCCAACCATTAAAGAATGACCTGCAAAATGTTATGGAATCTAACAGTTGAAGCATGTGTGCATGAGGGAGTGAAATGGAGGGTCATTCAGGGCTGGATATGGAGACCCAAGTTGGTTCTTCTACCGTGGTGGTGATGGAAAGAGATCAAAGTGGTCAGGGTCTTGAAGAAGGGGAAATGGTGAGAAAAAACCCCCTGCATGCATCACTGATACATGATGGAACTACAGGGTTGGTTGAATCAGAATGAGTACCTATCTAAATCACGGGAAAAATCAAAGAAAACCTAATGAAAACAAAACCTAAATACATGAAACCTGAAGATAGGTCGTCGAAGATGGTTGAAGGGCTTGGGTTATGGTCGAGGATGACCTCTGGTATTTGCTTAACTCCTTAAGCCATTAGAAGAAGCAAGAATGATTGTCGTTTGATATTGTCACATGGTTGACCATGGGTCATATCAAGGAAATATGTCATTGTTACTTCAATATTCAACCCTTCCTTTGTCACAGGAGGGCTGAGAGATGTTGGGTCATTGCATGCTGATGAATCTAAATTTCGTCATCTTTATTCATTTATTTTAGCATAAAATACCTTTAAAACACATGTATATATTAATAAATCTGTATTCTTACTAACTTGCATCTGTGTGTAAATATTGTACATATATTATTATTTCAACCTAAAATAAACAATTAAGAAATAATGAAAAAATAAAGAAAATAAAAATAAAAAGATTGTATATATGTAATAGATACATACTGACCTAAACCATGAGAGAAGGTCAAGACTTGGCCTGATCGTCCAGGAATAAAGTAGGGGGGATATGGTCTTCAATCAGAAAATTAAAAAAGAATGTTTTTTAAAAACTTTTCTTTCTCCATTTATCCTGTATATATTTTTATAAAACTTACACTATTTTATTGTTCATAAATTGATATCAAATTAAATAATTTTCAAAATAAAAGTTGTAAATAAAAATGTTTCTTAAATAATAAAAATACTTGCAAAATAAAATCGTGTACATAATGAAAGTAACCACATTAAAAAGAGGAAAAGCAATAATTGAAAGACCAATTTCGACTCCATATGAACTCGAATTGAATCAAGATCTTTTTGTCGTATTCTAAATTAAATTATCTTTAAAATGGTAGTGGTTTCATAATTTTTGGAGATACGATTTGAAAGATAGTTTTCTGGGTGTTTTTTGCAATTTTACCATTTAATTATTATATATATTTGTAAATATTTATTTTTATACATATTGTATTTGTAAATAATTGTAAATATTTTTAGTAATTATTTAAAATAAAAATAAAAATTAAAACATAAAAGAAACTAATTTCCTTATTTAACTATGTATATAATGTACCATATGTATATTTTATATGTATATAGCCGTTTTTCTTAAATAAACACCACAAAAAATTAAATAATGAACATTTTTTATTTAATTTAGTAAAGTGACAAAAATAAATAATTAATTATGTAGTTTATCTAAATAATTTTATCCACCATTAACCTCCTCCCTTCTTTTCCACTCCATTCAAATTTTGAAAATTCAAATTTATTTTTTTTCCTTTATTTATTTTGATCCTCCCCACTCATTCCAACTTGATCAATCATTAGTGAGAGGAGACTAATCTCCAAGACCTTCAAGTTGTAGAAAGTTTCCTAGACTCCGACTCTTCCGGTGACAGCGAGATGGCCTTCGTCGAGGCCATTACGGCACTATCTGCTCCCACGATGAGATCCAATTTTTTCTTGTTTCTAATCTTGGTTAATCGTAGCTTATTTTTTGCATTTTTAATTTCATTGTCATTTTTCTATTCTAGATCTTAGTTAATAAATTTTAATCAATCATCTCGATCTGATCTGAGTACGATCGGATCTTTCATCTCAATTTCTTTATATCGTTGCTTCATGTTCTACTTCATGCAACCACACACCTCCGACCACGCACGGAGGCCAGAGATTTGAATTCATCAGTCCACCTTACCAGATCTGCTTTTCTATTCACATTTTTATTTAATAATCTTTGGAACTAGATGTTGTGCTCGAGCCGATTTATCTTTATTTTATTACAGGAACAGGGATTAAAAAAATTAATTACAGTTGTTGTTTATTCAAAAAAGAATAATTTTCTGTTTCAAAAAATAAAAATATGTTTGTCAAAAAAAATTATTACAGCTTTTATTTATATAAATATTAAAAATAATAAAAAGTTGGGGGCAGCAGCACTCCTACCATCACCTCTTATCCTCTGCTCGTCGACATCCCACTCGTCTGCCCATCGTCGTACATCTCACAGGGTCATTTCCACCGCTCATCCACTACTGTCTGGAAGTGACCATTGCATCACCTTCGTTCTTGATCACGCCACATGTTGTGTCGTTATGCACCACCACCGGCCGCTCAGCCTCCCAAAACCATCGCGGCCGCACGGAGAAACCACAACACCTGGAGGTTGTCCACCGTCCGTTGACCGTGCAAAGATGACCGATCGTGCGCCATCACCTCTGCTTGACAACATCGACTCCCGCACCGCCCAACCGACCGCCATCTTGATTCCCATTTATCATTATTTGTAATTTGAAAAACCATAAAAATTCAAATATTGGGCTAAAAATCTAAAAAAATCATTAGCTTCCTTTTTGTGTATTTTATTTTCTATGCAAACTTCAGCCATTAATTGTTTTTAAAACCCAAAAAATTACAAAATACTCAAAACTTTTTAGAAATCTTAAAAAAATTCGGAAAATTCCAAAAATAGTGATTTCACTTCTTGGTTGTAGACAATTTCTTCTAGTTTTTAGGAGAAATAATTGTACAAACTTTTGATCTCATTTTATATTTTTAAATTTCAAAATAATCCTATCAATTCACTATTTGATTTATTCCATGTTTTTATTCAATTAAAAAATACTAGAAAAATATAAAAATCTCTGAAAAATTACATAAATAGTAAAAACAAAATAACACAAAAATATTTTCTTTAGTCATTTTTTTATCATTTCTATCATTTTTCAAAAATAAAAAAAAGTTGCATTTTATTTCGTGTATAAATTTGCATTGAAAAATTAATTATTTTTGAAAATTTAAAATTTACAAAACTAAAAACCACTATAATTATAAAAAAATCAGAAAATATAGAAATAAAAAGCCATAAAAATTAAAAATATAAAAATCCTGAAAAATAAAGAATAGTGTACACTGAGATTTCCTTCTATATTTTAATTGACTTTTTTCAATTATTCGAATAACCCTCGGGATTTGTAGCCTCCTTGAGTTCGACTATACATGAAAATTAAATAGCAAATTCTCTTAATACATTTCTGTAATTATTTGGCTTGAGAACTAAAATTAATTTTTTTTGATGCTTGATTGTGTTGCAACGACTTGTTCATAATTCATGTAATTAAACCCACTAAAAATCATGTCCATTAAAAATCTAAGTATTTAGGGGATCAATGACTTCTATTCATTCTTTGAGTCATTGTTGTATAGTGTTCTTTCATTTTGAATACTTGGGATGAGTTATGTCTTCCTTAGCAGCTCTTTGATCACTATGAGGACATAGTTCGTGTTAACTATGGGGCATGTTGTATATATTGTATATATACTTTAGACAAAACTCGTATTTTTAAAATATGATTATTTTTGGGATATGTATATAAATGCATAAAACCAGATGTATATATAGACTTTGTTCACCTTCCATCATTAAAAATACAAAATAAACTAGAAAAAAATAAAAACAAAAGCAAAATAAAAACAAAAATAAAAAACAAAATGAAAAATCCTCTTATATTAAAAATTTTGTATATACTTGTATATATTTTACTAACCCTTTTTCCTTTAAAAATGCCTAAAATCTACAAAACCAAAAGTCTATAAAAATTTACATATTCTCTTAAAAAATCCCTAAATATTACAAAACCAAAACCCTTCCATAAAAAGTTCAAAATTAGAAAATTTTTTAAAAAAAGAAGAAGAAGATTTTGCTTTCTTTCCTAGATAATATTGACATTTAAATTACGTCTAGAATAAAATTGAAGAATGAAGCTTAGTTGGACCTTAATCCACTTAATTTCAGAGGAACCTTGTATGAACAACAGTTAAGACTTTTCAGGTCCTATTGACTTAGTTCTTTGAGTCCATAAGACTATGTTCACATGTTGTCTTGAGTAGTCTAAGTAGAATATTTAACAAAAAAACACATGATTCTTCTAGACCATGGCTTATCTTGGACAAGAACTTTACATGTATTTCTTCATGGAGGAGGTATTGAGGAGGTAGAATCTTTTATCTGGGGGTAGCACACGTGTATGTAATAGCTAGTGGGAATATCTGTCTTCCTCAAGGGAGAGTAGTGCATCTCTACCTGATCTAGTGGCATTAAGGTCTAAAGATAGGATGCGTCAAGGTTTCAGTAATGCTTCAAAAGAGGGACATTCTACTAGCTCAAGAGTAAAAACTCCTTATGTACATGTTGCACCTTGTATATTTTTGAAAAAAGGAAAAAAATAAAAAAATACAGAATCTTCAAAATTTGACAGGTCTTATTGAAAAGTAAAATGCCTACCGGAGTGTATATACGAGTAGAAAAAAGGAGGAGCTTCAAAGTCAAATTTTTGTAAGCTTGCAGCGGAAGACTTGTCTATACTGGTCATGCATACAAGGATAGGTAGCTACGTTGGTTACCGTCCATTCTTTTCTCCATCTCCTCTTCTTGAGCTAGTTGTACTTGAACTTAAAAGGGAATATCCTCGTTTCTCGAGGAAAGAGTTTGTAGACTGGGGGACTAGAGTTACCTTGTTGAGAGAGGTTGTTTCTTTGCTACTTTTGAGAAGGGGAGCTATATTTCACATACATCATACAAGTAAAGATTCATAGCCATAAGAATTTGTGTATGTAGACTTGTTCTAAACTGACTGTTGAGGCGACCTGAATAGGATTCTTATGGAACTTGAAGGCCGTTAGGTTTTAAATTCATTTCCCATTAAGGTTCCGCCACACTAATAATCCAAACGTCTTATAGAGCTCCATACTATAATTTTATGAGGATAAATTTAATACTCAAAAATTTTCTAATTCCTTCATTTTTCCTTTCTTTTTCTTTTATTCACTTATTCTTTCAACAAAATGTTTGCTAAGGGACTAAGAAAGGTAAAGAATAGGGGGCGATGAATCTGTATTTCATCATTTTTATTAATTTATTTTAGCTTACAATCTCTTATAAAACACTTGTATATATTGATAAATAAGTATTCTTACTAACTTGCATTTTTGTGTAAATATTGAATATTTATTACTATTTTGACCTAAAATTAATAAAGAAAGAAATAACGGATAATAAAGGAAATAAAAAAGGAGACTTTATATATGTAATATATACTGGCTGACGCGAACGCCGAGAGACGGTCTTGACTTGACCTTATCGATCAGGAATAAAGTAGGATTCATAGGGTCTTCGATCAAAAAATATAAAAAAATGTTTTGTAAATACCCTTCATTTATTATATCTATATCTGTATAAAATTTACACTATTTTATTTGTACATAAAATGACCTCAAATTAAATATTTTCAAACAAAAGTTGTAAATAAAAATGTTTTATAAATAATAAAAATATTTGCAAAATAATATCATGTATGGAATAAAAATAACTACACTCGGAAAAAAATATAAAGCGATAATTGAAAAACAAATTCTAACTCCATATGAACTCAAATTGAATCAAACTCACTTCCATCGTATTCTAAATTAAATTATCTTAAAGTGGCAGTAGTTTCATAATTTTTTGGAGTTACGGTTTGAAAGATCGTTTTTTGGGGAGGTTTTCGTAATTTTATCATTTATTTGTAGTATATATTTATAATAATTTTTATACATATTGTATTTGTAAATAATTGTAGTTATTTTTTTTTAAATAAAAATATCTATGATGTAGCAAGGATCGAAGGAGTTGGGGTTACCTCGATCGACGCACGATCATGGTCGAACCATGACGGAACTGTTGCGAATTAATCAAATGGGACCCAAAATGGAGGAGCCCGATGGTTGAACAAAATGGATTCCGATTCTCCTCAGATGTGTAACTCTGATTTGTAGATATAAAGGTATTGTTCTTGGCTAAGGGGCGGTTGAGCAGGTTTGTGATGCTCTGTACATTTTGGCTCTGCTGCTGTAGGTTTAAATCAAAGATGAAGGACACAGCTCATCGTCAACATTTTATAGAGAACGAATAGATGGATCAAGGTTGTAGCCCTACTATTATAGGGTCTTCTACTAAATCTCTAGGGGCAAAGAAAGTCATTGTATGAAGAGGAGAAAATGGGAAGAAAGAAGGAAGAAAGGGAAAGTAGAAGCGGAGAAGGAAACAAACAAGGGAGAAGGAGGCGAGCGTAAGAAAGATGGGGGAGAGGAATAAATTTACCTGGGGCTTGCTGGTGGGGTGGAGGAGTCTTCCTCCATTGTCAAAACATCAATCAACGTTGGCGTAAGGTATGAGAAGCTCGACAATAAGCTCGGAGGAGAGAGTTGCAAAAAGGCTTCGAGGGGACTTGGATCTCGCCTGAGAAGAGCAAAGGTCGTCATCGAGTCACGCTCTAATGCCTAGAGCTGTCACCAACAAGCTAGAGTGACATGGGCATGTGCCTTCCCTAGAAATGGCAGATGGGGCGATGTGTCACGGTTCCTGCATATGTAGTTGGGTGATACGGAGAAACAAAGGAGGTGGAAGGGATAGAGCATGGGAGATGCGACTAAGGGTCAACCGCACTGCCACAAGATGTAGGGGCGATTGTGTGGTCGGAGGAGATCAAGAGGAGAGTGGGGCACGACTGTAGTACTACTGTGGGGAGTTGCAATTGCACGCACCGCTGTGTGAAGCGGGTAGAGGAGCACATGTCACAGGAGGTAGAGGAGGTTGTAGGTGCCACATTGTGCATAGGGAGGGGGCAACGTGGTGGGAAGAATTAAAAATTGAAATTAAATTAAAATGATAAATAATTATAAATAAATATATAAATAAATTATTTACCAGATCTGGAGAAGAACTCCGCCGCGTGCCAGAAAACTGATCGCATCGCCTCATTTCTATGTTTGTTGTCAACTCAACCGCATCAGCTCCCTATATATGATTAGCCCTGCTCACCATCCTGGAGCGGCGTCACTGATTCTCCATGAAGAGAAGCGCCACCTCAGATTCTCTACCTCGCATTGTGGACCACCTCTGTTGCTGCCTTTTTGCAGGTGCAGAAGATGGGCGATGAGACCCCCTCTCCCTTAGGCTTAGAACAGTGAAACGAAGAACATGAAATATCAAACCCTAGGGGGGTATTAAAAAATGGAAAAATTACATTCAAGCCCCCTAGAAGATCTCGAAACTACAAAATAGTCACCACCAGAGCTCAAGCACGTGTTTTGCATGTATTTTTGGGTATTTTGCATTTTTCCTTGCAAGTTTATTTCTATTATCATTTAATGGAAAAACTTTGAATATTATCAATTCACTTCTTTATTTCCAAACTTTAAAATTGCATGTTCTTTTCATTGAAATAAATAGTTTTATTGCTCAATAAATTTTGCAAAATTTTTCTATGCTACTGATGTGTGTCTCTTTTTAGTATAATTTTTATTGCATTTTATCATCATTTGTTATTACTAAAAATTCATGTGTTGCGTTACGTAGTCATCGACCAGTGTAAAAAATAGTCGAATCTTTAAACATGGATTTTTGCGAGAATCCATGTAGCCGACCCCACTTATAGTTGCAGAAGGCTTAGTACTTTTTTCAAAAAAAAAATTAAAAGCTTCCCATTTTCCCTTTTTAAACTTAAAAAAATCCTAAAAATTCCAATATTACTTTGAAAAGTCCAGAAAACATATTCTTTCCATTTAATTATCTTTAAATTTATGTGCAAATTCCATGCATAAAATATTTTGAAAACTCAAAAAAATGTAAAATACTTAAAATATTTAAAAAACCATATAAAATTGTATAAAAATACAAAAAATATGATTTTACTTTTTGTTTGTAGATAACTTCTTATAGTTTTTACGAAAAATTATTGCAGAAACTTTTGATTTCATTTTATATTTTTAAAGTTAGAAATAATATGGTGTGTTCACTGTTTGCTTATTTTCCTTTTTTATTCATTTTCAAAATCTTGAAAAATAAAAAAATCTTTGAAAAAATACAAAAACAATAAAAAACCACTAAAGCACAACAATTTTTTCTTTAGCCATTTTCAGTCAATTTTATCATTTTTGATAAATACAAAAAAAGGCATTCTTTGCTTTTGTGTATAAATTTGATTTCAAAATTTATTATTTTGAAAATGAAAATTTTGTAAAGATAATAATCACTAAAAAATAAAAATATAAAATATAAAATATAAAAATATAGAAATAGAAAATTAAAGAAATAAAAAGACAAAAATCCTACAAAAACCAAGCATTGTTTGCATTTGAGATTTCCCTCTTTCTTTTAATTGATTTTTTCCATAATTAGAATAACTCCAAGGATTCTAGCATGCCTGAGTTCAATGCTGATAGCTATACATGTAAATTAAATAGTAAAATTATCTTTTTATATTTCTTGTAATTATTTTTGGCTTGAGTAAATAATTGTTTTAGGGATTATTTGGGTTGCAACAACAATAACGACTTTTATTATTCATCAAAAATAAAAAAAACCAAAAAATCTCACTAAACAATGTTCTATACAATTCTCACAAAAAGTAACTCACGTGAGATGACATATGAGGTGACGTAGATAGGGATCAAATTGTAAACAGAGAAAATTGAGGTCTTAGTTCAGAATATTACAAATAAATGTCAGACAAATGTTTAAATACTAAAATGAAATACACAAAGAAAAAAGGGTGTGATAAATCCCAGATTTATCAGCTTAATTGATTATATATGTATATATATATATATATCTTGCTTAACTTATTTACAATATTCATTAGTTAATTAACGCTACCTATTAATTTGTGTGTTGTAAATAATTATTACTATTTATTATCTATAAATATGGTGTAATATTTTATGTATTAATTTATTATTAAAAATAAAATAAAAATTATATTAATGTTGTATATAAATAAAATAACAAAAATTAAAAAAATTCATAAAAATAATAAAAATAAAGAATATTTTTATATGTATAGATGACCTCTGATCTCTTTTACTTCTACATGAAAGATGTAGACCTCATCAATATCTACGACTTTCATGCTTACCACTTTTCCTATCTCACCCTCTAACCAATTCTTTTCTAATCAACTCTGGTTTATTTAATTTCTTCAATTTTGATTAGGCCATGTGGCACCTTCAGATCGATCCACATGACGTGCTCCTATGTCACCACTTGCCTCAACATAAGCCACCTGGTCTATATTGGATCGAATTGATCCTGGACATTGTTCACCGCCCAAATCTTGAGCATCTAATCCTCTTGATTGGGTGGATCCAGGCCACTCTCCTTTTCCCAAATCTCCACTGTTGTATTAAAAGATCCAACGGTCATTGGATTTTGTCAACCTTCAATCCTCTCTTCCCAAGCGTCACAACTCTTCATTCCTTGGCAACTTCCTCCAATTTCGCCAACCACCATACACACCAACTACCCTCAAAACCTCCACCAACTTCCTCTCCCAACTACCCTCTTCCACGCCAATCACACTGTGACCATTAACCCTAAGTTCCATGCTAATTGGAGGTGGTTGAAACCACTGCCTAGAGTCAACAACCCCCTTCATGTCTCTCCTATAAAAAATCATCAATAGCCACAAGCTCCGACTATCAGTCATTCCTGGACATGCACCCTAACCTCTCTCACCTCTAGTGATAGTACGAGTGCAAGATCGAGTGTGAACAGTTGCACACCTCCAGCGAGATGCTTGGTTTTCTCAGCAAGTTACAACCAAATTCAAGGTTGATCAAGCATAGATCCTTTGCCGGGAACTTCAAGCAAAGACCTTGATGCTTTAACCTTCATTATTAGACTCAAGATTCAACTTAAAGCACTTCATCTTCGACCTTCAATTCCATGTAACATTCTCATCATTAGTTTTGCTATTGTTCTCATATTTATCAGTCCCATACCATTTCACCAATCTAATATAAGAATTCACCATTATTCTCGCAATCAATTCTTGATTCATGCACGATCTCTCTCATCTAAATCCATTTCTCCATCTTTGTGATCACTGCATACCATTGTCTTCTTCAACATAAAGAAGACAACCCATTAGGGCTTGATCCAACACCTTCGCATGACCCTTCATTTGCAATATATTACCCTTCAAAATGTTCACATGTGTTTGTTCTGTGATGCTAACCTTCCTTGTTCTTAAATGACGTCAATGATCGGAGATTGAATCATAGATCTGATCTCCCACTTTCTCTCTAGTGATTCTTCATCGACAGAAATGATCATGAAGCTTTGCATCTTCTTCAAGCCATAATTATCTTCGCAGAGCTTTAACGGAGGTTTTTGGACCTTCATAGATAACAGAGGAGCATGGAGGAGTAGGGACCAGCCCCGCTGGAGCACAGGCTATAGGTCTGTCATGAACGGGTGAGCTGAAGAACTGGAATAACAACAATCGTTGATTTCCCCAATTTGGATGAAATCCAACGGTTACATATATGCCACGTTGAAAATCTGAAGCAGCGTTTTGCATCTGAGCCTCAGTCCGAGCCCCATTCCTACCCTTAGGAGGAGCAATCAGGAGCTGACATGTGAACAGACCCTTCGTGTCCGTACCTAGAAGAATCACATGCTTTGTGCATGTGAGTGGAAAAATTGCAACGATCGTCCTTTGATGTCTTGATATTACATAAAAGTCCTTCTGGCTAGTGAAAATTGCACTAAAACACCTACGAATTTTTTTATGTTCTTTATATTCCCTATTTGTCATGATATGTAATAAAAATTGTAAGTTTTTATTGTAATCAACCTCTGGAGTCATTGTTGAAAATCTGTTTATCCTTAAATCCAATTAATGTGATTTTGGTCTTGTTTGAAATATTATTTCATGCTTTATTTTTTGGTGTGCTTGATTGATAATCCAGGTTTAAAATTCATGCATTAATTATTCTTTGTTTTAATTTCTCACTTACATCTCTTGTCCTTATTGAAAATGCATTTTGAATAATCAATTGAATCTATTCCGTCCGTTAAATTTTAGTGATCTATTATTAGGTCATTAAATGATTTAATTGCTTGTTGTTTGTATTGAGTATTAAAATAAAAGTTTAACTCTTGTCGAAAAGATTTAGAGACTTATATCACACTTTGCCTAATCAATCCTTTAATTAATAATTAATCAATTCAGTATTTTCGCGATTGATCTAGGTTATTTGTTGTGTCATTTTAAGTGTGGTTTTTCTATTCATGTTGATTGTGCATCATCGTTTGCATTTAATTTAGTTGCATTAAAATGTGTTAAAAATTTAAAAATATATATCTTGTTGTGTTTTGTGCATCATCTCGATATAATTAATCCAAGAATTTCTATTTAAAATATTGGAGATATAAATTTAATCAATAAATTGCCCTCATTCTTGAGTTCGACCTTGGACTTCCCCATGTTATAAATTAAAGCCGAGAACCTCGTCAGTGAGATTACTTCTCGATTCTATATGAGAAGCTAAGTGCTCGTACAACAACAGATTGATTTTAATACATGCATTTAGTGCTTCATCAGGGTGAAAGTTCAAAATACCCCTAATTCGTATGTCAACAGGTGACTCTGATGAAACCACTTATAACGTGTCAAACCCATGGGGATCGATGATGCTTCACTGATGAACGCTTTAGATTAGATCGACATATGGATCCAATGGTGGTTGTTATGATCAATCCAACTATTAGGGGAAAACCATGAGATCTACTCTAATACAACTCCTTCCCATCATGAATAGGGAAGAACAACTGCTGGTGCTCTACTCGACGCGTAAAATCCCCACCCTCCAGTGATGTTTTTAGTTGCTGAAATGATCAAAATGAGGATGAAGGTGTTCGGAAGTGGGTGGCATGCTCAAGAAGGTCTAGGCCCCATCAATGTGGGCCTGGAGCTCAATGAAGGAAGCTTGTAGTTGTGGCTCCTATTCCAAGTCCAATCCTCCCTAAAAGTGATCTCCAAGGCTCAATCTTGCACACAAAGTTGGGGTGAATGTGGGAGAACAAAATGGTTCCCTTATATGGTTGAATGATGTGGGGATGAGTTGTGGTGGAGATGTCTGGTGATGTAGCACAGGTAGGCACCTGATCTCTTAATCGATGTGCGATCAGGTTGAATGGAAGGGGTCAAGATGGAGTAGAAGCGAAGTGAAAGAAGGTGGTGGTGTCAAGTGGTCGAAACGAGGTGTAAACGACGGTGACAATGGTCAGAGCTCTATTAAATGAAATAAAATCAAAATTAGAAGTAAAAACAGAAATGAAATCTACCTAGAGAGTGGGTAAAAGGGGGCAACTCATACCAAGATAACAAGGAGAAAAACTGCCAGAAACGGAGGTCCAATGATGGGTGGAACCTCCCTCGATCGATCTCCTCCTTGTTGTGGAACACAGAGCACTAAAAACTTTCCCTAAGGACAATCTCCTCAATCCAGCCAAGAGGTTTGATGAAGATCAAAAGGGGAACAACCAAAAATGGAGGAGGTGGAGATGCTTTTATAGAACAATGTGAGGGAATCCAAAAAGTTAGGGTTTTTATCGATATGAGGATCTTCTGACAAAACCAGGGATAGGTCATGATAGAGGAATGTGACGAGGTGATCTTTCATGAAGATATTATGCCAAAAAATGCAATCATCAAGCTCCAAAAAATTGCAAAGAGGGGAAATTCACATGTTCTGACAAGTCAGAACTAGGGTGGCTAGAGTTGATTGGTGGGTAAATCTAGGGAGAGTACCTTCTAGTCCACGTAGGACTAGAGGGGATAAATAGAAAGAAAAACCTTTATGAATTCAATTAAAAACAATAAATGATTTTGTTAATTAAAACTCAAAACATAAAAAATTTGGTTTCTTATTTTATGTATTATTTAATGGGTATTTTTATTTATTTCTATAAGCTTATTTGTTAGGCACTAATCTCTACAAGTATATATATATGTATAAATACATGTGTTTTAGGTATTTTATTTTGTATTTTAATTTTATTATTTTAATTACATATTTTATATATTTATAATACATTTAAATACATATTAACATATTTTTCATTTCAATTTTATATTTGTGTATATGAAATTAAATAGATGTATGTATCATTACATAGGCATATTTTATCTGTATTTAGTCATTTTATTATTTATTGAAGCCATTTTAATGATTTTATTTATTTTTCTTATTTTATTTAAGTTTTGTATATTGTATACATGTACTAAAAATATAAAAGTTATAAAAATGAAAAAAATAAATTATTTAAGTATTTATATACAGACATGGTACAATGAGGGCCCGAAAGTCGACTTTTGCATCTTAACTCCATTTTTAGGGGAACAACCTTCATTAGATATACAACTTATCTTTAAGAACAATAAAGGTGAGTTTTATTGATGAATTTTGAGTTCATATGGAGAAGATATCGGTCGTTGAAGTTCGATTTGAGGCTTTTCATATGAGTGTCCCAGTCACACTTCGACTTATTTTTATATGCAATTACATTTGTATTTTTCTATGTATTATTATGTACAAGTTTCATGTAGAAATTTCTTTATTTGAGGTCTCTATGAAATAAAATAAAATATTGTACAAATAGCTATTTTTATTAATTAAATTAGGTTTCTATGTGTTTTCTATCATTTAAATGGACTATGTCTCCGAACTTTATTCCTAGTCAACCAAGTCAATATTCAATTGATCTTGAGGTTTAGTGTCATTCAAGAACTTTGATACTTCGTTTTTTCTTTTCTTCCCTTTATTAATGTATTTGGATTAAATAGAAGCATTTATACAATAATTATAAGTCAAACATAATGAATGTAATTTTCTACAAATTAATGTTATTTACATGCATTTAACTAGGGATTTAAGGCCAAAATGAAAGAATAAAGATGATGAAATGGAGATTCATCAGAGATGCACTCCTAATTGAAATAAGAGGATATAATTTTGTTGCATAAATTTTTCAACAACAAGTAGTTAATTTAAAATAAATAAATATTTTGAATAATATTCAACAATTTAAATAAAATAAATCAATTCATATAGAATAACATGGAAAGGAGGAGAGCCTCCTTCCATAATTATGGGAATGACCATCATAGAGAGACTCCATGTGGTTGTCCACTCCTATTTTGGAATGGAGCTCTATCTTTTCTAATATTGATGAGATCTCATATCTCATCAATTATTCCACTGGTGCGATAAATGTTATTGCTTGAATTTTCTCCAAAATAATTCCATATTATTTTATGACATATTATTTTGTGACAATTTCAGTTACATCATCAACAATTATGAATCATATTCAATTACCCAATACAAAATGTAAATTACATTAGAAGTTAATTGTACGATGTGAATCCAATTGACATTAATATTTAATTTGTAAGTCCTATTTACACTTGAATTTCTCCATGAAATTATAAATCATATTTATAATATTTATGAAAATTATTGATAGCTACTAACACATTAAATTTGTCTTTGATAAGTAAGCCTTATTTAATTATCTTAGACGATTCTCTTCATGTGCTCAAATAATATGATTCTCGGATACATGGAAATAATATGGACATGGCGATTGTACATTCCATGTATAGTGACTTGGATATTGAAATCTTATCTCATATCCATATCTAGGTGACATCTCAAAGATGTTTGATAAAATAAAACCATAAATCTAATATTCTCATCGCAGTCGAATCACATTCAGATCCATGTCCAACATTTGTACTAAGATCATATTACTAATCCTTTTAGAGGAGTCAGAAAAATCCAAACATGTTTCATCATTCCCTTAGATTGGAAGTGCCATTGTTATACAATCGTTTACAATCACATCATCCTTGAGTATTCCTAATATCGGTACATCCTACATACTAGAAGACCTACAATAAACCCGAAGTTTTATATCATATTTTAATTGTTTTCTTTAGGGTTTTATCATTAAGTTTCTTAGTCATTCATTAGAAGTTGGTATCGATCATATGCTTTAGAAAATCATGTATAAGACCTACAAATTGTATCATGCTTCCAAAGCAGACGACCATGCATGTAATTTGGTTGGTCCTAATATATCATGAGTAAGCTCTTATCTTTCGGTTCAGTAGTGAACCTGTATGATCCCTTTAAGAGAACGTATCATTCATATGCCCTTGTATGCATACCAGCTCGTCAATATATAAACCTAGATTAGGTCATCAACCTAATGGTATGTCTAATGTACATACTTAGACATTTAATAATACACGTCTCCTGTCAGAGGATGCGTACACATATCATGACAGCATACAACATATGTATTGGTTATCTTAATCTCGTTAAGTTAACTCTTTGACCTAACTTATGTGACACATCTAAATCTTTATTCCTATGTAGAGGACCTACATCAAGAGGTCAGTTAGCTATCAACCTTTAGAGAAAGATTGCCATCTCCTTCTCAAGCTGGAGATCCTTTCTTAACAATCATTTGATGGTGCTTGATGAGTCCTCCTTCTAACTCTTTAGGTTTCATACAAACACAAGCCTCTATAATTCAACCATTGAATCAACAACTGTCTGATTATTAGGATGGACATGGTACATAACCCTAATTGTACTAAGGGACCTTATATGTGCATTCATTAGTTTAATCTCAGACAAGGAGTGGATTGAATAAATAACTTTTATTGATATATAAAAAGATTATAATAATATTTATAGTAGAAATAGTTCGCTCAAGGCTTACATGTCTAATAATCTCCTATTAGCCTCAGAACCATTCATGTACAATCTTTAAACCTATAATCATTACATGTTGGTCAAAAAAATTTTGGGTAAAGGTTTAGAAAGGGGATTAACAACATTATCGGAAGAGGAAACCGTTGTGATGAGGATGTCACCATACTTTTGAATCTCCCAAATAATGTGGTATTTCCTTTCCATATGTTCTCTTTTGATGCCATTTGGGTCCGTTCGCATGATCTTTGGATCCCGTGTTATAGAAGAACAGCGGGATGAGAGTATCATAAGAAACTATGTTGAGTTACAAGCTTGCGTAACCACACGACCTCCTTTACAGCATATGATGTGGTAATATATTCAACTTCTGTTGTTGAATCAGTTGTAGTATCATGCTTCTTCCTTCTCCAACTCACGACACTGCCGTTCAATAAGAATACAAACCCTTAAGTTGACTTGCGGTCATATACATCGTATTAGAAGTTTGAATGTGAATCGTAAGACTTGGAGATCATCATCTCCATTGACTAAGATGCAATCTTGTGTCCGTATTAGATACTTAAAGATGTTCTTCACTTCATTCCAGTGCTACTCACCATAGTAGGATCGGTAACAGCATACCATTCCTACTACATGGTTGATATCTGGCCTTGTACACTTTATGGCATAAATCAGGCTTTCCATAGCTGATGCGTAAGGGCATCCTGTCATGTCCTTCTTTTCCTCAACACTTTGAGGAGGCATCCCTTTAGATAGGTGTATCATGTCTTTAATCAAGGAATCCCTTCTTGGAATTTTCCATATGGAATCATTCCAAGATCTTCTTAATGTATCCATATTGAGACAATCCCAACATCCTTTTTTCTCTATTTTTGAACAGCTTCAAACCTAAGATATAAGAGGCTTCTCTAAGATCTTTCATCTGGAAGGTATGAGACAACCAGACCTTAGCACTATTCATCATACATGTATCATTACCAATGATAAGGATGTCATCAACGTAAAGCATGATGAACACAATGGTTCTCCTACTAAGCTTATTGTATACACATGGTTCATCTGGATTCTAAATGAAATTATAACTCGTTATGGTTTCATCAAATCTGATGTTCCTGCTATGAGAAGCTTGCTTGATCACATAAATGGATTTCTTCAGCTTGCATATTTTTCCTTCCTAAATTATGAAGCCATGGGGTTGCTCCTTATAGATGTCCTCCTCGATATATTCATTGAGGAATGCATTCTTGACATCCATCTGCAAGATGTTGTAGTCAAGATATGCAGCTATAATTAGCAGTGCCTTGATGGATTTAAGCATAGCCACATGAGATAATGTCTCATCGTAGTTTATGCCTTCTCCCTATGTGTAGCCCTTGTCTATGAGTCATGCCTTGAAGGTCTCTACCTTCCTATTAGGTTCCCTCTTTCTCTTGAAAGATCCATTTAAACCCAATGGGTTTTACCCCTCTAGGTGGATCCTCTAGGGTCTATACACCTTTCTTGTACATGAAGTCTATTTCAAACTTCATCGCTAGCATCCATCTATACATGTCATGATATGTGAATGCTTCATCATATGAATTTGGATCATTGTTAGTTTCACCTAAAAGGTGGAATGTATACCTTTAAGGTGGTATACACACCTCGAGCTCCTTCGAAGAGGTACGAGTGTTTCATCTCCATTTACATCTTCAGTTTGTAGTTCAAGAAGCTCAATATCCTAAAGGGATTCAGTAAGTTCCTTTACTTAATTTTTGTCTTGACTCTTAAGAAATTCAACCTATAAGAATTTTATACACTAGAGATAAAAACCTTTTTACTCTTAGGGTCGTAAAGTTGATATCCGATAACATCCTTCACATACCCAATGAAGTAGAACTCATTAGTGTGAGATTCTAACTTACTTATGTCCATGTTCTTCACATGGACCAGGCAATCCCAAATCCTCATGTGTCTAACACTAGGCTTGATTCCAAACCAAAGCTCATGAGGTGTTTAAGGTAGTGATTTACTAGGAATTTTTTAAGGATATATATTGCAGTCTCTACTATATATCCCTGGAAACTAAGAGGTAAATGTGATTTACTCATCATTGAACAGACCATGTCCATGATGGTGCTATTGCATCTTTCAATAAGACCATTTGGTTGGGGAGCTCTCTGACGAGTGAGATTGGATACAATTACTCTCTCTTTGACGTATTCCTTAAATTCATCTGAGAGGTACTTTGTACCTCGATCAAATTGAATCCGTTTAATCTTCTTATCGGTTTGGTTCTCAACTAAAGTCATGAATTTTGTGAACTTTTCAAAGATTCCATATTTACGATGTAATATGAAGATAAATCTGCGTTATAAATGGTCATCAATAAATGTCAATTAATATCAATGCCTATTTTGTGTTGCTATAATAAAGGGACCACATACACCAATATGTATTAGGTCAAGAATAACCTCGCATCGTGTACCCTATTTCAGAAGGGTGCCCATGTCTTTTTTAAGTCGAATGCATTGTTCACAGGTATGTAATTTTTCGAACCTATAGAAAATCTAAGGGTCCATCCTTTATCAATCTATTGATCCTATCAACAGATAAATTACCATGCCTTTGATGCCAAATCATGTTTGAATGATTTATGTCCTCTCTAGATCTTTAGGGATTTCTATTGGTGAGTGTTGCATTCATAACAGATTCATTAATGAACAATTCATGGAGTCCACCATAATATAGAATACCATCTCCAATATGTTTATTATAACATTTTATGACAAGTTTCTCACAGAATAATGATGTATATCCATTTCTAGCTAACTTAGATACAAATAATATATTTCTTCTAACATCCGGAACATAAAGATGTTCTTTAAGAATAAGAACTCTCACACTAGATAATGATAGTCTCTGTATCCCGATGGACACTAGTGTATTGCATCAGATCCCATCTAGATGACTATCTCCCCTTTATCAAGTTTTCTCATTTCCTGAAATAGATGCAACAAATTGCATGCATGAACAGAAGCATCAAACTCAATGATCAAACTACCTTCTTGTCCTATGATAAAATTGGTTTCAATGATAAAAGTAGATTTTATACCTATTGAGGTTTTACCTTTATCTGTGGCTTTAGGGCAGTAATGCTTCCAATGCCCTAGATTTTTATAAAAATGATAAATACCAATCTTATTTGATACTATCAGTGTAGAAGTAAGAGTGCATGAGCAATCAGTTTAACTCTTCTTTTTCTTCTAGGTTGGACCTTTCGAGCCCTATGCTTACGATCATGTTTCTCATTGACTTGTGCAACCATTACACTACCAATGAGATTCTCTTTCTTCAAGACATCCCCAATAGACTTCAGTAAGATAGTAACTTAGTGTTCATCAAGCTCAACTTGTTCATGATGTACGATACCACAAATTTGTTGAAAGACTTGTGTAAAGACAAAAGAATGAAGTCAGACTGCATATCTGCGTCCATCTATGCCCCATGGGTATCCATTTCAGAGATATAACTAAACAATTTGATTATGTGCTTTAAAACTGAAGATCCTTTTTGCATCTTACAATGAATGAGTTCTTTCAGGATATCACAACATTGAGTGTGGTTTACGTCAACATACATGCTTTTTACATTCGACATTATATCTTGGGTAGTGTCCATGTCCACATATTTCTTCTGAAGCACATTAGATAAAGACCCTGGAATATAACACCCAGATAATAAAAGATCTTCACAATATTTTCTATTTTATTTAAGTTCTTACAATGACTTAGGAATTTTGTTATTGTTCTTGGTGAGCACATAGCCAATGTGCTCAGTATAAAGAACAAGCTCCAAATTATGGAGCCAAACCAAATAATTAGGTCTAGTCAATTCGTTGACCTCCAAAAGTTTACTAAGCGGGTTCATGGATTTCATATTTGAGACTATGAATGCGCTTATTAGAATATATAAATAATTATATATTCAAAATTAAATTTTTTGATTAAGGATTTTTAATCAAAGTATCCTTGTCTTTTAAACTTTAAAAGACCATTCCATTATTAAAATTTCAAAGTAAGAGATGTACTTACCGCTATATGTCTAGCAAGATCTAGGATCTCCTTTCTACCTTTGTTACATCCCAATAATATGAGAAAATGTAACTTAGGTAAAGGAAGTGGGAACTCATTCTTCCTTGCAAGTCCAACTTGTTTTCTATTTCAATCCTAAAGACCTGAACCTACCACCCCTAAGGCGATGTTGACCCATTGTTAATTAAATCCATCGTTAATATGAACTTGCTATGCACAATGCAATACAACCTCAATTATAATAGGAACTATATTGGGGTCACTACGTATATGACCTTAATTTTAGAAAGCAAAGAGCCCGATCTATGTGTGCTTGTACATCAGAGCTATGACTTTGTATATACGTCTCCAGCATACAGTCCATGTGATGGAACCCATTGCCTTGATGGGATACCATGAATGTCATTTATATGATCCCTTGTATCACACTAAAATTAAAATAATCATTATGAACCATATACTTATGATTAATTCTTTTAAAGGAAGTATAGATCTATTTATAGAAGACTATTAACTTTAGTTATATCGAACTAATTAAATATTAAATTAATTATCAATCCAATGCAATCAATAAATAATTAGCGCCTTCTTGATATTACTATATAGTATTAGCTCTCACAAGTACATATTAATCTGATTTTTTAGTAATTAGATTACCACTTGACTTACTCATATTACCCTCTCCTCGAAATGGATCTGGCCAGATGCTCGAGTTATGCTAGGAAGGAATATTTCCTTGACATCTAAGGTGCTAATTAAGATACCAAGCTGGCATACCCAATCTAGACACCTTTACCATCCCTATTCAAAATAATACAAATTGAATCAATGTACGTGAACTTTTATCGATCATTCCTTTGACGACCAACATGATATCATATAATATTCATTCAAAAATATTAGACATATTAAAATATTTTAAAGATCCTAAATTTCTTGTTATATCAAGAAAACATGTTTGGTTTGCATGTAAAGGTTGACCTACAATGTTAAACTAGGATTTTTCTCAAACATTCATTCAATGGTAATTGATGCTTTTAGTTCACAGCATCAATTAATCATGGTAAATTCATAATTTTCTTGACTGACATTGAATGATAAACACATTGTCAATGTTCATGTGATGAACCAATCATCTTCATCCATTTCCACTAAATATTGAAAATCTAGTGTAAACAGAGTCGGGATCACGTGAAATAAATTCGAGCTATTTTTTGGTTTAAATATATAATTAATTAATATATTTATAACATATTTAATGATTAAGAAACAATAATAAAAAATATAAAATATAATTACAGATATGTGATTACATGCAAAAATAATTTCACTACAGAAACTTTTTTATCTAAAACAGTCTACCTTTGATGCCAACCTTTGGCAAATATTTTAGGGACAAATTTAGACATTATAAATACCTTTAAATACCCAAAAAGATCACTCAAATAATGCACAAACAGTAGCTTTTTATTTTTAATAAAAAATGATTCGAAACATGCATCATATGCATAAACTACGAGTTCTCACACATCCAATATACAAAACCTTGTTCCCTTAAGTTTTGGATCAGATCCAAGATCTTTGATCAATGATCTGATACCACTTAAATAGCGTTTAATCCTCAGTGCATCATGGCAGCATGATTATCACAACATATACGATCAAGAATAACTAGTCATACAAGATTCAAGGGGTGAGGAAAATTAAAAATTTTAACAAAGATGAAACCTCGTGATATGAGAATCTTTTTCATATCGTTTCATCAAGATAACAAACAAGTAAAAGGATTACCTCTTGAACCGTGTTTGCAATTGTGTATCTCTAAACAAAGAGACCTCATATCTCAAGTCCGATCCAACGAAGGATGCACTTGCAGGCACATGGATGAGATGTGGGTTTCCCACAATACGAGTTCACAATCCAAGCATGAAACCTCCAAATTTTATATCATGAAATACCAGCCTTCCTCAAAAGCATGGAGCATCGAAGAAGGTAGAGATCCATAAGAAATCGATCTGGCATCACAATGGTAGTACGATGATGGTGATGCTCTCAAGAACAACAAAGAAGACAAATACTAGGATTGAGAGAGAGAGAGAGAGCCTCGTAGACATGTATGAGAAGGAGAGAGAGAGAGAGAGAGAGAGAGAGAGAGAGAGATTTGTTGCTTTAGACTCTTGTTAGAGAAAGAGATATGGCTGGCCTTTCTTTTATAATAAATTGGATGGTGGAGATGCACTCCTAATTGAAATCAATGGCCATGATTTTGTTGCAGAAAATTTACAACAATAATTAATGATTTTTAAATAAAATAAATGTGTTGAATAATATTAAACAATTTAAATTAAATTAAATCAATTCATGTGAAATAATACGAAAAGGAGGAGAGCCTCCTTCCATAATAAGGGGGACATCTACCATGGAGGGGGACATCATGTGCTCGTCTACTGCTATTATGGAATGGATCTCTCTCCTGTCTAATATTGATGAGATCTCGTATCTCATCAATTATTCCACATGTTCAACAACTATTATTTCTTCTATTAAAGCAAATTAACTCAAAATTATTTTGTTATAATTTTATTCGTAAGATTTAAAATTATGAATCATATTCAATCATCCAATTAAAATGTAAATTACATTTTCAATTAATTGTATAATGTGAATCCAATTCACATTAACATTTAATTTGTAAATCCGATTTACAATTTAATCTCTACATGATATTATAAATCATATTTATATTATTTATGATTATTGTGGATAGTGATATCAACATTAATCATAACTTTGATAATTGAATATCATTTATGTATCTTGGACACGTCTCCTCATGTGTCCAAATAATATGAATCACTTCCACATTATTTATGATAATAAAATCATATTTAATCATCAATTTTTCATTGCTCAGATATATTTTCAACAATATAATTATTCTTGAAATCTTTCAAGAACAATGTGCGCTCTCCGTAGATACTTGGAGATACTGATAGAGCAATTGTACATTCCATGTATAGTGACTTCGATATTGAGATCCTATCTCATATCTAGATCTTGTGACCTCTAAAAGACGTGTGATTATATCAAATCATAAATCTAATATTCTCATTGTATCTGAATCACATTCCGATCAATGTCCAACTTTTGGATTAAGATCAAATTTCTAATTTTCTGGTAGAATTCATTAAGATGCAAACCTTCTCATCACTCCTCGCAATGGAAGTGTTATGGTTATACAATCATTTACAAACACATCGCCCTCGAGAATTCTTAATACCCATACATCCGACATACTGTAAGGCGTAGAATAAACCCTAAGTTTTGGATCATATTTGAACTATCTTCTCCATTATTTTATCATTACATTTCTCATTCGATCATTTGGAGTTGGTATCAATCATATGCTTTCCAAAAGCATATATCATACCTAGAAATTTTGTCATGCTTCCAAAGTAAAACGACCATGTGTGGAGTATAGTTGGTCCAAATATCTCATGACTAAGCTCATGTCTTTCGATTTAGTAGTGAACATATATGATCCCTTTGACAGATCGTATTACTCATACACCCTTGTATGCAAACCAGTTGGTTGGTGTATGATATTGATTAGGTCATAAACCTAATGGTATGTTGATATGTCCTTGATTTATCATCTTTATTTGTATTTATTATCCCTCCTTATTAAATAATTCATTAACATTATTTAAGAATTGATCTAACTTAACAATAAACTAATGTTAATTAATTAACACTAATTATTGTATATAAATAAATAATTTGTTGTGCTAAATATTTTATGCATTTTTTTGTTATTAAAAATAAAGTAAAAAATACTTTAATATTGTATATATTTAATTTAACATTAAACATAAATAAAAATACGAACAAATATCAAAATAAAATGAAACAAGTATTTTTAATACCTTAAAATACTTACAAAAATATTACTATGTATATGAGGCATATTTACTTTGTGTTCTACATGAAACATTCATGTTGAATACTTTTTCTAATTTTACTTCTAACTGTTTTATTTATATTTTTTCTTCATTTTTTATTTCTCTTATTTCTGATTAGTCCACGTAATGCATCCTTCTCCTTCCACGTAACACGACCGTATTATCCAACCCATTGAATATTAGGGTTATTTGATCATCCTTATCAGACCATCACTAACAACTCATTCATGCCTCAATACTTGTATGTCTGATCGAGATTAATTATGATAATTTAGACCGCCCGTTCATACCTTCATCTCCGCCCTTCGATGCACCCATCCAATGGTTGGGAAGTGACAAATCCTAAAAACTTTATGTTATTTATGTCAAAGTATTGTAGTATTCATGAAATAAGGATTTATCAAAAATACCACAAAATTAATTTTAGCAATTAAAGCAAGTGGTCAGATTTATATTTTACTTGAGCATGGCCAATGTCGAACTTAAGGAGGAAGCTATCTCCTTAGGTTGATTGATAATCGATCCAAAATCTAGGTTTTCAGAGAAGCATTTTTAAAATATTGATGTAATTAATAAAAAAATGCAATTTCAAACAAGTTTAGGGCTAAAATTGATTTTTTATCAACACTTGGCCAGAATGTGAAGTAAGATGAAATGAATGCATTGTATTTTTTTTCGAATTTTCTGATGCAATATGAATTAATTATGAATTAAATATGCATGCGGGGTGATTTTTCACAAATTAATTTTACTAGATATAAGACTAATTTATTTCTTGAAAATAAAATTACCATATATAAGTTATGCCTGAGTAAGCGTAATCCAGGAAAATTATTAGATCCTAAAAACAATCAATCGACGGACTATGAAAATCAACAACTAAAATGATCAATTATTTTATTATGACCTCAATATACATGCAAATATAATGAACTTTTGGGCATATTGTAAAATAAACTAAAATCTATCTACTGTGAAGTTTTAGGAAATTTTGGAGCAATGATTAATTTAATACTAACTTAATAGAAGCAGTGGACAAATTATGAAATTTTTCCATTAAAATAATAATAATATTAAATCAATTATGTTCCATAAAAAATCAATCAAGCATCCACACGATGGAGAATAAAATGTTTTACAATGCACTATTTTTGAATTTATAAAATGGTGATGATCGATTATTCAAATGAATATGCAAAGATAGGGTGCAAATGCATTACAAATTCAAAAAATGAAATAAAGAAAAGCATATGATTATGCAAATACCAGGAATCTTGGGGGGTCTTGTGCAAAAACATTATGGAATCATGTGCGGCACACGTGATCTCTAGCTGGCGGGGCTTCAGCTCGGCTATAATTTATCGGGAGTTGGAGGGGGTCAGCATAATTTGTTGTCGAAGTTTGTGCATCATGCATGCGTGCTTGACCCGGTGTCGGTGGTGGGCCTCGGCCTAAAACTCTAGGTGGGGTTTTGAGGGGGTTCGGCTCTACCAAGGCAGGTGACCGACGTTCGAAATGGCCACATGCGGTGCACTTGACGGTCTCTGAAACGCCTGATGGAGAATGGGAAGCACCTCATGTTTCGCCTTTGGCTGAAATGGATGACCAGAGGTGTGGACGAGCTCTGCTACTGCGATGGACAACAACAGTTGTTGTTAGGAGGTCGAGATGTTCTGTTGCTTGGCTTGCGACCTCCCCTGTCTTCTTCGATTACAAGGTGCTATTGTGTATGCGTAATGAACAAGCTCAGAAGGAAGGAGTGATGTTGGGGCCTGCTGCTTGAGGGCTTCTTCCTCTGTTCAACTGTGATAATCAGTGGTAAAGCAGCTCGCGAGTAAGAGGGGTAACAACGGAGTCTGTGTGCAATCAAATCGATGGAGACGGTATTCTCTACTACAAGAAGTGTTGCTTGTTGTAGGGGCAAATCAGAATAATTTTAAAAAATAAAATAAACTAATTGCCTTATTTAACTTTGTATATAATGTACCATATGTATATAATATATGTATATAGTTGACATACATAAATAACCAGCTCAAAAAATTAAATAATTAACCTTTATTATTTAAATTAATAAAGTGCCGAAAATAACTCATATATTTAATTAGTTATGTAAATAATATACCATATGTTTATAAATTAATATATTCCTTAATTAACCCACCATTAAGGTGGCATATTAAGTTGTTGGTAATTATTATTAATTTAATTAATTTAATTCAGAAAATTATATTATATATATTTATTTTATTAATTCCACCACTAACTCCCTTCTTTATTTTCCTCTCCATTAAAATTTTGAATTTCAAATTCCTAATTTTCTATTTAATTGGCTCCTCCTCCCTCGTTCTCACTTGATCAATCTTTGGTGAGAAGAGCCTAATCTCCAAGAGCTTCTTGTTGTAGAAAGGTGACTAGCCTCCGAGTCATCCAATGACAGCAAGTCGGCCTTCGTCAAGGCCATTACGACATTATCCACTCCTACAGTAAGATCCGCATCCCTTTATTTCTCGATCTCTCTTATAGATAATTTTCTTTTCAACTTTTGTCTTTATTTCATTGTTCCTTTTTAATCCAAGATCTTTTATTTTCATTCCAAATTTTTCATCATGAATCGATCCATCTCTGATTACCGACTTCACACCATTTTTTCGATCCCATTGCTCCACGTTCTACCTCATGCAATCTTCCAACTCCGACTATGCATGGTGGCTGAAGACTCGGATCCATCTTACATTTCACCGTATCCAAACCATTCACAATCGTTTTATTTTATTTTATATCTCTTTGACCAAGTTGTCATGCTTGAGTCAAGTTATATTCATTTTTTGCATGTTTACGGGAAATAAAAATTATTTTTCTATTTTTATAAAAAATACTGCTGCTACTACTTAAAAATAATAATAATAAGTTGTTGTTTGAAAAATTATTAAAAATAACAATAAAAAAATTCATGCAGCAAGTACCATCCTCCCCATCCGTATGTGGTGTCGATGCCCACCACTGCTCGATGCAACACCTCAACCGTCCATCTTTCACCATCCACATGAGCCCCCCTCCTCCAAACACTACTGTCGACACGCAACTCCACCAGATCTCCACCGTCTATCATAGGGTGTGTGTGTGTGTCTCCCCTCATCCTCCCCTATCGTCGCGACCGTCGTTCACCTCAACATGCCCCCCACGCATGTTCTCATCCGCCATTGAACCGTCCCCCTCCAAAGAAGAACTGCATCACTGTCGACACCTCTGGAGCTCTGTAAGATGCAACGCCTCTCCTCCATCAAAAAGCCTTCTCTGCTTGGAGCACACCTTCCCACTTTCTCAAGCTGCATCATGCAACCATCTGAATGGAGGAGAATTGGAGAGTGACACATGTCAGTTCGAAGAGCTGATATGTCGCTCCTAGAAAAATCAATATTTAATTGAAATTAAAAATTAAGAAGAAATAATAAAAGAGTCGAATAAAAAAATAGTCAACATAAAAGGTTCTCATCTAAATGAGATTTACAACTTTTACGAAGGACTGAAAACCAAAAGAAATCATCTGTACAAAAAAATTTGTGGCATCCTTACATATAAAAGACAGTATTTTATGTTTTGACATCTTAAAAAATATAAATAAAAAAAGACTAAATAAATATATAAAAAAATTTACATCTTAATCTATTTTTTGGATTTTTAACAATTAATGAAATAAAGAAATAAAATCGTCAAGATATATGTAGACACATACTTAAGGTGATTTATTTTCTTTGATTTTTGCCTCAATTTTTATTTGAATTTTTACATATCTTACTAAAACATGATGAAAGATAGTAAATACAAAATAAATAAAAAAAGGATTATTTTTGTACATGAAATAATATGGTCAAATTAGACAATATGTAATAGGGGACCAAAAACCAAGTTTCGCATACGAACTCTGATTTTTTTAAATTTATTCTCGTTTTGAAGGAAATTGAATGTATATTAATTCAAAAGTGAGTAGGGTCCATATGAGAATGTATGAGAGAAATATTCATATTTTAAGGATTTTAGTCTCAAACTAGGTTTTGGGATTGAATGGTCAATTTCATGTTAGTATTTTTGGTATTTTTCATTTATTAGTGTTAGTAATATGTATACTATAGAGTTGATTTTATTCAATTCTGAGTTAGTTAAAAAATATACAAATAGAGGAACTGTGGTATAATACATGTGATATTTACAAGTGGATTCAGGTTTCTTATTCAATGTTAATATGCATACTAAAATGCATATATTATCTCTAAGTGTGTGAATGGTAAGAATGCATAACAAATGGAGAAATTCAGCTAATTACTCAGAAGCGAAGCTTTATTTTTTACTTTTAGAGAGATGAATCACAAATTCATGAGGGAGTCATCCTCGACGTCCAATCCACTCCCTCTAGCAGGTGTGAGCAAGGTAAACACCCAACTTCCCCTATTATCCCGATGTCATTAGCCAACTTGCTCTTTGATTTCTACACTATTCTCTTCGCCTAAACTTCCTTGTCCATGCCAACCCCTAACCTCCAGTAAAGCCTAACTCCCTTGGCAATTGGCAGTGGTTGAAACCATCGCTTGGAAATAACCACCACCTTCCTTCCTCCTTCAAATTGGCCATCACCTCCTTTACGCAGGTGTTGGACAAGATTTTTAGTTGGTTTCAATTAGATGAATTATGAACAAGTCGTTGCAACCCAATCAAGTGTCAACAAAAATGTTTATTTTTATTTCTCAAGCCAAATAATTACAAAAATGTAGTAAGAGAATTTTCTATTTAATTTACACGTATAACAACATGATCGAACTTAGGGAGGTTATAGTCACGAGGGATATTCAAATAATTGAAAAAAATCAATTAAAAAAAGGAAATTTTAACGTACACTATGTTTAGTTTTTGTAGGATTTTTATCTTTTTTAATTTTTATGATTTTTTTATTTTTACTGGTTTTTAATTTTGTAAATATTAATTCTAAAAAAAAATTTCAAAGAAAATTTATACATGAAAGAAAATGCAATTTTTTGGATTTTCAAAAAATGATAAAAAAATGTCTAAAGAATTATTTTTATGTTTTTATGGTTTTTTATTATTTTTGTGATTTTTCAGGGATTTTTATATTTTTAGGTATTTCAAAATGAATAAAAAAGTAAAGCAAATAGTTAACAAACGTGATTGTTTTGCAATTTAATATTAGACATGAAAACAAAATTTTTTGAAATTATTTTTCCTAAAAACTAGAAGAAATTATCTACAATCAAGAAGTGAAATAACTATTTTAGGAATTTTCTACAATTTGTTATGATTTTTATAAGGATTTGTGTATTTTGCAATTTTTTGGGGGTTTTAACATAAATAATGCTAAAGTTCGCACAAAAAAATAAAATACAAAAAAGGAAGCTAATAATTTTTTAGAATTTTTAACCCAATACTTGAATTTTTATGATTTTTAAATTATAAACAGTGATAAATGTAAATTTTTTAATTTTTTTAATAGTAGCAAATGGCGATATAATACAATCTAAAAATTAGACCATGAAGAGAAACACAATAAGAACTGAATATGATTTTTGGTGAATTCATTGAGTAATAAAAATATTTATTTCAACAAAAAGAAGCATGCAAATCAAGTACGGACAAATAAGGATTGAAATGTAAACGTTTATAGCTTTTGCATGAAGAATTAACAAGAAATAAAAACGAGATGAAAAATGCAATTTACCCAAATAAAACGTGTCAAGCACATGCTTAGACTGGATTTTAGGTTTATTGCAATTTACAAAACCTCGATTGGAATTATTCTAATTTGCCCACATAAAACATTTAGGGGTCCTCTTTTGTTCTCGTTCCACAACCAAAGGTGAGGGGGATGCGACCGATGTCCCTCCCTCTTCCCCTCCAGCAGGTGCAAGCGATGGGGCTATAGGAGATGCATCGGGCATGCGGATCGATGGGCTAGCGTGTGGCGGCGAAAGTGATTATACAACAAGGTGGCAATAGCGCTTGGACAGTGTGTTGATGGAGGCAAGATTTCAAAAACTTCGGTGGAGCATATGGTTATTACATAAGGGAGTGGCTCAAGTCCTAGATGGGGGAGATGACGATCGAGATGGCAGTCATTTGGGCAGTGCTGGACTCATTGTTGTCAAGTAGAGGTGACGGTGTGCGGTCAGTTATCTTCGCATGGTCGGCGAACGATCGACGGCCTCTAGGTGCCGTGGATTCTCCATGTGGAGGAACAATGGTTCTAGAAGGCTGAGCTGCCAGTGGTGTGCAGAAGGGCACGACTGGTGGCATGATCAGGAATGAAGGTGATGCGGTGGTCACCTCCTGGATATTGGAGATGAGCAGTCGAAATGGCTCTGCAGGCTGGACGACAGCTGGCGGATGAGTGGGCAGACGGTGAGCGAAGGATGGGTGGCGCTGGTAGGAGTGCTGCTATCCCTAACTTTTTATATTTTTAAATATTTTTTAAACAGAAGTTGCAATATTTTTTTGACAAATAGTATTTTTTTTCTTTATTTTTATTATCGATGTTTTTTCTTTTTTTAAATAAACAACTTTAATTAATTTTTTTATACATATTCATGCAAAAAATAAGATAAATCGATTCGAGAACGACGGCTTGGTCCAAAGATTATTGACAAAAATGTGAATGGAAAAGTGGATTTGAGGAGGTAGATGGATGGATCTGGATCTCTAGCCAGCATGCATGATCAGAGATGTGTGGTTCTGTGAGGTAGAATGTGAAGCAATGAGATAGAGAAAATGATATGGATAATCGGATCTGATTTGGATAAAATCTAGATGATTGATTAAAAAAGATTAACTAAGATCTCGAATAAAAAATGACAATGAAATTAAAAATGCAAAAATTAAATGACGATTAACCTAGATTAAAAACAAGAAATAAATGGATCTCATCGTGAGAATGGATAATGTTGTAATGACCTTGACGAAGGCTGGCTCGCTGTCACGAGACAGTTCGGAGGCTAGGCACCTTTCTACAACAAGAAGCTCTTGGAGATTAGGCTCCTCTCACCAAAGATTGATCAAGTTGAAACGAGTGAGGAGGAACAAAATAAAGAGAGGAAAAAATTGAATTTCAATTTCCAATTTTTCAATGGAGAGGAAAAGAAGGGAGAAGGTTAATGGTGGATAAAATTATTTACATTATATACATAAGTAATTATTAAATAATTAATTAATTTCATAAATTTATTAAATTAAATAATAAATGCTAATTATTTAAATTTTATGGTGGTTATTTAAGGAAATCAACTATATACGTATACTATATGCATATGGTACATTATATACAATGTTAAATTAGGAAATTAGTTTATTATATGTTGTAATTTTTTATTTTTATTCTGAATAATTATCAAAAATATTTACAATTATTCACAAATACAAAATGTAAAAATATAAATATTTTTAAATATATATATATACAATTAATAAATAGTAAAATTGCAAAAACCATCCCAGAAATTTATCTTTCAAACTGTAGCTTCAAAAATTATGAAACCATTGTCATGTTAAAGATAACTAAATTTAGAATACGATGGAATCGATTTGATTCAATTCGAGTTCATATTGAGCTAGAATTGGTCTTTCAATTATCGCTTTACGGCTTTTTTTAAAGTGGTTACTTTTATTTTGTACATGGTTTTATTTTGCAAGTATTTTATTATTTAGAAAATATTTTTATTTACAACTTTTGTTTTGAAAATTATTTAGTTTGATGTCAAGTTATGAACTAATAAAATAGTGTAAGTTTTATACAAATATACATAGAATAAATGAAGATAGAAAAGTATTTACATTTTTTTATTTTTTCGATTAAAGACCCTATATTCCCCTACTTTATTCATGGTCGATAAGGCAATTCTTGACCTTCTCTCAGGGTTCGGGTCAACCTATGTCTATTATATACATACAGTCTTTTTATTTTTTTTAATTTTCTTTTTTTCCCTTTATTTCTTTACTTATTTTTTTAGGTTAAAATAATAACAAATGTACAATATTTACACACATATGGAAGCTAGTATGAATACATATTTATTAATATATACAGGTGTTTTATAAGGGATATTAAGCTAAAATAAAGGAATAAAGATGATGAAATGTATATTCATCATCCCCCTATGCTTTATCTTTGCTAATCCCTTAGCAAACACTTATTTGAAAAAATAAGTAAATAAAAGAAAAAGAAAGGAAACATAAATAAATAAAGATAATATTGAGTATTAAACTTATCTTCCTAAAATTGTAGTATGGACCTCTTTCAGACCTATGGATTATTATTGTGGGGAACCTTAATGGGAAATGGATTTAAAACCTAATAGCCTTCAAGTTCCATAAGACTCCTATTCAGGTTGCCTCAACAATCAGTTCAGAATAAGTCTACATATACAAATTCTTATGACTACGAATCTTTACTTGTACGGTGTAAGTGAATTATAGCTCCCCATCTCAAAAGTAATAAAGAAACAACCTCTCTCAACAAGGTAACTCTAGTCCTCCAATCTAGCAACTCTTTCCTCAAGGAGCAGGGATATTCCCTTCTGAGTTCAAGTACAACCAGCTCAAGAAGAGGAGATGGAGAATGGAATGGACAGTAACCAGTGTAGCTACTTATCCTTGGATCCATGACCAGTGTTTCCAAGTTATCCGCTGCAAGTTTACAAAAATTTGACTTTGAAGCTTTTTTTACTTGTACATATACTCCGGTAGGCATTTTACTTTTCAATTAGGCCTATCCACTTTTGGAGATTCTACATTTTTTTTCTTAATTTTTTCAAACATATACAAGGTGAAGCTTGTAAATAAGTTTTTCCCCTTGAGGACTATCCCTCTTTTAAAGCATTATTGCAACCCCACAACATCATGTCTTTAGACCTCAATGCCACTAGATCAAGTTGAGATCCATTACCCTCCCTGGAGGAAGACAGATATTCCCACCAGTTTTTACATACCCACATGTTATCTCAAGCCAAAAGATTCTGCCTCCTCACTACTAGAGTGGGATAAGTCTTGGTCTAGAAGAATCATGTATGTTGTTAAATATTCTACATAGACTACTCAAGATAACTTATGAACATAATCTTATGGACTCAAAGAATTAAGTTAATAGGACTTGAAAAGTCTTTAACTCCAGTTCTTATAAGATTCCTCTGAAATTAAGAGGATTAATGTCCAACTAAGCTCTATTCTTCAATTTTACTCTAGACTTAGATTAAATGTAAACATTATTGATGAGTCGTGATATCACTGTTTTAAATGATGTGAGCGATCATTTAAATTTATCATTTCATTGTATGTGGAATTCAGAATCAGTCAAGAAATAACCATAATAATTTATTCAATTTTTAATTGGCACGTTTTTATGTTTATTTTACCTGGGCAAGTCCTAAGGTCGAACTCAAGGAGGCAAAGGAACAACTTAGAATTTTGTTTATCAAAGTTCGTGCATGGTTTTCAAGATAATATTTTTTTAATGCAATTTTGGAATGAAAAATACAAATGAGGCTAATTTTAGGGACTAAACTCAATTTTTAATCAAACGATATCCAGAAATTGTGAAACTTGGCCGATATGTGAGTAATGATGAAATGAATACTGTAATTGTTTTGGAATTTTTGGATGCAAAATAAATAAAAACGAATTTATGGAGGTAAATGGTGTGGATTAAAATAAACAATTGTAATAAATATTAAACCTATTGATTTTCAAGGAATGAAATTACCCAAGATCTATCACTACGTGATTTATCTCAAAAAAATCCTAAACCTCAAAAATATGAGATTCAATACCTATTAAAAATTAAATATTGAAATATGCAAAAAAAATTTATAGAGCATACAAGCAAATGCAATTTTTGTTTATCACAATGTTAAAAACAACTAATTCTATGATCCACGGATTTTTGGTAGTTTTCAGAGCTATGAAAAATTGCTTATGGATTTTGAAGTACAAGTTGGGCAAAATATGCAATATATCACAAGAATATTAATCATTAATTAACCACAGAGAGTAAAAACACCAAGGATATGTCATACTATAGAGAATTAGTTGTAGAACATAATGTTAATTTTTAAATAATAAAGAGATACAATAATGTAGATCAAAATAAAGGGGGTACACAAGGGTCTCATTGCAAATTATAATAATTAAATTACAATAGAAAATGCAGTGGAAGGACTGAAACATAATTACCCAAACTCCTGCAGAAGTTTCTGCAAAAATTCCAAGTCATGTGCATAGCACATGTCTTTGGATTGTAGGAGTGCTCTTGGAAATAGGCTGAACTCCAAGAGTGATGATGTAAGAAGTCCCCTTTGGTGATTTAATGAACTGTGGGGGGTCTTGCATTTTTTCACCCCATGCACCTGGGGTCACGTGAGAAGACGTTCCCCCCAACGCACATGCGACACATGTAGTGGTGGTCTTGGGCAGGCGACCCGGTTGTAGGAGAGCAGAGGGCTGGAGTGTGCTCGGGGCTGCGTGGGCGGCAACGTCGGAGCTTCGCAATCACGGATAGGCTCCTGTGGTGTCTCCGGAGACGGTGGAGGCCCACAAAGACTTGGATGATATTGTTGTTGTGCACGAAGTGGAAGCATTGGCAGTGGAGCATTAGATGTTGTTGATGAACCTTGTTGCTGTTGTGTGTAACGGCAGGTGCAGTACGAGGGAGGGGTGGCATGAGATTAAATAGGGAGAGGACTTGGTCGGATCGGGAAGGCGGTGAGGGGAATAGAATGGGGATATCGACGATTGATTGAAGGATTGATTGAAGGAAGGTTGGGTTCGCAATATGATTAGTGTGGATGCCTGATGAGGAAGGTGTTCGAGAATGGGGATTTAACGAGGTTCGACAAAATCGATGGAATTGGGTTTGATTGGGAGGAGATTCGTGGAGGGGCGAAGGTCGGAAGAGGATGGTGGTGGCGCGATCTGTGAGCGGATCAGAGATGTGGGGTTCTAGGTGATGGCGAGCCATGATTTCCGAAGGTGGAAAAGGAGAAGGGGCAGGGGAGACGACTGGGGGGAGAGGGAGATGCACACATGCCGTCCGATCGGCCAAAAGATCGGACGACCCTAGTGTGGCCACATGGTTGTATTTATTTATTTATTTTTATATTTTTATTTTAAAATTTTTAATAAAACTACTTTAAAAAAAGATCAAAAGTGGGTGCCATGGGGTGGCTCATAGAGCGGCCCTGTCGCACCTCCAAAAAATTCGAAAATAAATTATAAAGATAAAAATAAATAAATATAAAATGACCTTGAATCAAAAAAGTTTCTTCACGAAAGATACTCATATCGATGATATCTACAACTTTTACGAAGTGATCAAAACCAAAATCGTTCAATTTTACAAAGTGATATTTTTGAGGTACTCCATGTACATAGAATACCTTGATTTTTGGATTTTATAATTTTTCCATTTTAAACCAGATAAAAGTATGGGAAAATATGATAAAATCAAAGATAAATATTTAAACATTATCTATGTTTTGGATTTTTTATTAAGTAAGAAAAAGAAGAAATAAAATAAAATGCGAGATGACAATTTTTGTATAGACGATTAGTGAAGACTTGGACTCAATTAGTTTCTTTGATTTCAAGCTCATTTTGGATTTGGGTTTTTACACATTTTAATCAAACTTTTATCAAAGAAAAAAATGAAAAATAAATAAAATAGAATTTTTTAATTATGTACATAAAATAATAGGACAAAATTAGGTAAAATACAAAATGTACAAAAGCGGCCCAAAACACAACTTTCACATACGAGCTCCGATTCACTTGAACTTGATCTTGTTTTGAAGATAATCGGATGTACATTAGTTCAAAAGTTAGTAGGATCAAATCGGATACTTGTGTGGAAGATATTAAAGGTTTAGTCCAGAATCTTGGAAATTTATTTTATGTTTTTAGTCTACTTATTTAGGTTAGTGATCTTTTTGTATTTTTCATTTATTCTTGTTAGTGATGTGTACATAGTGTTGTATTTTCAGGTCATTTGGTGTTAGCATGAATTAGTTAAAAATCAAGGAAGTTTGGCTATTTTACAGGTAATTTTGGATGGGATTTTTGGTGTATTATTTTATGTAATAATGAGTGATAAAATGCGATTCTTATCAAAATATGCATGAACACTAATTATGCAGAATAAATGAAGAAATGTCAATGAATTTTAGGGACTTGAGGTTAATTAGTAATTTTTAGAGTGATGAATCTGAGATTCATTATTCCCCTTATACTTAAACCATCCTCATTCATGAGCATCTAAAGAAATGCAATGAGGTGAAATGAGATTGCATTCCATACCAAGACCATGAGCTGAAGGTGAAAATGGGACTAGACCCGACCTTTGGATTATTAGTTTGGCAGAACTTCCTTGAGACTTAGGATTTTAAAATCAATAGCCTTCAAGTTATACACATCATTGTCACATTCTCAAACTAGAAATCATCTTAGATAAATCCTCCTCCCAATGCATACCCCATGAACATTGAATAAGCGACTCATGCATGTGAAAGGTTTTAGCTCATCTCATCCAGAATGCCGGACTACCATGCAAACCTCTTCTCCAGTAACTCGTCCTCGGGGAGTCGGGTATTTCCTTCTAAGGTCTGTCACAATGTGTTCACAATCAAAAAGAGGGAGAAATTAGAAGAAAGGGAAAGAACTGGAGGGTGACCAGTGTAGTCACCTATCCTTGTGAAGCTGGCCAGTATAGCCAAGTCTCCACCAAGATCTGCGGTTGACTTGAAGCTTGGACCTTTTGGTCAAATATTTATTTGGTAGTAGGCTTCTTTTTTTTGTTTGGATTTTTGGTTTCTCTTGCATGGATCTTGTTGTGCCCCTACATATATGGAATTTTTTTCCGTATATTTTTTGGGGTCATAGAAAAAATTGTACCTAGCCATCCATCCCTTTTCCTAAGCTTCATTTCAACCCGTACTCTGGTCTTTTGATGTCCACACTACCAAAAAAGAAACTCACACAGTCTTTCAACAACTCGTCTGAGTTGAGCTAAGCATAGTGTTAGAGTACAAATTAATTCCCTATTCTAGAGTCATACCCAGAATGAAGAGACCATGTTAGACACTAAGAGTCAAATGGTGCAAAGAGTCAAATGGTGCACATTGTCATGTGGAACTTGAAGAATTAAGTCAAAGACCTGAAGCTTCTAAAATTCTATTCTCGGTGAAGTTCCTCTAAAAATTAGGTGGATTAAGGTCAAGTCTAGACCACTCTCTGTTTCTGCTCATAACTCGATTTAGAACCCAAGGGCTTTTCACAAATGTAAATGCATGTAATGCTGGATGAAGTGCAGGTGTGTGAAATGCAGACGATTTTTTTGGATTTTTTTATTTTTGTGAATCTTTTGAGATTTTTTTAATGCAAGGATTTTTACTTTTTATGCAAAAATGAATAAGAAGCCATTTTTTTCAAAAAATTTGGTTGAACACATTCATCGTTAGTAACAAAAAAAATTTTTGTTTTTATATTTTGTTGTTTTTTTGTTGTTTTCCTGAAGATTTTACAAGTTAGTTACCCATCCTGTAAATACATATAGACTTACCAGAAAGTATGATCTATGGTAAAATATATACAAAGTATATATAAACACCCCCTATACTTAGCGAGTGTTGTGTCCTCAGAGCACAAGAAGCATAAAGAAGACATACCTCGGGCTAAGCGTAAGAGAGTGAAAAAGAATTTAAAAAAATAAAAGTCAGCCCACCCCTGTATACTTAGGCTGTGAACAATCTAAGTGTAAAAGAAGGGTGAAAAAATGAGGTGGATGTTGGAAGAAGTGGATGGATACATACAAGTGGCATCGAGTCCCCCCTATACTTGGGCTCTAGTCAACCTAAGTACGGAAGAAGGGTGGAAATGGAGTGATCGTGAGAAGGAGTTTTATGAGGAGAATGGTATATACATATGGCATCGGTCCCTCCTATACTTAGGCCTTGGCCTAAGTAGAGGAAGAAGATGTACAAGGAGAACGATGGGGTCGGGAAGGAGGGTAGCCGATGATTAAGACGGTTTTCAGTTGATCTTTTTTGTGAGCTTGTGGTGGGAGATCATAATGATAAAAAGGAGATGAAGCATAAGATTCCAAACCATTATTAGTGTTATCCTCAGAGAAATCATGCTGGAGAGTAGATGAAACATATGAATCAAATGAAAGTTAACCATCATCAGAGTTATCCTTAGAGGAATAATATTTGAAAGTGGAGGCACTCCAGATATTATTGTTCTTTAGTTGATTTAGTTGTTTTCTCAGAATTTATTCCTTCTTGGGATCAAGCGATTTGTACTCAAATGATGAATTCTTTGAATCACCAGTTTCAGTCAGCTCATAATTCCAAGATATTTAATGAGACAAGGAGAATCGACTTTGGATGAATAATAGTGAGGAATGGGAGTTGTCCATGAAGGATATGGTTAGATCCTCAAGTGCATCACGGAAGTGTGATCGTCGTATCGGATACGACGAAGAATGACTAGTCGTACTACTTGTTCTATGCAGCGGAAATTAAAATTTTTTCATGTGACGAAACCACATGATCCAAGAACACTTCTCGGATCGTGTCATTTAAACCACAAACAAGTATTAGGGTTACCTCTTGAAGCGTACTTGTGATCGAGTGTCTAAACGAAGAGACCTCCTATGTCAAGTCCGATCCGTCGGAGGAGACGCTTGTGAGCGCGGGGATGAATCGCGTGCTTCTCGTAAACCATGTTGATGATCCAAGCAGCAGATCTCCTGATCTCGACACACGAGATCCGACATCTTCTTCACGAGCAGGGCACGCCGAAGTAGACGGAGATGCACGAGCAAACCATCGGGCAGCATAACGACGGCACCGCAATGATGGAGAACCTCTCTAGGGCATCCATGGTGGACGGCCACATGAGAGGGAGATAGAGAGTAGGCGTGTGAAGAGAAAGAGAGAGAGAGAGAGAGAGAGAGAGACTTGTTGTCTCACTTATGTGTAAAGAAGAGCAAAAGGGTACATCTCCTTTTATATTATTTTGGGATCCATGGATCTCGATCCATGGGACAACACAAATCCAATGATTCTCATTGATTGTGTTTATTTCAATGGCTAAGATTTATGTTGGTAAAAACCAACAACAATTAATTCAATAAAAATCAAATATATATTAAATATAATTTGATTTATATCAAATCAATCCTCATTTAAGAAATAGGAAAGGAGGAAAGCCTCCTTCCATAAGGAGGGTGGACGACCACCACATTCCTTATGGGAATTGTGGTCGTCCACTCTTCCTATATGGAAGGTGGATGCCCTTTTTCCTATTACATGAGATTACATTATCTCTTGATTCTCTCCTATATTTGCAACAACTTTTGTTGCAAATTATTTCACAAAAATAAATACAATTTATTTTGTGAACATTGCAATCATGTCATTGGAAATTTGTGAATCACATTCACAACTCAAAATAAAATGTAAATTACATTTTTAATTTAATGTCCAATGTGAATCCAATTCCCGTTACATTTAATTAGCAAATGTAAATTACAAACATCTCTCTCTTATTATAAATCACATTTATAATATATATGATTAATATGGATATTGTTATCCACATTATTCATATCCATGATAATTAAATCACATTTAATCATCTTGGATTTCTATTCTCTTGTGTCCAAATACTATGAATCACATTCAGATTATTTACATCTTTGGTAATTAAATCACATTTAATTATCTTAGATAACTCTCGTTATAATATGAATCAAATTCATATTACTCATGGTAATTAAATCACATTTAATTATCCATTTTCTCAATGCTTGGATATATATTATCAACAATGAAATTATCCTGAATCCATTCAAGGATAATGCGCTTTCTCCACGGATACTTGGAGATAATGACAGGGCGATTGTATTGTTCCACGTATAGTGACTTGGATATCGAGATCATATCTCAAATCCAGATCGCGGGCCTCCCATAGATGCTTGATTAAATCAAGACCGCAAATCTAATCTTCTCATTACATCTGAATCATATTCAGATCAATGTCCAACATTTGGACTAAGATCAGATTACTTCTCTACCGAGAGGAGTCACTAAAATCCAAACCCGTTTCATCACTCCCTAGGAATGGAAGCGTCATGGTTATACAATAGTTTATGATCACATCACCCTCAGGTATTCCCAATACCTGTACATACTGAATACTGGAAGACTCAGAATAAACCCGAAGTATTGGATCAACTTTATATTGTCTACTCCATGGTTTTATCAGTAAGTTTCTCATTCGATCATTGAAAGTTAATATTGATCATATACTTTCCAAAAGCATATATCATACCTAGGTCTTGATCATATACTTTCCAAAAGTATATATCAAACCTACAAATTCAGTCAAGCTTCCAAAGCGAGACGACCGTGCACGGAATTTGATTCTTCCTAATATCTCATGAGTGAGCTCATGTCTTCCAATTCAATGAATGAACCTGTATGATCCCTTTGAGAGATCGTATTATTCATATGCCCTTATATGCACACCAGCGCGCCGGTGTATAGACCTTGGTTAGGTCATCAACCTATTGGTCTGCCAAATGCACATATTCAGACAAAATAGTAACACATCTGTCTCCGGTCAGAGGATGCGTGCCTGTATCATGATAGCATATGATATAGGACTTTGGTTATCTCTAAGTCAACTCTTTGACCTAACTAATCTGACACCTCTGAATCTCTATTCCTATGCAGAGGACCTGCATCAAGAGGTCAGTCAGATATCAGCCTTTAGAGATAAGGATTGCCATCTCCTACTTAGGCTGGAGATCATCTCTCAACAATCATTTGACGGTGCTTAATGAGTCCTCAATCTAACTCTTTAGATATTCATCCAGGCACCAGCCTCTATGATTCAACAGTTGAATCAACAGTTGTATGATCATCAAGATGGCCATGGTACATAACCCTAATTGTACTAAGGGACCTATTATAAAAATTATTTATTCTTCATTTCAGATCAGGGAATGATATTTGCAATAACATTTATTGCATAATGGCTCGTCATGGGCTCGCATGTCCAACAATCTCCCACTAGCCCAAAGAGCCATTAATGGGCTAATCATTTAAACCCACACTCATGTGACAATCATAGGCTATTTAGAAAATAGCTAGGTAAGTTGATCAGTCACTCTGTTCCCACGAGACTACGCCAAGTCCTTTTACGGCACTTGCATATCCCCAGTAATAGTGCTCGCATCTAATGCGAATGTTGCATCTTATGCAACCAATACTCAATCTTGTTAGTTATAGTGTCCTTGACACTACAGCTTAACAATTATCATAACCAGTATTTCCATAATCCTTATTAGAATACCCTTATTCCTGGAGATCTTTATCTCATATGGTATCCACAGTGAAGACCTTTTAGATCTCTATCTATAAAGTCTTAAGTTTTCAATGATAAGACTTTGAGATCACTATCTCAAAAATCTTGTCCTCTTTGAAGATATTGTTATTACTGCAATCAAATGTTTTATCTCCATAGTAGGATTAGTAACACTTTACTACTCCCACTACATGGCAGATATCTGGCTTTTGTACACATCTAGCATACACTCAGGTTCTCGTAACTGATGCACAAGTACAAGCAGTTCTAGCTTTCACTTCCTCAACTCTTTGAGGTGCTATCCCTTTAGATTGGTCAGTACCATATCTTAATAGATGGAAGCCTTTTTTTGGAATTTCCAAGAATGGAATATATCCAAGGTGTACTAGAAAATGTGACAGTCCCAATACACTCTTCTCTATGCTTCTGAACATCTTCAGAACTAAGATCCAAGAGGTATTCTTGAGATCATATCTTAAATTATGGAACAACCAGATTATAAAAACTCTTATTATCATCCTTATATCATTCTAAATGATTAGGATATTATCTACATTTAGCACGATGAACACAAAGGCACTCCCACTAAGCTTCACATGGCTCATCAAGATTCTATCTGGAATCATAACATTTATGATTTCATCAAATCTTATGGCCCAACTTCAAGAAGCTTATTTGAGTCCACGGATGGAGTTTCTTCAACTTGCACACCTTGCTTTCCTCAACCATGAAGCCCTGGGGCTACTTCATGTGAATATCCTCAGAGAGGTATTCATAGAGGAATGCAATATCGACTTACATCTTGAAGATGCAATAGTCAAGTTGTGTGGCTAAGGTTAGCAATATTCTGATGGTTTTAAGCATGGTCACCGAAGAGAAAGTCTTATTGCAAGCAATGTATTCTCTTCCGGCGTGTAGCTCATGGCTACGAACTGTGCTTTGAAGGTCTCTACCTTCTCATCAGGTTCCCTTTCTCTTGAAGATCCATTTACACCTTTACAGGTCTTGCCCATATAGGTGGATCCTCAAGGGTCCATATACAACACTTATATATGAAGTCTACATTAGACTTTTATTACTAACATCCATCTATCCATGCTATGATCTTCAGAAGCTTCATCACATGAATTTTGATCATTGTCAGATTTCTCTGACACATGGAATCCATCCTCAAACTCATTTGAAGAGGTATTAGTGTTTCATCTTTAATTGTCCTTTTAGTTTCCAATTTCAGGAGCCCCATTATCTTCTCAAGATTAAATGAGTTCCTACACTTGATTTTCATCTTGATTCTCAAGAGTCTCGACCTCTAAGAATCACATTCTCAGAGATGAGATATTTTAAGAATCTCACGGTCATAAAGCAGGTATCCAATACCATCATTTATTTTCCTAATGAAGCAGCACTCTCAAGTGCTAGATTCCAGTATGCATGGAACCTTATTAAGGATATACATTGTAGTCTATACTACACATATATACTTAGAAACTAAGAGACAATTATGCTAAAATTCATCATTGATAAGATCATGTCACACACGATCCAATTGTATCTCCCTATAACTCTATTGAGCTAAGGTGTGTTAGGAGGATCGAGATAGAAACGATATTCATATCTCCACAAGGTATCCTTTGAATTCATCTAACAGGTACAAGCTACCTAGATAAGATACAATTCATTTTATCTTCCTTCGAACTTTGGTTGTAAACCAAAAAGATGAAATCTTTGAACATTTCAAAGGTTCCTTTAGGTGAAGAGAAGAAATCTCATATCATACATGATCATCAATAGATATCACATATCCATAATGTTTACTATGATACAGATGATCCACATACATCAATATGTATGAGATCTTGAATACCTTGACATCTTAAACCATTCCCAAAGAAGGGTGTATTGGACATTTTACTTTGAATACAATATTCATAAGTATGTAAGTTTTGAAATTTTAGACATTCTAAAGTTTCATTTCTCACTATTCTATTGATCAAATCAATAGACAAATGTCCAAGGCTTGATGCTAGATCATTGTCAAATGATCTTCATCCTCCTATTGATCTTATAAAGGTTTTGCTTTTCAGTATTAGAAATCTTAATGAACCATTCATTAATTTTCTAATTTTGTGGAGTCCACTAGATGTTAGATTACTATATGAAATATGTCTATCATAACTCTTTATGATAGTTCTATCTCAGAATTCATGTTTATTTCCAACATTTAGAAACAAACAATGAGTATATTCTTATATCTAGGTCATAGAGACATTCTCTAAGACTAAGGTCTCCCACTGAAATTAACAAGTCTATCAATCCAACAGAGATTGTTGCAACAATTGCATCAATATCCATGTGGCTATAAACCTTAAGATCAAATTTTCTAGTCTTCTAAACATATTCAACCTATTGTAAGTGTTGTTAGAAGATTGAGATACAATTATTATACTTTATCTTATCAAATAAGTAAGTCAAAGTTAATGATTATATGTAGATTATTCTAATGCTCTATCTGAGTCCTTCTCTAAGGGTTCTAGACAGACTTGACAGTCAAACTATCAACACATCAATTTATTGTAGTATTGGCATTCATCCAACTCTTTGGATGTCATATGGAAGTCACATAAGTACAGTCAACTCCTTGACTTTCCTTCTTGCTTGGGTCCAACCCATGCTTCCACTATGCTCCCTTTATCTATAAACAAGCATTGCTTAAGACTAAGTATCTCTTACGTTAAATTCAATGCTTCATTAAATTCATACAATATGAATATTATGAATCTTCATGAATGACTAGAGTATACATAGTAGAACGATGACACTCATCGTATCTACATCCATCTAAACTCTTGAAATATTGGTTCAGGTAGGTATTCAAACATTTTGAATACATCATATCTTATAGAGCTACCATTCTGCATGATGCAGTGAACCATCTCATTCATGATAAATGTCAAGAGAACATATGTATGCCAGAATATCTTCATTGTTTTTATAAGGATTATTTGACAATTGTGATCATTATCGACATGTCACTTCCAAAGTACATTCGATAAGAGATCAAGACTACAGAGACATACAAACCCTAGGGTTGTAGTCCTATTATCTATTTAATTGTCATTCCTCATTATTATGAGGAAACTTGCACATTGCAATCACATACATTATGTGTCCAACTGCAAGTACAATATCTGGATCATGAGTCCAATCCATGATATTTTACTGGTTATCATTGAGTATAACATTGAGTGGGTTTAATGAAGGATTATCTGAAATAAGAAATTTGCATAAGTGTATATATTTATTTACATACATATTTTACTTTGATTTAGGAATTTCTATATCAAAGTTGTCTTGCCTTGTCAACACTGAAAGTTCATTCCCTTAATCGCCTTCAATGTAAGAGATATACTTACCATTATATCTCAAGCAAGATCTGGGGTCTCCTTCCTTATCTTTGTTGCATCCCAATAATATGAGAACCTACAACTCGGATAAAAAGAAGCAGGAACATATTCCGCCTTGCAAGTCCAACTTGCATCTCCCAATTCGGTCTTTAACACCCGGGCCCACCACCCCTAAGGCAATGTTGACCCGTCATTGATTGAACCAACCATCAACAAGAATACAACTCGCTATGCGCAATCCAATATCGCTCCAATAATATGAGGATCCGATATTGGGGTCACTACGCATACGTCCTTACTCTTTCGAGAAGCGAAGAGCCTGATCCAGATGCACTTGCATACAGGAGATGTCACTTCGGACAGGCGTCTCCTAATACAATCCCTGGCGACGGAACCCTCCGCCTTGACGGGAGACCATGGATGTCACTTATGTGATCCTCCATATCATATTCAAATTCTAATTAATCATTATGAATCATTTTCATTATGATTAATTATTCCAAGGGAAATAACATCTCTATTCATAATAGAGTGTTTTAATTTTAATTGGATTCCAATTAATCTAATCATATTAAATTAATGATTCAGTTAATATCCAACAAACATTTCATTGTTACTTGAATTATGGTATTATCTCAAATACGTATTTTTTCGAATTTTAAAAATTAGAAATACATCATGATTTCTTAAGCATTATACTAACCCTACCCGCTGTCATGGCCAGTATCAACGAGAGTGGGACGGACCACATACAATGCAACCCGCAACCCCAATGCTCTCCGACTAGACACCATGTCCACCTCGGGAAAGGATAATGCAAAATAGATCATTTTGTACTTGAGATGATCATCGGTTCTTCAACCGAAATTATACCATATAATAATAATCAAAACAATTTTGATTAATATTTCAATGAAATTTGCTAAACAAATCCCAATTCCTATTCAAGCAACAAATTTGTTGGAATGTAGATCATGTAGATCATGTAACCAATTAGTGATCTAGATCACATCTAATCAATTATTGGTTAAGGCAATGTCATTTAAGGAAATAATTATCATAAAATATTTATCAAATATTTATGCACAATTATTACAGGAAATTAAACATTTTAATTTCACTAAGTGATTAAATGACAATCACTAGGTTCTTGATTAGGAAAGTATTTTCAGTAGTGACTCTCACTTAATAAAAATATCATATCTCAATCAATTTAAATCCAAATTAAGCAAAATAAATTTCTAAAGTTTGCTAACTTGATTTACAACAGAACCCAAGTGATTTACATGCATTTCAAGGCGTTTCAAATCCGCAATTAACATCTTAATTACGTCATGATCCGCAGTCCCCGAAACAGTGGATACATGTTCACTAAAATGAGCATAACTTGAGAAAACAGAATCGAAATCACGCAAACTCAGATTCTATGATTTCCTTATTTAATGGATAACAAAATCCAATTATTATTTTAGTGTTTAAACAATTTAAACATTGCCTAAATTAATCATCAAATAGAGATGCGAAAATGAAATGCGGGAAAACTTTCGCAAATCCTAACGAACCCAAGTCGTCCTCGGTTAATGGATCGTATCCAAAACCACCAACCTAAGGCTCTGATACCACTTGAAGAATATGGTTAGATCCTCAAGCGCATCATGGACGCCCGATCGTCGTATCGGATACGACGAAGAAGGACTAGTCATACTAGTTATTCTATGCAGCGGAAATTAAATTTTTTTTCATTTGACGAAACCACATGAAGAACACTTCTCGGATCGTTTCATCTAACTACAAAGAAGTATTAGGGTTACCTCTTGAAGCGTGGTTGTGATCGAGTCTGTAAATGAAGAGACCTCCTGTCTCAAGTCCGATCCGTCGGAGGAGACGCTTGCGAGCGCGGGGATGAATCGAGGGCTTCTCGCAATCCATGTTGATGATCCAAGCGGTGGATCTCCTGATCTCGACACACGAGAACCGACGTCTTCTTCATGTGCAGGGCACACCGAAGTAGACGGAGATCCACGAGCAAACCATCGGGCAGCATAACGACGACGACGCAAGGATGGAGAACCTCTCTAGGGCATCCATGGTGGACGGCCACATGGGAGGGAGATAGAGAGTATGTGTGTGAAGAGAAAGAGAGAGAGAGAGAGAGAGAGAGAGAGACTTGCTGCCTTACTTATGTGTAAAGAAGAGCAAAGGGGTACCTCTTCTTTTATATTATTTTGGGATCCATGGATCTCAATCCATGGGACAACACAAATCCAATGGTTCTCATTGATTGTGTTTCTTTCAATGGCTAAGATTTATGTTGGTAAAAACCAACAACAATTAATTCAATAAAAATCAAATATATATTAAATATAATTTGATTTATATCAAATCAATCCTCATTGAAGAAATAGGAAAGGAGGAAAGCCTCCTTCCATAAGGAGGGTGGACGGCCACCACATTCCATATGGGAATTGTGGCCGTCCACTCTTCCTATATGGAAGGTGGATGCCCTTTTTCCTATTACATGAGATTACATTATCTCATGATTCTCTCCAATATTTGCAACAACTTTTGTTGCAAATTATTTCACAAAAATAAATCCAATTTATTTTGTGAACATTGCAATCATGCCATTGGAAATTTGTGAATCACATTCACAACCCAAAATAAAATGTAAATTACATTTTTAATTTAATGTCCAATGTGAATCCAATTCACATTAACATTTAATTAAAAATTTAAATTACAAACATCTCTCTCTTATTATAAATCACATTTATAATATATATGATTAATATGGATATTGATATCCACATTATTCATATCCATGATAATTAAATCACATTTAATCATCTTGGATTTCTATTCTCTTGTGTCCAAATAATATAAATCACATTCACATTATTTACATCTTTGATAATTAAATCACATTTAATTATCTTAGATAACTCTCTTTATAATATGAATCAAATTCATATTACTCATGGTAATTAAATCACATTTAATTATCCATTTTCTCAATGCTTGGATATATATTATCAACAATGAAATTATCCTGAACCCATTCAAGGATAATGCGCTTTCTCTGCGGATACTTGGAGATAAGGACAGGGGGATTCTATTGTTCCACGTATAGTGACTTGGATATTGAGAACATATCTCAAATATAGATCGTGGGCCTCCCATAGATGCTTGATTAAATCAAGACCGCAAATCTAATCTTCTCATTGCATCTGAATCATATTCAGATCAATGTCCAACATTTGGACTAAGATCAGATTACTTCTCTACCGAGAGGAGTACTAAAATCCAAACCCATTTCATCACTCCCTAGGAATGGAAGCGTCATGGTTATACAATCGTTTATGATCACATCACCCTCAGGTATTTCAAATACCTATACATACTGCATAGTGGAAGACACAGAATAAACCTGAAGTATTGGATCAACTTTATATTGTCTACTCCACGGTTTTATCAGTAAGTTTCTCATTCGATCATTGGGAGTTGATATTGATCATATACTTTCTAAAAGTATATATCAAACCTACAAATTCAGTCACGCTTCCAAAGCGAGACGACCGTGCATGGAATTTGATTCTTCCCAAAATCTCATGAGTGAGCTCATGTCTTCCGGTTCAATGAATGAACATGTATAATCCCTTTGAGAGATCGTATTACTCGTATGCCCTTATATGCACACCAGCGCGCCGATGTATAGACCTTGGTTATGTCATCAACATATTGGTCTGCCAAATGCACATATTCAGAGATATAGCAAAACATATGTCTCCTGTCAGAGGATGCGTGTCTGTATCGTGACAGCATACGATATAGGACTTTGGTTATCTCGATCTCGTTAAGTCAACTCTTTGACCTAACTAATCTGACACCTCCGAATCTCTATTCCTATGCAGAGGACCTCCATCAAGAGGTCAGTCAGATATCAGCCTTTAGAGATAAGGATTGCCATCTCTTACTCAGGCTGGATATCATCTCTCAACAATCTTTTGACGGTGCTTGATGAGTCCTCAATCTAGATCTTTAGATATTCATCCAAGCACCAGCCTCTATGATTCAACAGTTGAATCAACAGCTGTATGATCATCAAGATGGCCATGGTGCATAACCCTAATTGTACTAAGGGACCTATTATGCAAATTATTTATTCTTCATTTCAGATCAAGGAATGATATTTGCAATAACATTTATTGCATACTGGCTCGCCGTGGGCTCACATGTCCAACAGTCCAATAGGAATCGTCCTTGTGTAGATAGAGTTTTAGAACTACCTAATAAACCTCACTCATGTAGATTACCCTTTCCGGACCTGATGAGGAATCATCAGACGATTCCTTTTTCAGAATGTCAAAAGTGACTTTCTTTTTAGATGAAGGAGCAGGCATGTTTCGTGTTGTCTATGAAGGAGCTGGTCCTGGGAGTAAGGTGTTGATTTGAGTTTCCAGATGAATAACCATTGAAATATTCCTCATTGGTCAGTGCACAACCCGCGTATTTGTTCTTAGTTGTCTTAATGTTGGTGCACTCTTGAGTTGGATTGAATTGGTCAAGGTAGTCAGAGAAGGTTTTGGCCGACTCAGGGTGATCCCATGCATATGTCTTAGGATTATATAAGAAGTCATATATTCAATTTTCCATGGTGAGAGCAACGGGAAATGGAACATTGGGGAGAGGATCTGCATATTAGTTCTCAATTGACTTGATGTTGGTGCATTCCTGTGTCAGGTTGATTTGACCAAAATGATCAGAGGATATTTCCGCTGACTCAGGATGTATCCATGCATATGTCTCATGATCATATGAGAAGTCATTTCCCATGGTGAGAGAAGTGGGAAATGAAACAGTGGGGAGAGTCTCTACACCAATAGTCTCCTCAGCAGTCGTTATCTTCGGTGTAGCAGTGGGGTAGGGCTCATCTACCGCTTGGTGGATACAGTTGTCGATGGCTTTGTGGGTTGCCTCAGAAAATCATGGTTCCTCAAAGATTGGGTGAGATCAAAGTGCTCCCAATGTTGTAAAATTGATTTTTCGAGTCTCACACTCAATAATTGCCTTAGACAATGCTAAGAATGGCCTTCTAAGAATAATTGGATACTGGATAAATCTCCTTGATGCTCAATATCAATGATCATAAACTCCACTTTGAATGGAGCACCTTGGAATGTAATGATGACTGAAATTGTTACTCTCGATCGCTTTATAGATCGATCAGCTAGTTGAATGATCTCTCTAATTTTTTGATAGATCCGAGTTTGAGCATGTCAAAAATAAAGGTCAGGAGGATATTAAACATGGGTAAATATGGTGTCTTTGATTCCACAGTCAAATATGGGCAACCGCTTCACTATGCAGCTCTTGGTTTTTTCTCCTCAACACCAAGGAGGAGGCCATTGACAAGATATGTTTACAATCTTTTTTCTCATCCTGCCTGACTTTTTCATCATCAATTTTCTCATTACAAATCCTTTAAGGTTGGGAAAGTGTTCAATGGCCTGTATTAAGTGAAGTTCAAAAATCAATCTCTTCTCTAGTGCTTCCTGTAAAGCAGGATCCAAATTCCTCGAATCCTCTTTAGTTTCTATTTTTATGTTTTTTTCCAATTTTCCGATTTTTTAGTGTTTTTTAATATTTCAATTTTTTGTATAGTTGTGTGGTGTGGTGATGTGGTGCTTTTCATAGATGATGAGGGGTTTCGATTTGCCAAGTAAGAGTTAGAATCAAGTCACCCCTAGGGGAGTAATATGCAGAGTTGTCGTTGTCAGATTTGTCCCTAGGGTGAACATAATCTATGGGATTCTGAATATCCTCATGGTTCTCAACATTAGAGTCAATCATTTCATTCTCCACTTTCATATCCGAGTTTCCATAAAATGAAATTAGTCAGTCAGTGAAATTTCTAAATTTTCCTCCATTAATTCATATCTCTTACTTATCTCGAAATATTATCATCTAAAGAATTTTCAGAATCAATCATGTGAGAAGTCTCTAAGGTCTCTCATTTTTCAATTTGAGATCCATTTATTTCATCTTCCATTTTCCTGTATGAGCTGGGAGAATATTCTCTTGGAACATCCAATATATGATCGTTATTTTCCGAAAATTTATCTTCAAAAATCATGGAAGGAGTCTGCTCAGTGGAAGGATTTTGTTGGAATCTGTAGGTCTCATACTCAGCATACTTTGACTCCAACATGCAATGTGGATTTGAGTAAAGTCTACTTCTATGGTCATGATCTGCCATATCCTCAAACAATGGCATCATACAGGGATCATGTGTGTCGATATCTTCAGTCTGTTCCTCTATATGTGTAGGTTGTCCGAAAGAGTGCTATTCTGGTTGATCAATAGAGATTTGATAGTTAGGGTCAATCCAGTATGGTTGATCATTAGGTGAGGACCTATCCTTATGATTTGATCGAGCCATCATATTATTTCGTAAGGTCCAGTCTAGGTGTATTTTTGTGAATTATGGACCTGTCCAACCAAGATCATGAGTAAAGAATGAAGACGGATGGGTTTGGTGTTTCGGCTAGTCATGTGTCTCAAAAGTGATTTCATCTTAAAATGGTTCACCATTTTCAGTGAGAAATCGAAAATAAGATGGTTCAGTCCAGTATGGCAGTTGATCATGTGTGGTCACAGGTGATGGAGGTGAAAAATATGATGATGATGGGTTGACTTTGATCGGATTCGACTAGAATGTTTTGGAATTTATCGAGTGGGATGGATTCATCCAAGAATGACAGTCTCCCGCAAATGTTGGAGCATTCTTGACAAAAGAGGCTTTAGTTGATTTGGGTGTAACCGATACAAATTCATTTTCATAGTATAGATCAAATGGGTACTCGAACCATTGTCTCATCTTTGTCAAAGGAGGTTTATGATAAATTGACATGGTTGATCTCGGTGCAAGTGCACAGGATATTCACAAGAGGAAATCAAAAAAAAATTTATATCAAGGAGAGTGATGGCACATGTGTGCGGTTTTTTATATTCAAATTCAGTTCTCACACACCAATGCAAATGCAATACAAACCCAAATTTCACCAACTCACACAAGGAAGACGCAAGAGTGCGGCAATTATCTTTTCAATTTTAGTTGGTAATAAATTCAATGGAAAATATTTAGTGAGTTGTTAGGTGCCAAAACTTTTCTCAAAGACTGGCTCGAATTCTTACGACTAGTTGCATCCACTTTTAGCCAGTATAGGTGTAAGTACAGACCATGAAACGACTACTCGTGTTACTTAAGGATGGAGCTTTACGCAATGTCCTTTAAACCACCTACTCGGCTAAGGAAATCCAGACCGTTTTACCGGCTACTCGTAGATCCTCACTGAGAAGTAGATAATCATTTTTATAGAATTACTGGTCTGAATGAATATTCCAAAGTTGGGCTCTAACCTTAAGCATCGTCTCTCACTCACTCAGAAAAATAAATGAATCCAAGGTCGGTATTGCTCTCCTGCAAAAATTCTTGTTTTTTTGGTTAACTAAAATCGACCTTCTTTAACATTCCCAATTTTAATTAGGCGATCACTTAAAAAAATAGGTGAGCACAAATACATGTCTATCGTCCAGTCTCAATTTCCTTTAAAGCTTTTGTGACAAAATTTGAGGGAGAAATTCGAGAAAAGCTGATGCACGTGAAAACGATGATGTATGCTCAGTAGAAGACTTACAGTGATTCCTCGCAATCTCCATGTGGGATTCAGTACAAGAATTTAAAAATTAATATATATGAATGTTCTATTAGCCATGAAGAATTGAGTTGAAATTTGATTAAATTGAACGATCTAATGTGTGTCTCAATTAAAGTGCAGTGTGGTCCTAGATTCTACAAGCACAATCAGAAAATCCTAGAAGCTCTAATAGTCGTATGTGTAGGTTTATCCTAAGCACCACTCAAGTCGGTCCCCACCATCACTAGAGAGTGAAACAGGCCACGACACACCACAGAAAAAGTTCAAGGACTTTTTACACTCGCGAGTCCAAACGGACATCGCTGTAAATAAGCAATTAATTACAAAATTGAAAGTTGCAGGAAAACTATATCCTAGACTCTATGCTCTCTCACGACTCGACTCGATCTTAAATTTAATGTCTCTTTTCAGAAGTCGGTGAAGATGCATCTGTTTTTGAAAACCGCTCCACGTACGCCACGTACCTCGCACAAAAAAATAAGAGAGAGATTGTTAGAGAGTGACACAAAAAATAAAAAAATAAGGACAGAAAATAAATGCGAAAAAATGGAAAATGTACAATGGCACGTTTGCGGATCAGACTACCCGAATGTATGGAAGACAGAGCACTATTTTTTATACAAAAATCTAAGCTATTTGCCTCCCCAGCAATGGCACCATTTGACGAGTCATGAAAACCCTACTTTAAATGATGTGAATTATCGTTTAAATTTATCATTTCATTGTTGGTGATAATTCAGAAATAGTCAAGAAATAACCACAATAATTTATTCAATTTTTAATCAGCATCGTTTTATGTTTATTTTGCTTGGGCAAGTCCCAAGGTCAAACTCAAGGAGGCAAAGGAACAACCTACAATTTTTCTATCAAAGTTGTGCATGGTTTTCAAGACTTTATTTTTTATTTATAATGCAATTTTGGAATGCAAAATACAAACGAGGCCAATTATAGGACTAATAATCAATTTTTAATCAAACGATGTCTGAAAATTGTGAAACTTGGTCGATATGTGAATAATGATGAAATAAATACACTATAATCTTTTTGGAATGTTTGTATGCAAAATAAATAAATAACCAATTTGTAGAGGCAAATGGTGTAAATTTCAACAATCAATTGTAATAAATATTAAACCTATTGATTTTCAAGGAATAAAATTCTCAAAATCTATCACTAGGTGATTTATCTTAGAAAAATCCTAAACCTAAAAATATGGGATTTAATACCTATTAAAAATTAAATATTTAAATATGCAAAATGATTTTTAGAGATCAAATCAAACATGCAAATGTAATTCTTTTTTAGCATGATGTTAAAAATAACTAATTCTATGATCTGCAAATTTTTGGCAATTTTCAGAGGTATGGCTAATTGCTTATATATTGTGAGGCACAAGCTGGGCAAAATATGCAATTTATCACAAGAATATTAATTATTAATTAACCACAAAGAGTAAAAACATCAAGCATATTCCATACTATAGAGAATTAGTTGTAGAACATAATGTTAATTTTTAAATAATAAAAAGATGTAATAATGTAGATCAAAATAAAGGGGGAACACAGAGGTCTCAATGCAAATTAAAATAATTAAATTACAATAGAAAATTTAGTGGAAGGACTAAAATGTAATTACCTAAACTCCTGGGGAAGTTTCTGCAAAAATTCTAAGGGTCACATACGCAGCACGTGCCCTTGGATGGCGGGGGTGCTCTTGGAAATAGGCCAAACTCCAGCGATGATGATGCAAGAAGTCCCCTCTGGTTATTTAACGAACGGTGGGGGGTTCTCTTGAAGCTTTTTCACCCCATGCACCTATGGTCATGTGAGGAGATGTCCCCCAACGCATGTGCGACACACGTGGTGGGGGTCTCGGGCAGTCGACCCAGCGGTAGGTGAGAAAAAGGTTGGAGTGTGCTCGAAGCTATGCAGGCGGTGACATCGGAGCTTCGTAGTAATGGATGGGCTCCTTCGGCGGCTCTGGAGATGGCGACTAGTGTGGAGACGGTGGAGGCCTGTAGAGGTTTGGCTGATACTACTATTGTGCGTGAAGCGAAAGTGTTGGCGATGGAGCCTTGGCTGTTGTTGATGAACCTTGTTGATGATGACAATTCCTGGCACCAATCAGGAGGTGTTGGCAAAGCAAGTGGCTCAACAACACAGGGATCGGAGTAAGGCAATCATGACTGCGATTGCAACGAGGTGGGCGACCTCGGATCACGCCGCAGTACTGGAGGGATACTACATCGGGGAAGTAGAGGCTGAGATAAGTTGTCACTAATGCTCAGGCTCTTATCCCCCTCATGCTATGTGTATCGACGGATGGAGTACGAGGTAGGGACTGTACAAGATTAAATAGGGAGAGGAGTTCATCGGATCGAGAAGGCGACGAGGGAAATAGAATGGGGATATCAATGATTGATTGAAGGAAGATCGGGATGGCAATCTGATGGGGTTTTGATTGATGCAAGAAGGGTGTATTCTTGATGAGTAAGGTTGCCGAGAATAAAGATTTGACGAGCTTCGATGAAATCAATGGAATTGCGTTCGATTGGGAGAAGATTCGCGGAGGGTCGAAGGTTGGAAGAGGAAGGCAGTGGTGCGATCTGCGAGCAGATCAGAGATGGGGGATTCCAGATGATGGTGGGTCATGATTTGCAGTGGTGCAAAAAGGAGAAGGGGTGGAGGAGATAACCGAAAGGGGAGGAAGAGGGAGATGCACAAGTGGCGTTCGATCGGACGACACTAGTGCGGCCACATGGCAACATTTAAATAATTTATTTATTATTTTTAATTTTTTAATTTTTTTAAATTTTTATTAATGAAATGAATTTTAAAAAATATCAAAAATGGGTGCCACGTCGCAGCTGTAGGAGCGACCACGTGGCACCTCCAGAAAATTCGAAAATAAATTATAAAGATAAATAGAAAATAAATAGCAAATGACTCGGATCGAAAAGTTTTCTTCATGAAATTTACTCGTCTCGATGAGATATACAACTTTCATGAAGGGATCAAAACCAAAATCGGCCAATTTCATAAAGCGATATTATTGTGCTACTACATGTACATATAATACCTTGATTTTTGGATTTTATATTTTTTATCCTTTGTAAACCAGATAAAATTCCGCAAAAATATGATAAAATCAAAGATAATATTTACACATTATCTATTTTTTGTATTTTTTATTAAGTAAGAAAAAGAAGATATAAAATAAAATACGAAAATGATAATTTGTGTGCAATCATTTAGTGAAGACTCGAACTCAGTTAGTTTCTTTGATTTGAAGCTCATTATGGATTTAAATTTTTGCACATATTAGTAAAACTTTTATCAAAGAAAAAAAATAAAAAAGGAATAAAATATAATGTGTTAATTATGTACATAAAATAATGGGATAAAGTTAGTTAAAATACAAAATGTACAAAAGAGGCCCAAAACCCAACTTTCACATATGAGTTCCGATTCACTTGAACTTGATCTTGTTTTGAAGATAATTGGATGTACATTAGTTTAAAAGAGTAGGATCAAATCAGACACTTTATTAGGAAGATATCAACGTTTTAGTCCTGAAATCTTGAAACTATGTTTTGAGTTTCCGGTCCACTTATTTAGGTTAGTGTTTTTTTATTTTTTTATTTATTCTTGTTAGTGATATGTACACAGTGGAGGTGGTTTCTGGTCATTTGGAGTTAGCATAAATTAGTTAAAAATCATGCAAGTTGGGCTATTTTACAGGTCTCTTGGCTGGTATTTTTGGCGTCTTCTTTTTGTAATAATGAGTGATAAAATGCAATTATTATCAAAACATGCACAAATGCAAATTATGCAGAATAAATGAAGAAATGCCAATGAATTTCAGGGATTTGATCTTAATTAATCATTTTTAGAGTGATGAATATGAGATTCATCAATTATCCAGAAAAATACACATGCAAATGCCAAAAAATATGTACAATGCAAAGAAAAGAAAGCAAAATCTTCTTCTTCTTTTTGAAACAAATTCTAATTTTGAACTTTTTATTGATTTTTGGAAAGAAAATATGTTCACGTGAAAAGAGATTATGTAAATTTTTATTGGCTTTTGGTTTTGTAGTTTTTAGGGATTTTTTAAGGAAAAAAGGGTTAGTAAAATGTATACAAGTATAGACAATTTTTTTAATATAAGAGGAATTTTTTGTTTTTGTTTGTTTTTGTTTTGTTTTTTTTTAAATTTTTTGTGTTGTTGTTTTTTTATTTTTTTTATTTTTCTATTATGACAAATGAGCAAAGTTTTATACACTATTTTCTAAAAAAATATGAGTTATGTCTAAAGTATATATACAATATATATGACACCCCCTATACTTAGCTCGAACAATGTCCTCATAGTGATAAGAGCACGGCAAAGGAAGATATAACTCGTGCTAAGTATAGAAAAGTGAAAAGACTCCTATGCTACAATGACTCATGAAAAGATAAAAAGAATAGAAGTCGGCGATCCCTCCTATACTTAGGATCAAGTAATTCTAATTATAGACGACTATGTAAAATGGAAAAATCGATGAAGAGAATTGACAAAATCAACAATTCATCTTGCCCCCTATACTTAGGGTAGAATAGCCCTAAGTATAGAATATCAAAAAGTTGGGGGACAAGCGAGAGATCAAAAGAATAAAAAAACAAAAAAGATGATATGAACAACACAAATCATTCACCCCCTATACTTCGGATAAAGCACATCCTAAGTATAACATATATACACAAGGAAAGGGGTGAATGATAAAATTAAAGAAGATAGAATGAAATGATAGGATATACAAGAGGTAGTCAACTCATGCATCAGACGCAGAAGATGGAATCAAAGGGTCATCGTATGATACCATAGATATACTATCAACGATAGACATGAATGTATCATGGTCTAGATATGGCTTTGACAATTGTCCGTTCACAGCAAATGTTGTGTGTCAGATGACAAGTCAGATATGACAATACTCCCATTGTCACATACAACTCTCACAATGAACGGTCCTGACCATTTGATTTTCAATTTTCCTAGAAACCGCTTCAACTTAGCATCAAAAGACCAACTTTCTGATCATGAGAGAAAGTCTTCCTTCAAATGTGTTTATCATGCTAATGCTTTACTTTCTCCTTATACATGAGTGAGTTATCATATGCAGAGTCTCAGAATTCCAGTAATCTATTCAGATCCAACTTCCTATTCCTTCATACCTTTTCATAATCAAGATTGTCATCTGATAAGCCCATAGAACTAAATAAAGTATCTGAGACCAATTCTTTCTATATAGACGTACAAGTTTTTGCAATATCGTCTTGATCTCCCTATTTGAAATTTCTGCCAAGCTGTTAGTCTGAAGGTGGTAAGGAGACACAACTCTGTGCTCAATGGCATACTACTTCACAAGCTTCTTTACTTCTCTATTATTGAATTGGCTTCCCTCAACTGAAATCAGTATTTTGGGAATCCCGAACCGCGCAATAATGTGATCCTTGAGAAAGGAACATACCGTATGACTATCAGCAGATCGGGTAGGGATAGCCTCCACCCATCGACTAACATAATCTACGGTGAGCAGGATGTACATAATCCCTGACTGATAGGAAATAAGCCCATAAAGTCTATGCCCCAAGCATCAAAAACATTTGACATCTGTATGTTTCCTAGGGGCATGGTACCTTTGGAACCAATGGTTCCTCCCATTTTCTGACAGTCATGTGGGCCACCATAATCTGTAGCATCCTTAACCAATGTGGGCCATCATAGGATGCTCTGTAAAACCTTTGTTGTCGTGCACTTCCCATAATGATGCCCTCCAGATTCTAGTTTGTGATAGTGCTCAAGTACACTAGTGTGTTCCTCCTGAGAAATGCACCTTCTCCAGATAAGATCCGCACCCTCGTGAAATAGGTACAGATCCTCCCATTGGTAATAATGAATCTCTAACAAAAATCGGTCTACCTTGTATTTTACTTACGCCAATCTTGTGGAACTTTCTTGAAGACAAGATAGTTCACAATATCAACATACCATGGGAGTGAGTCCACAAACAAAATGGCATCATATATAAAGGCCTCGGAAATAGGGATCATGTTCTGCTCAAGCGTCTCTACATCTGTGATACGGGAAAGGTGATCTGATACAACATTTTTCACTCCAGGTTTATCTCAAATTTCTAAATAAAATTTGTGAATAAGAAGGATCCATCTGATAAGGCATGGTTTGTCACCTTTCTTTCCCTATAAGTATCACATCATAGTGTGATCTGTGTATACAATAATGTGGGAACCAAGGAGGTAAGATATAAACTTTTCTAGCCTAAACACAACTGTTAACATGTCCTTCTCTTTAACTGTATAATTTCGTAGTGATCCATATAGAGTCTTGCTAGAAGATTGTAAGCAAATGGTATCCCATTCAACAAATGGCTCAGATATATGTACCTTCGAAATATCAAAAGGAGGCATATAATTATTAATTTAAGAAAAGTGTATCAAAGTAATATCGGAAGATGTCTCCAAAAACTCATATTGATCCTCAGAAATCAGCTTAAATTGTCGATAAACAACTAGTTCAATTGGATCACCAAGGGAACTCATGTCGACTGTGCTTTCGAGAGAGTCCTTTTGGGATAGGAACTCCCAGGTATCATGAAATTAGTGAAAAGATATGTATCTTTGAATTTAGCAAGTAAATCATAGTCCTCTGGCTTTGATATAACTTTCTCTATCTCATCTACTCTTGGTGGTGGTGGTGATCTAGGATCAAAGATCATTTCAATTTTCACTTTTTCACAACGAGAGTGAAAGATGATCTCTCTAGTACCGTAATCAACTATTGCTTCGGTCATTCAGAGGAACGGTCGACCTAGTATGATCAAGGTATGGAGTAACGGTGCAAGTATGTCCATATCCATGACAACAAAATCAACAAAGAATTGCATTCCCTACATCGTTACAATAACGTCCTCTAAAATGCCTCTTGGCCTCTTAGTCGATTTATCAGCAATTTGACGGATCATTCTGGTGTTTTAAGAGGCCCTAATCCAAATTCAGTTAGTAAAGAGGATGGCATGAGATTAATGGAGATCAAATTTCTTTATTAAAGATATGGCAGTAGATGTGAGGTGCTCAATTTTCTTTCTTCTTGAGTGGGAGATTATTCATGGCATGAACTGTGGCCATGGTCAAGATGTGTTTTTTGTTTCATTTCGTCTGTTCTGCCTTGGTTGGTAAGATCTCAACCACTCCAATATCAGATAGGTTTATTTTTTTTGGATATTTTTAGATTTAAGAGTAGAAAAATGGCACAAAATCAGGAGAGATATTTAGACGTTCATTTCCATTATTCAAATTGGAATCATCATGTACAAAAGGACAAAAAGAATCAGTATGTATAGTGTTGTCCAAATTATGTGAAGGAAAAAATGAATCTAAAACAGAACGGGATGTTGCTACTAGTGAAGAGGAAGAATCCATGACTGGTATATTCTCCCGTGTTGTTGGTGATCTACATCTGCCTAGTGAATGTATAGGTTGGGGTAAAGGCGACGGAACTCCAGACTTGGGTATTGCTACACTGGCCTCTCGATTGATAGTTAAGGGGATGATGTGGAAGATGATGCTCTCTCAGTGATTTGATCTCCCAACTCCAACTAGTGCATAGTTAGCTGCAATCTCGTACTGCTCCTGAGATGAATGGCATCAAATAAACATGTAAAATCAAGGGCTATACCTATATCGGGTGTGGGTGGGATATTGGATACCTGCTCCTAGCATCTGAAGTTGTTGCGTTGGCTTTGACCTGAGATGGATCGGTATCTTTGTAGTGGTCAGGTCCTTGAACGTTGAGTCAATTTGATCATGTACTTCATAAGCAATGCAAGTTGGTATTGTGCTGGGTTTAATGAGAGGGCCTTAGGTTTCTCAATGACTTGTTGTCACTGAGAATGATAGTGAGGAGGCTATTGGTAACCATATAGATTCTGATATTGGGTCCATAATATGCATTTTGTTGCGGGTTAGGATGAGAAAAATACATAGACTATTGTTTTGTCTAGCCTTGTATCTAATTTTAGAACTATGGAGGAGAGTGATAGTGAGGCTAGAACTGCTGGTGCTAGTATTGTTGTTGTATGCCTCCCTAATACTGGTGGGTGGGTCTCTGACCTGTTGTGAACCCAATTGGCCTTGCCCTGATGGACGAGACTGGTATGGCTCAAAGTTGAACCAAATGTTGTTCACCTCATGAATGACAGGTGGATGTGGAACTGCGGCTTAGGAATGTAGGTTACTTCCTATTGGTACAGAACTATCTGATGTGAATGCTGCTGGACCTGATCATACTGAATTGTGGATGCTTCACTGCTACTCTGCTAGGTGGAAGAAGTCTGCTCTCTAGTACAGGTATCAATTGTTGCACTTGCACTGTGGACTGCATTGATAGCACTCACAAGAAGCTCTAGGTGCTTTGTTATCTCATCCTGCTTATCCAGATTCTTCATCCTTTGTTCGATCACTTGAAGCTTCTCAAGCTCTTTGGATCGTTTCTCAATTATGTCAACTTTGGATAGGTGGTTTCCAATGATGGTCAGGTTAGAGATGTCCACACTATCCACCTTATGTGATGCTGTCATATTGACAGCCTTGTGGGATATTGTAGGGGAGGTGACGGGGTGCTTCTGAAAAGCACATGAAGAAGAATTTGCTGTTGAATCTCCGCCATCTACTCAAAAATTTGATAAAGGACATCCTCATCCTTATTAAAGTGGCTCACTTTTGATTCTCAATGCTTAAACCTCCAAAGAAATTTTGCACAAGGCTTGTCTTTGGAATATCATGTTGGGGCACTTCTCCATCATATCTTTAAATCTTTCCCACGCCTCGTGAATAGGCTCAATGGACATCTAGGAGAAGTTAGCAATCAAGGATCGTGTTTGGTTGAGTCATCCAAACAAGTAATATTTGTTTAGAGATGCAGACATCAACTCTTCCCAAGTAGTGACAACCTTTCCCACGTAGTTTAAATAGTACAAAGCTTTGTCCATCAGATTGAACGGGAAGGATGTCATCTTCACTAGCTCTAATGGCACATTTGGGTAGTGTATTGTTACAAAAATGCGATCGAACTTCTGGAGGTGTACAAAAGGCTATTTATTAATATTTTCTTTGAATATTAGTGGAAGAGGTAAAATAGTGGGCTTAAGCTCAAGAAGCCCATGAATCACAAGGATTTGTATCCAAGAATTTGTCTTTCCTACCTCTAGATTATATGCATCCTTTGATGTAAGCTTAGCCACAGGTTCTATCACAAGATCTTCTCCTCCTTTCCAACCTCCAGGGTTTCCATTATCCTCCTCTCCTATCCTAACTTTCCTCACTCAGTGATGAATCCATGATTCATTAACATTTCCATCGTATTTTGTCTTAAAATCCTTAACAAATACATGTAAATATTCATTAATTTCCACTTTTTAATAAAACTCCATTCATGAATAAAAATGCACTTTTATGCATCAAAAATATGTAAATAAATAAAGGAATGAAAATAAAGAAAAGAAAGGAAGGCAGATTGTAAATATGTATATATGTACAATATGACTTAGAAAATATAAATATAGCTGTAAGATATATTTATATAACCTAACTCCCGAGACCAAGTCAGCATGAGTTGGTCGACAAACCAACAAGTAGGGGGAGATAAGGGAAGAAAACTAAAAATAATAATTAAAGTACACTCCACACATTATTTACTATTTATCAAATAAATATCAAATTTTCATTGATTTTAAATTAATTCCTATGTATATATTTTTCACCAAATTCTTTTATTAATTATTTCTAAAAATGTATTTAAAAATATAAAAATAAGTTAAAAATATTATCTTGTATATATGCCAAGAAATCCAACGTTTAAATTGTCAAATTCTCAACTTCTGAACATCATAACTTCATCATACGACCTCCAATTTCATTCTACTCACCTTTAAAATTCATAAAATAATATTCTCTAATTATTAGAGGTGGTTCATTGAAATCGGGGTCGGCTTGCAAAAAGTTGTTTTGGGACCTAATGACAACAGGGTTTCTGGGCTATTTATTTTGTTTAGAACACATTATTTATAGTTTTATTAATTTTATAATTTTTAATTCTTTTCATGATATTTTGTTTTCATCATGATTTATTTCAGGATTTTTGGAGCTTATTTATTATTTTAATAAAATCCAAAACCCTAAACAATATATGAAATTGAACTATCTAACATATACATATATTTATTAATAGGGATTTTTACACCCATAACCCTGAGTAATTTTGTAATAACATTCATAACCTTGTATAATCACGAATTACGCTCAAGACCCTGAATAAGTACGCCGTCTTACACCTATAACCTTCTATTACTTTACTTCGTTAACTCAACCAGATGATTGAGTTAGTCTAACCAATCAATCGATCTGACAGTTGGAATTAATCTAAATAAAAAATAAGTATCTCAGGGTGGGGATTCTTGCATGTGGAACGATGGTTGAAGGCTATACAGGCAAGCGAGGCAGCGGTGCGGGTGCAGTGGAACGGTGGATGGCAGCAGAGGCGGTCCTGGTGTCGAGGATTGGGGCTTGGGGAGGGGAGGGGCTTGATAGGCACGATTGGGGTGGTTGGTCTTGCAGAGGTTGGGGGGAAGGGGTGGCACAACTCTGGTCTGTGGAGGATGGGCCCCTCGGTCGGGGGGAAGGGGGTGGTGCTCGCAGGTCAATAGCGGGGGCGGCAGGGGGAGGGGGGGCACGGCTCTGGTCTGCAGGGATGGGCCCTTCGGTCGGGGTGGGGAGAGAGTGGCGCTCGCAGGGGTGGGGGGTCGCAGGGTTGGTAGGGGATGGGGTCTTTGGTCGGGGAGGAGGGGGGTGGCACTTGCAGGTCGCGGTCGACCGGGGGTGGGGGTGCCTTGAAGGTCGACAGGGGCGGGTGGTGCGTTGCAGGGGATGAGGCCATCGGTCGGGGGTGAAGGGGTGGCGCTCGCAGGTCAGGCGGAGGGGGGGGTGTGCAGGTCGGTCGATGGGGGGAGGGTGGGGGACAAGGCGGAGGTGCGAGCGAGGCAGGCTTTCAGGCGGGGAAAAGGGTGTATGGGTCGACCATGCGGAGGCACGGGCCAGGGGGTGGGGGGCAACGGGTCGACTAGGTGGTGGCACGAGTGGGGAGGGGTATGGGTACACGACCTGGGGAGGGATGCTATGGTCGACAGGTGCCTTGCAGGCCGGATCGACAAGGGGTTGCAGCTTGCAGTGTGGTCGGGTATGTGGGGGATGAGGTCGGGCTTCGAGCAACAGGGGGATTTCGACGGTGAGCTCGACGACTCAAGCAGGGGAGCAGGCTTGCTCTCCCGTGAGGGGAGGGGGTGGGTTCGAAGGGGATGAGCTCGACGACGGGATTCGAGTAGGGGATCTCGACAACAGGGTTTGACGCATGGCCTGTAAGGCAAGCGGAGGTGGCGCTCGGTAGGGGGAGAGGGGCGTTGGGTGCAGGGGAAGGGGAAGAGTATATGGTATGTTTTGCAAATAGAATAAATATTAGGGACAGTTTTGTCAGTTTCAATAGAAACCGTTAAACATAACGGCCATCACAAACGGACAATGACACAAGGTTATGTCATGTAAGAGTTAAGCATTACTCAAGGTTTCTCATGTAATTCGCGACTATGCAGAGTTATGAATGTTATTACAAAATTACACACTGTTATAGGTGTAAAAATCGCTTATTAATATATCTAAATTATTTTACTAAAATCCACAAAAATTTATAAAGATATTATTTATTATTTTAATAATTAAAAAATATATAATTAATAAATAATTAAGTATTTATTGAATTAAAAATTCAATACCTATATATTAAGTACTATTTATACTTATTTATTAATATAATATTTATATTTCGAATAATATTTATTATTTATAAAAAATTAATTATACCATAATTTAGATAATTTAATTATCTATATTTTTCATTTTTATACCTATTTAAAATAATGTCATTTATTATTTATTACATAATTTATAAGTATTTTAATTATCTGGCCATCCAAGTGCTCACACGTGTCAGCACCTGGCTCTTCTTCTCCAAGAAGTCGGTAGAGCTTCTGGTCTAACCGGCCTTCTTCAACGAATTTTCTAGCTCAACCTCTAACCTCCTCTATTGATCTAAGCCCTCTAATTTCTTCCCCTAACAACCATCAAGCATGCCAGACATAGTTGCACCTTAGAGCTTCGCCATTTCATCTATAAAAGGTCATGAAGTTGACGCAACCAACTTAGACTTCTCTAAACCACCTGAAACTCCCAGTTCCAGAACCGACCCCTCTCCTTCCAAGCCTCGTGCCGGCCGATTCCGGTGGTGACAACGCCCATCAGCCGCCTGCGTGGAAGACGATTGTTGGAGGAGAAGCTCCAAGGTGAACCCTCGCCTTGAATCGCCGCCCAGTGTCACGTAGAGCTCCGGGAACGCTGCCCCATAGAGCGATCATCAAGAGGTTATACACCTCCATTCCCCAGGTATTCCTCCATCTTTCACCATTTTCTTTCTCGAACTACGTGCCATAGTCAGGGTAGTTAATCGTGTCATTAGTTTCATTAATCATCCCTCTTAGACTCCTATCCAATTCACCTTTTCAATTCGATTCGAAATCAAACCATTTAGTGTTTCATTTTCGTTACTTTTCATCTCCATCTTCAGCCACACTGGAAACGCCAATTTTGATCTTGCTATTTTGATCCCTTGGCCAATTCTTGAGTGGATCAAGCATATACAATCATTATTTGCAAGATTATCTTTCATCTGGAGCAAATTCAAGACATCTGGAGTTCTCAAACCTCATGCAACTCCCAATCAAAGGTGTAATGACTTAGCATCAGTTCCAGGATAGTCGGACCTCTCTCTTCATTGCTAGAGAACAGTCACCTTTGGCCACCCTCGGAGGAGCACCACCGTGGGAGAGCTCGAGGGGCGAAGGAGTCACCCCTCTGGCCCCATCAAAGGCCCAAGCATCAAAGCGTTCGCCAAAGATAATTCAGAGAAGACGCCCCATCGTCAGCTGCACAACAGAACTCAAGAACAGTAGGAACGCCCAGCTGCTACAGGTGTGCGACACGTGGCTAGGACGAACGGACCATATCCGTCGACACCTTCTAATCATGACCGTTGACGAATCCGAAATTCGCTTCGTTAAAGATTCGTGCGTAAAAAATGATATGTCATTTCGTTGTAGGCGGCAATCGGAATCGGTCAAGAAAATAACCACACAAAATATTTATCAATTTTAGAGAATGTGGTTTTATGTTTATTTTACTTGGGCAAGTCCCAAGGTCGAACACAAGGAGGCAAAGGAACAACCTATAATTATGTCTATCAAAGTCCGTTCGCAGTTTTTGATGCGTTTTTTTTGGAAATTTTAATGTAATAATGGATGCAAAATGCAATGTCAGCCTATTTTAGGGATTAAAATGTGAATTATGCCAAAATGATGTCTGAAAAATATGAAACTTGGCCATGATGTAGATTATGATGAAATGAATGCACTGTAATTTTTTTTTAAATTTTTGGATGAAATATGATTTTTTTATGAATTTTTAAATGCAAACTGAATGAATTTCAGTATTTAATTATAATAAATATTAAACCTAATTATGTTCAAGGAACAAAATTATCTAAGATCTATCACTAGGTGATTGATCTCAGAAAAATCCTAAACCTCAAAAAAGTGAGATCTAATACCTATTAAAAATTAAACACTAAAATATGCAAAATGATTTTTACAGGGAAAACTATGGATTAGATGCAAATCATTTTGGGCACAATGTCAAGCACAATTAACTCTACAATATGGGATTTTTCGGGGATTTTTAGAGCAATGGTTAATCAATGGCGAATTTAAGAGCACAAACTGGGGAAAAATATGCACATTTTCACAAAATAATTAATCATTAATTAACCATCGATCAAATAATATCCACAATGTGTGAAAATGTAGAGAATTAAGTGAGGAACAAGATGCCAATTTTTGATAAAGAATATAGTGTTATGGAGACGTCTAAAATAAAGGAGAAAGACAGGGGTATAGATGCAATAAAATAAATATAGAAAAAATATGCAGGGGCACCTAATTGTAGTTACCCTAAACTCCAGGGTGAATCTGCAAATTGTTCAAGGGGCACGTGTTGCGCACGTGCCCTTGGCTTAAGGTGACTGTAGTGCAAATTGAGGGACTCCAAGGGCTTTTCGCAAATGACCCACGTGGTCACGTGCCCAGCACGTGACCCGTGGGGATGAGGCGTTCCCCCTGCCTACATGCTAGGTGCGTGGTGGGGCCTCGGGTCTAGGCCCGACGGCGAGTGGCGGATGAGGTAGAGGAGGGCCGCTCCAGGTGGATGTCCGGCGACTGTGGCGGATCCGAGCCCAGCCCAGATGGTCGAGCGTAAGGCGGAGGAGCTGGGCACTGACTACGCGACGTCGGGGCTTCGAGGACCGGCGAGGCGGAGGTTCTCGATGAAGCGGTTGTGCGAAGGTGGTTGTAGTCACCAGTGAAGTGTTGTTGGAGACGTAGCTGGAGCGTATGAGTCTGATAGAGGTCGATGAAGGTGGCGAAGTTGGTGCAGGTAGTCGATGTTGTGGGAGGTCGATGGTTGGCGTTAACGACAATGGCAACGAAGATGAGGCGGAGAAGGTGGAATCTCTGGAGTTTGCGGCGGAGTCGATTGAAGATGACGCATTGTTGCTTGACGTCGAGGCGGAGATGGCGGGAGGTGGATATGGAGGTTGTTGATACGAGGGAGATGATGATGATAGAGAGAGATCGAGAGAGAGGTCGGAGATGACGGAGATGGATAGAAGCGGAGGAGGGTACCTGGAGGAAGGGGGCTCGACGACGATGTACGACCGGAGCTGGAGCAGCTGCGGAGTGCAAGGGCTGGAACGAGGCTGAGGGGACCTCAGATCACGCCGAGGTGTTGGCTATCACAACCACGGTGGCAAATGGCGGATGAGGCTTGAAGGTCGGGCGACGATGCTTTTATAAAAAGGGATACTCAGTCGGAGATGGAAGGGCTTCGAAGACTACGGGGGTTGATTGATTCGATCGAGGATTGAGAATCGGAGATGGATTTGGATGATGGCCGAGATCGAAGGGATTTGGAGATCTGATGGGGCGGTGCGACGGAGATCTCAAGATCTGCGGTGAAATCGTGGGGGCGGTGGTGGCCACTGGTTTGAGAAAAGGGGCGCAGGGAGGAAGATGAGCAGCGGTCGTCCGATGGGTCGAGATCCGACGGCCCTGTTGGGGCCATGTGGCACCAACAGGGAGGGGGTGCGTGGCACGTGCGTTCATTTTAATTTTAATTTTTATAAAAGATAATAAATAAGGCAAAAATGGCTGACACGTGGCAGCCCCAGGGGCTGCCACGTGTCAACACCAGAAAAATCGTAATTTAAATACTTTGTAAAATCCAAAATAAATAGCAAATGATCTCTTATCAAAAAAGTTTCTTCACAAAAATTTGTCGTCTCGATGAGACCTACAACTTTCATGAAGACATCAAAACTCGATCAAATGCACAAAGTGATATCTTTGGGGTATCCCATGTACATAGAATACCTTGATTTTTGGGTTTTGTATATTTAATATCATTTTTAAACCAAATAAAAATCCGAAAAAAATATGGTAAAATCAAAGATAAATAATTACACATTAATCTATTTTTTTGGATTTTTATGAATTGATAAAATATGTATATAAAATATCAGGTCAAAAACTGCTAAATTACAAAATGTACAAAGAGGCCCAAAACCCAACTTTCACCATACAAGCTCCGATTCACTTGAACTTGGTCTTGTTTTGAAGGTAATTGAATGTACATTAGTTCAAACGTGAGTAGGAATAAAACACACTGGATGAGGAAGATATGAGGTTTTTAGTCCTGAAATCCTAAAACTAGGGTTTGGGTTTTTGGTCCACTTATTTGGGATAGTTATTTTTTGTATTTTTCTGTTATTCTTGTTAGTGATATGTACACAGTGGAGGTGGTTTTGTGTCATTCGGAGTTAGTATGAATGAGTTAAAAATCCGGGAATCTATGCTATTTACAGGTTATTATGGGCTTGGATTTTTGGCTTCTTATTTTGTGCAGAAATTAGTGCTAAAAATGAAATTATTATGAAACATGCATGAATGCTAATTATGCAGAATAGATGCAGAAATGTTGTTGATTTTGAGGGATTTGAGCTTAATAAATGAGATTTAGAGTGATGAATCCGAGATTCATCAACCGTCCACTGCGAAACGGTGGAAAATTGCATACTTAATCCAACCAGTTCCAGAATTTTAAAGCCGCCTAGAAGTTTCCAAAAAATGCATTTAGGTCCCTCCACAGGGACCTAAATGTGATTTCATTAGTTTCTTTTCATTTCAGTCCCCGTAGGGACCTTTCTATAATAAAAACATTAAACTTTTCTTTGCAGTTATGCCCCTGGCTTGTTGGGGCTGATGGACCTCGAATTTTCTGTATTTTTCCGCTATTTTTTAGGGCAGCTTGATAACTACCCCAAGACATTTTTCAAGTATTTTTCCCGTATTTTTCGTCACTTCGTTTTGTTGTTTTGATTTTCATCGTCTTGAGTTTGTTTTGAGTCGGATTTGTTTTCAATTTCTTTTCTTGTAAAATCAAGAATAAAAGAGGACTTTTCTGGACTTCTTTCCTTGTTTCAAAAACCGTCGTTTTAATATTTTACCTCTTTGAGTTCGACCTAGGCACACTCACCTGGTAAAATTAGTAGTGAACAATAAAATAGGAGCCGCTTAATCTCCTTCTTATTTTATTGTATTTTGTTTGATCAACGTGGTTTCCTCTCTGCGGCTTTCTACACCGACACTCTTTTAACTGCAGGTCAGGACCGCTATATCAAAATGGCGCCATTGCCAAGGAGGCGTTATTTCTACAGCAGTTTTGACTCGATTTTCTCTCGTATTCTTGATTTAGAAATTCTGTTTTTTTTTATTTTGATTTACGGCTTTTCTTCGATTTTTACGATTTTTCGTGTTTCCTTGAAATTTTTGTTTACGGTTTTTGTGTATTCTTTTTCTTTCTTAACTAATCTTTGCAGGGCTTGTAAGTTCAGCCGGCTTCCTCGGAAGCCGAAGCAGTTGAAAGTACAGAGATCGAGAGTTTCAGTTGATGAGGGTAGGATTAGTTAGGGCATGTGTTGTATTTTTTCCTTTTACTCTTGTAAAAGAAGAGAAAGGGCACTTTCTCATGTTTTTGTTTTATTTAGAAAGGGGCCTCATAAGGGCATCCCGACTTGTACCTCGCCTCCCATTTTCTTCGGGGTCTGATTCACCGAGTGCTGTGCATTTTGGGGATTAGGGCACCTACCGCGATTTTTCTCGCATCGTCGTTTTTCCGCAGCTTTTCACGAGGTTTGGTGCTTGCTTAGGAGTTTTCATTTCCTATCTGATTGTGCTCTCGTATTTAGTCTTAGGACTCACAACATAGGTGCATGATTTTAGGATTTTTAAAAAATAATAAAAGACATTTATTAGATGCTTGTCTAAAAAAACCCAAAAAATATATATATAACCAAAAATAAAATCAGGGCTGCTTAAGTATCTGACCTAAAATAAATGTAAGGATCAATTTATTTGGGAGAGAAATCCCCACATTTCTCAGAGTTTGCGAGTGAGAGACGACCCTTAGGATAGAACCAAAGTCTGTGTTTCTTTCAAGATACTACTTAGTCCATACACCTAATCACTCTTTTGCAGAGGGTATGCTTGGGTAGCCGGAAACAGTCCGAGTTTACTTAGTAGAGTTGGTGGTTTAGAGGAAACTACATAAGTCTCTATCCTCTAGCAACACAGGTAGTCGGAAAATAGTCCGTACTTACTCCCATACTGGTTGAAAACAAGTGGTTTTCTGTAAGGACTCAGAACAGTATTACAGGGAAACTTCGGGCACCTATCAGCTCGCGATAATTAGAGAATACATTTGTATGCTGATACAATCCTAAAGCCGACAAGATAAATGACCTAAATCTTACGGTCATCATAAGGTTGTGTTGATGAAAATGAGGTTTACTTTGTGTTTGTTTACGGGGTGTAAGTTACCGCAGCTTTTACGCATTTCCCATCTCTCTTGAATCAAAAACCGTGCTCTCCCGATCACTCTCTTGACATCGAAGATGATGACTTGACGATTATTTTGCTTAGACTCTGTGAGCCCTCGATCTTTCACCGTTCGTCGTACATCTTCACAAATTAGGGATGACCCTCTTCCTGAGTTGGTCCCATCTGATCTCGAGGAAAGTCAGACCTAGACTCCCTCACCTCTAGGCCAGTATTTTGAGGCAGACCCTTACCTCAATGCATCATCAATTTCTCCAGCTAGTTTTTCGCTGAGTTCTTACGAGAAATTTTCTTTCACAGAAGATCTGAAGCACATGGCTCGTGGAAAAGAACCAGCAGTGGAGAGGCTAGCTGAGGATGACCTTGCTGAGGGAAGACCGGATCCAGCCACTGATATCACAACCAGGATTCTCGATACATTACAACAGATGAGCATACATATTCGAGAACAATTCAGGATTCGGAATGAGTTGCGAGCTGAGATAGCCATGCTGATAGCAAGAGTCAGGAACCCTTTATCGCCTGTAATGGTTCCTGCTACGTTACGAGATAAGTATGACCCAGGAATACGAATGCTACATCATTGTATTTGGCTACCGCCGAATCAAGGGCCATAGGAGCTGAGAACGTCCTTCATCTCTTCGCTTCCCAAGTTCTACGGGAATGCTACAGAGGAGCCGTTTACCTTTCTGCAGCAGTTCGAGAAGATTTGTGGTACGATAAGCTATCTAGGAGTTACGTAGGAGGTTGTTCACCTCAAATCCTTTCCCTTCACCTTAGCTAATAAGTCGCTTTACTGTAAGAGTCATTTAGGAAAGGAAATTTCTACATGGGACGATCTAAAGTCCACTTTTTTTCATAAATATTTTCCTCTAGGAAGGACGAATCTGATGAGGAGTCAGATCTCTAATTTCACACTATTATCGAATGAATCTTTCCATGAGGCATGGGATCGATTCAAAGATCTGACAGAGAGATGTCCTCATCACGAGATACCAATGAAGGTTCTAGTACAGAATTACTTCGGAGGACTCCAACCGGACATTCAGGGGCTGGTAAGTGTCGTATGTGGCGGCATCTATCTAAACAAGGATGTCGAGTCAGTCTGATCCATCTTCGAAGGGATGGCAGAGAACTCGAGAGTCATCAACTCTACTCGAGCATTCCAGAAGGCCCCTCAGCCACCACATCACCGAGAGCATCATAGGGTGGCGAACATTTCAGATTCTGAGTCCAATACCAACATGGGTTTTATTAGCGAAAAGTTGACGTTGGTAGATATTATTCAAAAGCAAGTTCATGACTTGAATCAGCTACGAGAGTTAGAGAAACTCTCATCTCTGCCTCAACAGCTGAGTGATCTTACGAAGAAGGTGACGGAACTACAACTTCAGTATCAGCAGGCTCAAGCTTCTTCGACTCCACAACCTGCACGGAGGTCTTTACCCACTCCGCCCACACGCCAAATGCATTTCATCTAGATCAAGCCAGAGACTCCGCAGATTTATTGGCATGAGGACCAATCCCATGCCAATACTGGTCAGATCACCAATTCTGTGGACACAAATGTTGAGTCTCAAGTCCCTCTTGAGATCAACGGAATATGGTACACTCTGATTCAGCAACCGAGTGTACCTCATCATCATCAGCATAATATAGTCAGTCGCAGCATGGACGTCCACACTTTCAGCACCGACAGCCTCTCATGCAGCAGCAGTCTCATCAGCACACATATCAAAGACCACATTATTATCAATATCCTGTCGTGAGGCCTCGATCATCTCCTTTGATGGGCTCGACAATTCATAGGTGACCTTTCTCGTCTACCGATGGGTATAATGAGCTTCCAGGTCCCATCAATGGGTACCTGGGGTCTCTTCTGCCTAGAGCCAAGTTTGAACTTCAAAAGTGGCTCCAGGTACGTGATTTACAATGTGGACTTTCAGAAAAAGATGGCTCGACTCGTGATGACAATCTCAGTCCAAAAATGTAGGTGTGAAACCTCGTAAAATGGGGTAGTGATAGAGCTCTAACAAGAGGCAGTAGATGGAGCTCGAACACCTTGAATTTGTGCAGATTCAAGGGGAAACATGTGATTCTTGAGGAGAACTGCAATGGAATAAAAATGGAGCGACTGGTGGTCGAATCACAACCGAAAAGATGGTAGAACAAAGCCGGAGATGAAGCTAATACATAATAGATAACATTAAGAAAATTTAGAGATAGAAATAAACATTTTTGGACTTTAAATATATTTTAGAATTTTTATAAGTATTTTGGATCTTTTAAATTTGTTGTTGTTTTCTTTTTTATTTTTAAGGATTTTGGTCTGGAGTTATAAAATACTATAACAAACAACATAGAGTTTTTTGGAATTTTTAAAAATGATTTTAGTTTTTGGATTTTTAAGCGCAAACAAGGACAAAATGTGATCTTTTTTAGAATTTTAATATAAGAAATGTACATAAAATACAAAACAGAATATGTAGTGTGAAAAATCAAGACTCCATGTACATTATCCTATTTTCCCATAATTATTTAGAGCACAGATGATATTTCTGGATAATAGAAAAAACACACACAAAATCTTTAAAGTAGTAGGTGCATATTTGCATTTAAAATAGAAGTTTGGGGCTTACATGCAAATTTCCAAAAAGTTTACAACTAAAATTTAAATTTAATTGACTAATTTACAATTTACAAAAATCAAGGTTATACCCCTGTAAATTGCCCATCTCATGTGGCCATCTACATGAGGTGAGCCGGCACTGACCAAAAGTAAATCACCAAAAGAATGGGGGCCTTTTTTGTAATTTTTACAATATTTTTACAACTACAAATATTTTTACAAGGCTAAAAATAAATAAAATAAAATAATAGGGTGTGGTGCAATTTACCGTAAAGATGTGCACCATCGGAAAACATTGAGTGCTCCGCATGGCTCACTTAAGTTGAATTGGACAGTTGGAGGCGCTCACCACGGTCCAGATTATATATGGGCCACAACTTTGATCCAATAGCATCCGAGAAATCATGAAGAATGAGGAATAACACTCCTTTGTCTTCACTTTTAATTGTGGAATACTCCTCTGTCAGGCCTCGATCCTCTCCTTCGATGGGCCCAACAACTCATTGGTGTCCTTTCTCGTCTATCGATGGGTATTATGAGCTTCCATGTCCCAACAATAGGGACATGGGGTCTCTACTTCCTGGAGCCAAGTTTGAACTTCAAAAGTGGCTCCAGGTACATGGTTTACAATGCGAACTTGCACAAAAAGATGGCCCGACTCGAGACGACAGTCTCGGTCCAAAAATGAAGGTGTGAAACCTTGTGAAATGGGGTAGTGATAGAGATCTGATAAGAGGCAATAGACGGAGTTCGGGCACCTCAAATTTGTGAGGATTCAAGGGGGAAACATCTTTTCTTGTGGAGAAATGGAACGGAATCAAAATGGAGCAACTGGTGGTTGAATCACAATTGAAAACATGGTAGAACAAAGCTAGAGATGAGAGCTCTGACGATCAAAGAATTGAAATTACGGCTAATTTTAAGATCTAACTACGAAATAAAATGCAGGCCAGGAAAAACTACGACTAAATCTATCTAGAAATGGGTAAAGGGTGCAGCTCGAACCTGGATTGCAGCAAGGAGCAGCATTGTCACTGGAGCTTCACCTTGGGTCACATCCTCTCCTCTGTTCTCCGTTCCATCACCTTATGGGATCGCATGTTGTCACCTGGTGTCACACTTGGCCAACAGTAGAAGCATTCGGGGTTAGAAAAGAGACCAAATTGGAGGAAGGAGGCAGAGTTTTTTATTTATAAGCAGAGTGAACGATCTTTATTTATCGTGGATTTAAGAGTGATCGAGGGTATGTACAAGGGTTTAGAGTCTTTAGCATGGAATAGAGTTGATGGAAGTCGAAGTTAGCGTAAAGAATTGAAGAAAAAGAACAAAGAGACCCTGGAAAAAGGGATGAAAATAGAAAGTGACGGGTCTAACATAACAGAGGCGCCATGATGAATCTCAGCTACATCACTCTAAAAATGATTAATCTCAAATCCCTAAAAGTCATATGCATTCTATCCATTATTCTTCATAATTAGCATTCATGCATGTATTAATAATGATTGCCTTTTATCACTTATTATTGCATAAAATGAGGAGTCAAAAATCTCAGTCTAATTGACCTATAAAATAGCTAACTTCCCTTAATTTTAACTAATTCATGCAAAATTCAAATGACCTAAAACAACCTCCATTATGTGCATATTACTAACAAGAGTAAATGAAAAATACACAAAATCATTAACCTAAATAAGCGGACCAAAAACTCAAAACCTAATTCCAGGATTTCCATATAAAAATGTTGATATCTTTCTCGTACAATTTCTGATTTGATCCAACTCAATTTTGAACTAATGTACATTCAATTACCTTAAAAACAAGACCAAGTTCAAGTGAATCGGAGCTTATATGTGAAAGTTGGGTTTCTTGCCTCTTTTGTACATTGTGTATTTTACCTTATTTTGACTTGTTATATGTATGTAATTAACTCATTTTATTTTATTTATTTTTAGTTTATTTTCTTTGAAAATTTTTTTATTGAAATGCATAAAATCCAAATCCAAAATGACCTTGAAATCAAAGAAACTAACTGAGTTTGAGTCTTCACTAACTGTCTGTACAAAAATTGTTTTTTCATATTTTATTTTATTTCCTCTTTTCTTAATTATTAAAAATTTAAAAAATAATATTACTGTATAAATATTTGTCTTTGTGTTTATCATATTTTTCTGGATTTTTGTCTAGTTTAAAAATGATAAAAAACTTATAAACCCAAAAATCAAGGTATTCTTTGTACATGAAAGTACCCCAAAAATATCACTTTATGTAATCAACCGATTTCGATTTTGGTCTTTTCATAAAAGTTGCAGATCTCATCGAGATGAGTAACTTTTATGAAGAAAAGTTTTTGATACAAGGTCATTTACTATTTTTACCGCATTTTTCTTTGTATTTTATTTTCGGAATTTTCTGGGTCTGACACGTGGCAGCGCCTGTAGCTGCCGTATCACCCATTTTTTGAGATTTTCATAATTCATTTTACAAAAAAATTAAAAAAAATAATTTAAAATAAAAAAATTTAAAATAAGGACACGTGGACCCATTAAGGGCGTCCGATCTCAATCGATCGGACGGGCCCCTGTGCGTCCACCTCCTCGGGTCTCCTTCCCCCAATCTTCTCTGTCGCTGATCCTTGCACCACCACCTTCCTCTTCTGGCCAATGGCGTACCACAATCACACACCTCGTCAGCCTCCAATCCAATCACCACCGCCCTGCAATCTCGCACGACGACCATCTCCATCTCCCCTTTCCTTCCTAAACAACCTTAGTCTCGGTCATCACCAGATCACAATTCCCAATCTCCATCCAATCCCCAATTCCGTCTTAGGTCTCCCCATCGTGCGATCACCTTATATATTTACGGCTCCGCCGTCCCTCAAATCGCATCTCATCAGTCACCTATCTACTTGACATCTCCGACAATCCCCTTCCTCGTGCTATATAAATCACATCGTCGTGCTCCTCAAAACCTCATCTACCGGTAGAATTAATTCGCGAAGGAGCTCGGTGGTGATAGCACGAGCTCCTCCCCTTTCGACCTGACGAGATCTGAGGCTTCTTCCTCATTGCAGTGCAGCCCCCCTCTCTGCCCCTACTGCCCCTGCTCCGATGTGCAATGTCGTCGAGCTACTGCCCTTATACTACTCCATTGTATTCATCATATATCCAGCAAAACTCCACCACTTGCACATCCTGCACCACCATTACCAACATCACCTTCATCGTCCACCACCATTCACCGTCAACGTTCGTCAGACACCAATATTCAGCTATGCCTCCATCGACACAAAGCTCCACCTTCCACGCATCCAACAGGTCCTGCAACTCCACAATGCCTTCACCTCCTTCGACAACTAGACGCCCCTCCACAACCGCATCTTCAACAACTCCAGTTCCATATCCTCCATCTTCATCCAGAGCATCAAAGCTGAACCGCCATATCATCTTCGTGGCTCGGCCATCGGAGAATGCCTCTACCCTCAACAGGTCCTTCGCTTGGCCAACCTCCAGCGAAGTCACCTCAGTCAATGGCCTTGCTCCTTCGCCACAGGGTGCTGACTCGAGGCCCTCCACACGTGAAGTGCACGTCCGGGAGGGAGCACATGATTTGCACCAACCTCTTGGGAAATATTGCAAAAACAACCCCTTGGAGTTCCATATTATTTCAGGAACCACCCCACGTGATCATCACGTGTGTGGGATATTTGGAGATACGCCCCTGAAGAACCACCATATTCACAGTAGCCCCCTCTAGCAAGGGGTCACGTGAAACACATGTCACTCCTTGGTAATTTTGCAGAAATCCCCCCTCTAGGGATGCGTATTTATATTCAATTCCTTTTACTGCAAATTTCCTGTATTCCATTTATTGTAATACTATAAACAAATCCCTGACTTCTACCCTTTATTTGAGATATATTATAGCATCATATTATTCATTAAAAATTGCATGATGTTTCTCATCTAATTCTCTACATTGTGGCATATGCTTGATTTTTTCATTGTGGTTAAATATTTGTTAATTTTCTTGCAAAAAATAGCATATTTTACCCAGTCTGTGCTTAGAAATTTATAGATAATTAATCATTGCCCGAAAAATTGAAAAAAATTCACAAATCATAGAACTAATCGTATTTCACATTGTGCACAAAAAGAAGTGCATTCGCATGCATGGTTTTCTCTATAAAAATAATTGCATTTTTTCTCCATAAAAATCATTTTTCATATTTCAATATTTAATTTTTAATAGGTTTTAAAACTCGTATTTTTGAGGTTTAGGATTTTTTTGAGATCAATAACCTAGTGATAGATCTTGGATAATTTTATCCTTTAAAAAAGGTTTAATATTTATTTTAATTAAATATTTCAATTCACTCTATTTGTAATCATAAATTCTTTAAATATCTATCTTGCATCCAAAAATTCCAAAAAAAATTACAATGTATTTCTTTCATAATTATTAATATATTGGCCAAGTTTCGTGATTTTTGGACATCGTTTGATTGATATTTATTTTCTAGTCCTTAAATGAGTTGTATTTTCATTTTGCATTTCAAAATTGCATTAAAAATACCAAAAACATTCTCCCTCAAAAACTGCGCAGGAACTTTGATAGACATAATTTCTACATTGTTCCTTTGCCTCCTAGAGTTCGACCTTGAGACTTGCACAAGTAAACTAAACATAAAGGCACTTGAAAAAAGTTGAAAAAAATAATTGTGATTATTTCTTGATCGATTCCAAATTCCCGCCAACAACGAAACAACAAATTTAAACAATAATTTGCATCATTTAAAGAGGGTATTTTGGACCCGTCAGGCTAAGCGGTGTAGTTGATTGGAGGTCAACGATTGACATGCTCCCATTGGTCCAACTAGACACAAAAAGACAAAATTGGCTGGAAAATAAGAAATAATTTAGAAATGAATTAATTAAATAAAATTTATAAAGTGAAGCTTGTTTATTATTTTATGTAGTATTTCAATCTGATTTTTATGGATTATTTTTTATTATAAATTGTTATTTACAAGTATAGTTATAGGTATATTTACCTATATAATACATAGTTTATTTTTATTCTACATTTTAGATTTGAATATTTTATATACATAATTTATATATTTCTAACTTATTTAAATATACTCAAATATATATTTTTTGTTTTTCTGATGTTATTTGTGCCCTTAAATAAATATAGGTATTAATTATATAGGCATAAGTATAGGTAATTCATCTTTGTATTTTAGTACACTATTTTATTTTATTGTATTTTTATGGTTTTATTGTATTATAAATATGTTCATACAATATAAATTAGATTTACAAAATTATAAAAATATAAAATTGTGAAAAAATAAAAAGAATAAATAAAATGAATATTTTATTCGAGTATATGGTACAATAGGGGTCCAAAACCTAACATTTACATCTTAACTCCAAATTAAATGAAATCACCTTCATTAAATAGCTAATAAAAAGTTATATACAATTAAAGGTGATTTTGATGCATTTTGGTTCATATGGAGAAGATATAAGTTTGTGAAGTTTGGATTTTGGGATTTTATTTAGAGTTTAGAATGAACATTGTATATTATTTGGGAAAAAATGGGGTTGCCCTCTAGGTGCAGCCGACATGGCTGCCCCACCACTATTTTCCAGTATTTTTTTATGAAAAGTATCATCATGTATATTCATCTATGTATCCCTCCAATATGTCTTTCAAATTTTGTCAAAAATAGACTCATATGCCCTCCATCTAGAACATGTAATTTCAGCGAACTAAACATTGTTGTAATCGACCTATTATAGATGAAGGGCATAGGAGTCTTTATTTCTGATGAAATTTGAATACATGTAGGATAGATATATAGATGAATATACATGGTGATATTTTTGGGAAAAAAATAACTTTGAAGATGGGGCAGGAACAACCATGTTAGGGTAGCTCCATTGACCCATAATATTTTTATGTGAAATAAATTGTACGATTTTCTATGTATTTTTATTTACAACTTTCATGTAAAAAGTTTCTTGATTTAATGTATAAATAAAAAGAATAAAATTGGTCCCAAAATCGATTTATTGGAGAATAAATGAATACGGTTTTTTTTGTATTTTTAGCCTTATCTCACCCAACTTTATTCCTTGTCGATCGAGTCATTCTGATGTTGATGTCTCGAGCTTTAGGGCTATAAAATACCTTTGGTATTTTATTGTTTTTTATTTTCTTTTCTTTATTCTATTATTTTGGTCTTAAATACAAAATTTTATGCAATATTTATACAATAAATAAGAGATGTTAATTTGTGCAAAATAATGATATTTACATGCATTTAGCTAGGATTTAAAGGCCAAAAAGAAAGAATTAAAGTGATGAAATGGAGATTCATCAAGGGGCCACGTGAGGTTACATGGCACGATTAAATGCAATATTCAAGAAGATCCAGGGGGTCCATAAAAACATTACATAAATATTTAAACTACCTTAAATTTTTACAGGGTTAATTTGTAAATACAAAAAGGCGTGGAGACTACTTAGATATTTACCCACAAGGTGCTTTACCTAACGGCTGCAAGCGCTCCATGTCAGCCACTTACAATCAATCTGAGGGCAGGGAGGACGCTACGCTTTGCCTTGATTTGGATAACACAAATTAGATCTAGACCACTCTTCTCGATCCTACAGTTCTAGACGTGTATGGACGAACACACCGAGAACAGCTTTGGGACAACCTTTGATCTACCTTTTCTCCTCGCTCCGACCTTCTCCGCTAATGTTGAGAGGTTATGCACATTGTTGGAGGCTTACCACTTCTGCTAAAAGCTTCAAGATATTCCAGGACCTAGCTATGGGTTTCTGGAGCTTAAACGAAAATGAGGGCGCCTAGATCCCTTATATGCCCTTGATTCCACTCTACAAGGGGTCCCTTGCAGCCCAATCATGCACAAAAAATGAGTTCCTGGCTTGAGGCAAAGAACCTCGACCATTGAATGAAGCTAGGTGGTTGGGGCGGAAAAGCACCGATGATGGTGGAGGAGAATCTTTGTAGCTCTGACTTTTGTAAAATCGGAGGTGGAAAAAGGTGGTGCTGGATGGAGAATGTGATAATCTTGTAAAGTGAGGTGAAAATGGTCAGTACATTGAAGAGTTCACTATGAACTAGGGGCTGGAGATGAAAGCTCCATTAGATTTAAATCCTAAAATTACACTAAGCTGCAAACTATGATTAAACTAATATCTAAGCTATGTTAAGGAAAGAAAATGTGAGTTAAATACATAAAGAAACAATTCAAATCTAAAGGAATAAGGGAGCAAAAAAGAGTTTGCTAGAGAAGTTTCACTGGACCCTTGGATCACCGATCTCCGCCCTTTTCCTCATTGACAAGGCTGAGGAGGTTGATGTTGTTACCATGGGCTTCTACCCAAAGGCTCCTATTGGGGTTACATATGAAAAAAGAGATCAAAATCAAAATTGGGAGGCGTGGAATTTTATTTATACACAGTGTGAGGGGCAAAAGGGTGGAGTGTTTGCACGATGGTTGGTGAGAGATAGGGTTATGGTGAGATTCAGGGGAGCATGAGAGCAATACTGGTGACTAAATCGAAGCCCATCGAGCAACGATTCATGGCCAAAATTGGAGAAAGGTGGAGGGTCACGAGTTCTAATAGGAAGGGGGCAAAGGCCGGATAGTTGTCCCGCTAGGTCAACAAAAGGTGCGCTCTGGTTGGTACACGTGAACCAGCCAGAAAAATAGAGGGAATAACTCCATTACTAATTCAAATTAAATAAATAAAATATTTTATTAATTATAAGTTAAAACATAAAAGAGATTTTATATTATATGTACTATTTTTAAGACATTTTTATTTATTTTTATCACATTATTTATTTGGTGTTAATTTTTACATGTATATATAAGTATAAATACATGTATTTAGGGTATTTTGTATTTTGTTCAATATTTTATTATTATATATACAAAAATTAGATATTAATAACTTATATAACTACTCATTTACGTATTTTATTTTTACTTTATTATTTACTTAAATAAATAACCTTATGTATTATATAAGTATAGTTTACCAATATATTTTTAACATATTATTTATTTTTATGTATTTTTAATGGTTTTATTTTTATGTTTATTATTAAAATGTATTTCAAATAATATTTACAAGTATTTAAAAATATAAGGAAGCTAAAAATATATATAATAAATATATTGAAAATAATATATAGGTATAGAGTACAATAGGAACCCAAAAAAATTTTGCATGTAAACTCCATTTTAAATTAAACCGCCTTTGTTAAATAGATAATTTAATTTTATGAACAATAAAAGTGAGTTTGGTCAATTTTGAGTATGCATGGAGGATATACATGTTTATGAATTTTTCTTTGTAGCTTTTTGTTCCGAGTGTCCCGGGAGCACTGTGTATTAATTTTGTGTTAAATAATTTTTGTATTTTTCTTTTATATCTGTGTACAATTTTCATGTTTTTGGTTTTATTATTTGAGGTATAAAAAATATAAAATAAAATAGGTTCCCAAAAGGATGCTTATTGGCAAATAAAATTAGGGATTAGATGTGTTATCTGTGCAATTTTTGTGCCATATCTCCCCTCGCTTTATTCCTTTTCGACCGAGTTAATATTTCCTTAGTCTCGATGTCTAGGGCCGATTAGTGCCTTTAAAACTTCATTTATTTTTATTTTTTCCTTTATTATTTTATTTTGGAATTAAATAAATATATTTGTATAATACTTATATGTCAATTATTGAATGTTATTTTGTACAAACTAATGTTATGTATGTGCATTTATCTAGAGATTTAAGACCTAAATGGTGGAATACATGTGATAAAATGGAGATTCATCAACATTATTTAGGGAATTAACATTTTTGGGGCCATATTCGAGGAGTTATGTTCTTCAAGTACACAACTAAAAAAATGGCTCTTTGATACAATGTATCAAGGGAGTTAAGTCTTTTCTTGTTCTGGTAAGGCATTAGAAAGAAAACATAACTTTATTATTTTATCTGGAATTTTTTAAAGATTTTTTTCAGTTGTATCCATCTAAGACATTGCAATATCATTTATTCCCTCTATTTTTTTGGAATATCAGTTGTGTTGTCGATTTCCTGTCAGTCTATCAGTTGTACCCCTCAAGTTAGTTGCCATCCATCCCCAATGCAAGTGGACATTAACTTTTGGAACAAAAGGAGAAATAAATTTTAAGAAAATGCCAAAAGATCATTCCTCCCTCTCCTAACTCTCACCCTCTCCTCTTCTCCAGCCTCCCTCTCCCATCCCCCCCACTCCTCCCACTTCTCTAGCCCCAGTCACCTCCCCCTGCCTCCTCCTCCTCCTCATCTACATTTATACTCCTCCTACGCCTACCTCCTCTGCTCCCTCCCCTTCCTCCTCTGTCCCATCTGCAGTGCCCCCTCCTCCTACACCCCCTCCTCCAGCTTCCCCTCCTCCTCTGCCCCTCTTCTACCATCCCCAACTCCTCATACTATGCCCCATGCTCCTCCACTGCAACCACAGATCCATGGTACCATTCATCGACATCTAAGCCACAAAGACACCCGCTAGTCCACAGCACGCATCCAACCCACCTATGAGAATTCGGCTACCATCAGTTGCTGAAGTCGATGAGTTCTAGGCAACGATGAAGATGAGGAAAAAAGAGGCTGAAGGTCGCATGTGATGGAGGAGGAGAATGGATGGGGGGTGATTGGACAGTTGTGACCCTCTTAACCTCATCATGGTTTCAAAAAATCATAGTTAAGTTCAGCTTATTCACGACTTAAGTAACGTAGAGGCACAAGTGATAGAACAATAAGAAGTCGGGGGGCACAACTGATGTATAAAACAAATGAGGGACATAACTGATATTGCAATATCTCAAAGTGGCACAACTGGCAAAAATCTTTTTTAAACCAACTTTAACTTTTCAAAAATAGGGATACGTCCATACCCGATCGGCTATATTATCCTTATCCATTCTGAAATAGGAATGCAATAGTGATGTCACATTGATACCAATATATATTGATATCCATATATGTATATATATACATATATATATATATATATTAAGGTTTTTATACATGTTACCCTAGAGGATATGAAATTACACTTTGTTGTTACAAGTAAGATAGGAATTGTGATTAATTAGAAAATCCAATTTCATTTTATAAGAGAAATATCATTTTAGACACCTTGTTTGGACTTGGATTTATTCATTTCAACATTTACTTTTTTTATATTAAGTGTTATATTTTCCTTCACCATTTGCTATTTTTTCACCATTGCTACAAAGATACTCATCTAGAGATGCAGATGATCATATACATATGTTACCATATTCTTATTTGTTCTAGAAATATGCACAGGATAGCATATATTGATATTGAAAGATATAAATGGCCTAGTACTATATACTTAAGAACAAAATATTGATAGAAACTAGATATGGTAAAAATATATCACGGAAAAATAATGATTTTATATATTAACTTAAATAAACATGTATTGGATGACTAAAAATAGAAATGATTAACTATATATTAATTGATTAACAATTTTGTTAAAAGAAAATATAAAAATTTGCTCTATATATTTACTAATAAATGTACAACTTCATTTACATATTTAAATAGATACATATAAAGATCTCTACAAATATCAAAGTGATCCACATATGTAACTATTTTGGAAGGACAACCGATGATGATATACATGTCTAAGATCTAATATTTAACAAAAGGGTGTCAGATCTATCCATATCCTTTTACAATCATTCCCTCCCTCGTCACATCGTGCACAAAGTCTTCTTCTTTTGTACAATAATATTTTATATGGGTTCATGCCACAAAAAGTGCATGTTATGATAAATTGGGAATTGGGCAGTAATACTTGCAATTTTTTACTATATATATTGGATCAAATAAATAAAGATAATAAACAAATTAGGCTAGAGGATAATTATTCTAATTTTATACTAAATCAAATATATAAACCCGATTACTTTCTTTGCACCTCCTTTTTATTTTAAAATTTATCCTATTTCAACATAATTTCGATGTTTCACATACAACAGTCCTATAGTACGAAAACACTTGCACGTATCAGGAATTAGGAGTTATATAACAGGATTGGGAATCCTAAATAAATATGACTCCTAATCCTAATAGTATTTAAATTGTATTTTATTTTTAGTCCTAATGAATTTAGGAATATGTGTTTATAGTTGGGATATATATAGAGAGTGAAGGATATGGAGAAATCTTTAAGTACGTCATGGAAGCCTGAAGATCACATCATATGCGATAGGGAGTGACTAGTCGCATTAGTTTCTCGAGGCTGCAGAATTTAAAATTTTAAAAATGATGAAATCACATGATCTGAGAACACCTTTCGAATTATTACATCTAAACCACATGTAGGTATTAAAGTTACCTCTTGAAGCATGGTTGCGATCGAGTCTCTAAACGAAGAGACCTCCAGTTTCAAGTCTAATCCAACGGAGGATATGCTTGTGAGCACGTTGATGAAATATGTGCTTCTCGCAGTCCATGTTGATGATCCATGCGGTGAATCCCCTGATCTCATATCACAAGATCCGACATCTTCTTCACGAGCAAGATGCACCGAATGAGACAGAGATCCACAAATGATCGAACCGACAATACAACGACATAGCAGCTACGATAGTGACTCTTTCTAGGGCATCAAGGTGGACGACCACCATAAGAGAGAGAGAGAGAGTTGGCATGTAGAGAAAGATGGAGAGAATTTTGATTCCTCTTGGAATTATTGTATTAGAAAAGGCTATGGCTATCCTTCCTTTTATACTAGTTGGATGCACATGGATCTCAATCCATGTGCTCTCCTAATATAATGATTTAGATTAAGAAGTTATTAATCAATGGCCATGATTAATTTTTCTTTCTAAAAAAAGCAATAAGTAATTAATGAAAATAATTAGTCATATCCTTTATCAAGATAACAATCGAGTCATTTTAATTTTAATAAGAATAAATAGATAATATAAAAGACAACAACCCTCCCTAAAATAGGGTGGTCGTCACCCTCCTTGAATAAGCCAAGGTGGACAACTACCTTTTAGGATGGATTATTTCCTCCATAATATATATGTATCATATATTAATATTCAATCATCATTATTGCATTTATCTTCACAAAAATAATTCCAAATTAAATTTGTGAAAACTTCAATCATGTCATTGACAAATATGAATCATATGTATATATCCAACATAATATGTAAATTATATTTATAATTAATTGTTTATTGTGAATCCAATTCACAATAGCATATAATTTGTAATTCTTTTTACAATTAAATCTCTCCAATATATTAGAAACCATATTTTTAATATCCTTGATTATTTTGGATAGTGATATCTTCATTAATCGTATCCTTGATAATTAAATAAAATTTAATTTTCTTTGACATCTATTCTCATATGCCCAAGTAACATGAATCACGTTCACATTATTCACATCTTTAATAATTAAATCATATTAATCATCTTAGATAACTCTCCTCATTTGGCCAAATAATATGAATCAAATTCATATTATTCATGATAATTAAAGCATATTTAATTATCAATATTGCAGTGCTCAAATACATAATTCAACAATAGAATTACTCTTGATCACTTCCAAGAATAATGCACTTTCTCCATGGATACTTGGAGATAAGGACAGGGCGATTATACGTTCCATGTATACTGACTTGGATAATGAGATTATATCTCAAATACAGATCTCGAGGACCTCCCATAGATGCTTGATTAGATCAAAACCATAAATCTAATAATCTTATTGCAACTGAATCATATTCACATAAATGTCCAACATTTGGATAAAGATTAGATTACTTCTCTATGAAAGGAGTCACTAACTAAAATCCAAACATGATTCATCACTCCCTCGGAATGGAAGCGTCATGGTTTTACAATCGTTTATGATCACATCACCTTCATGTATTCCTAATACTTGTACATCCTGCATACTGGAAGACCTAGAATAAAACCGATGTTGTAGATATATTTAGGCTACCTTCTTTAGGGTTTTATCATTAAGTTTCTCATTCGACCATTAGGAGTCGGTATTGGTCATATACTTTCCAAAATCATATATCATACCTAGGCATTGATCATATACTTTCCAAAAGCATAGAACAAACATATAAATTCAGTCATGCTTCCAAAGCGAGATGATCGTGCACGGAATTTGATTCCCAATATCACATGAGTGAGCTCATGTCTTCCGATTTAGTAATGAACCTGTATAATTCTTTTGAGAGATTGTATTACTCATATGCCATTGTATGAACACCAGCGTGATGGTATATAGACCTTAATTAGGCCATCAACCTATTGATTTGCCAAATGTACATACTCAGACATAGAGTAACACATCTATCTCTGGTCAAAGGATGCGTGCCTATATCGTTACATCATAGGACATAGAACTTGCATATCTCGATCTCGTTAAGTCAACACTTTGACCTAACTTATATAACACATCTGAATCGCTATCTCTATGCAAAGGACCCGTATCAAGAGCTTGGTTAGATATCAGCCAATTAGAGAAAGGATTGTCATCTCCTACTCAGGCTAGAGATCCTCTCTAAACAATCACTTGAGGGTGCTTGATGAGTCCTCAATCTAACTCTTTAGATATCACCCAAGCACCAGCCTCAATGCTTCAACAATTGAATCAACAGTTGTATGATCATCAAGATGGTCATGGTAAATAATCATGATTGTACTAAGCAACTTATGATGTAAATTAAACATTCTTCAGTTCAGATCAGGGAATGGTATTTGCAATAACATTTATTGCATAATAAATTGTCATGGGCTCGCATGTTCAACAGAGATGTGGGGAAATTGCCTTCACACCACCACAAGAACAATGTACCTCCTAGAGAGGGGGGAGAGAGAGAAGAAAGACATGAGAGGGCAATGGAACAGAGAGGGTTATACTCATTCTAATCTATAGTAGCCTTTCTTTTCTGGTGGTCGCGAGAGGTGATCGACCACCATTATATCGGTTGTTCTTTCTTTTACGTGCTTACATGGTGGTGGTTAATTACGCATCTGTATCTATATAAAGTGGTTTGTATCCGTATGTTCATCCGATATCCGAGAAGATATGATACTAGTAGTTCATGTTCCCAACAACTTGTATCAGAGCCGGGTTAACGTTGTTGATGGGATACGATGCGATGGATTAGAGAGAGGATCGACATCTACGAGACGATGTGATGATATAGATGTACAATCCTCAGAAGTCGTAATATGGTGGTCTATAGAAGAAATTGACTAGAAGCCTCGAAGAATTTTGCTAGCATTGGCTGGCAGGAGATCGTGCAAGGTGGTAAGTCGAGGGCATCCAAAGATGGGTGCGTCGCCCAGAAGCATTGAGTTTCTGGTAATGAGACCAGGAGATGATGAACATAGCCAAGTACAGACTAAAGATGATGAAGAAATCATGATGGAATTCAACTCAATGGGGAGATGGTTAGGAATTATGAGTCATAATAGGATTGGGAATCCTAAAGAAATATGACTCCTAATCCTAAGACTAATTGAGTTGTATTATATTTTAATTCTTAATGGAAATAGGACTATGTAATTGTAATTGGGCTATATATAAATGAGGTGGAGGCTAATGGAAATAGGAATATGCATTCGTAATTGTGCTAAGGGAAATATGACTCCTAATTCCAATATTTAAATCCGTATACAAGAGTTCATCTGGTATCCAAGCATAAACGATACCGGCAATTTGTGTTCTCAACAACACAATTGAAGAAGGAACAATTCAAATCTCAAACAGACATTTACAGAAAACCTAAGATCAACAGAGAGCATCCTCTCACTACTAATCGGTGGGCATGCTTCCACAAGGAGTTTAAGATCCCCAAGAAAGGCAATATACGTGACCATGCCCAAGTTGGAAATAATACAGGTGTCGAAGACCGACAAACAATAGATACAACAAAATCCTTCTCCGTCGAAAGAAATCGACGCTTGGGTGGTTGAAAATGTCGCATGGAATCAAAAAAAGAAGAAGATAATGCTAGCAGAGCGGAGGAAAGAAAGAAGTACATGTATCCATGGTCCAGAGGAGACGAGCCACGTGTTGGGTTTGCAGAGGACGAGGATTGTAGAAGAGGTCTGTGTCCGTCGATATTTACGGGAATACATACAACAATGAGATTACAAATATGTCAAATAGGATGGTGATCATGAAGTTTGAAGTTCTAGCATCTGCTTTCATCGAATTCATTTGTCTTGAATTGAACCCATATGAAAATTACCAAGGAAAAAATTAGTCAATTGTATGGAGAATCATATCTTTCTTGTCCGTCTGAGCGAAAATGTGCAACAGATCTTCTTACTCCCTACATTCCATCGACTTAATGCATTCTGAGTCTTTTTGGGAATTGAGGAAGGTAGGAATAGAAGGATGTTCTTTTGGGAATCAAGGAAGCTAGGAAAAGGTGAGAAATAATGATGTTTACTCTATCGTAATTCTTTGGGAAGTTTTGTCTTGATGGGATAAGTATGAGTTCCTTGGTTCCTATCAATAGAATAAGCGGTGATTTTTTGTAAAATATGCAACATGAACCCATATATAGGAAACCATTGATTAGGGATAAGAATAAATATAATAATTATGTGATGAGAAAGTGGAATAACTATTCCATGGGGAAATTCCATTTCCTTCCAACATAAGCAACAATTAACCTCAAAAAAAAGCAAGCCCTGGTACTTAGGGCCAGCAACGATTGCCATTTAATTCACATGGATTGCATTTAAATCACACTACATATTTTACAATTACTACCAATGTGCTTGCAATAACACCACAACACACTCATGATCAATAATTTACTTTATTATACTCTCACTCCACACATATTTTACATTTTTTAAATAAATATTAAAAATTTTTCAATGAATTAAATAGACATCATGGATTAATAATTAAAATTTTAGGCATCTATCGACACATGAGGTGACAATTTAAAATGCTAAGCCTAAAAAAGGCTCCAACGAGTTTTTGTGTTGATTTGGGGACGAACCATTATCGCATCCCCAAATCGGCACCCAAGGTGCTTATTTGGGGGAAAGCTGTTGGTGCGGCCCTCTCCACCCACCCCCCTCCCCCACCACCCTCCCCCTATTTCATTCCTCACTTCTCCTCCCCAACGTCCTCTTTCTCCTAGTTCTTCATTTCTTCATCTCAACCATCTCAATCTCTCTTACATAATTGTTGTTCTCTCATCTGGACTTCTGTTATTCTTATTCTTGTAAGAGCGAATCAGCAAGCTTCTTTTTTCGTAAACAACGAAGAATGCACTTGCGGGAACATGGATGAGATGTGTACTTCTTGCAATCTGAGATGATGATCCAAGTGCGAAGTCTCCTAATTTCATCCCACAAAATCAATAACATTCCTCGCGAATAAGATGCACCGAAGAAGGTGATGATCCACAAGTAGTTGATCCGACAGCACATCGACAACATGATAACTGTGAGGCTCCCTAGCACTACAAAAAAAGGCGGGATTGACGTGCACATAAAAGCTCGTTATGTGCACGCCTAGTGCCCGCCATGTGCATGCTCGAGAGGTGGGCGAGCACATATGCTCGTTCAGGGCGTGCTCGCTTATATGAGAGTCACCCCGGCTGGTGGGCGAGCATATTGGGACGCTATGTGCTCGCCCTCTCGCTGGCGGGCACATATGTGCTCGCCGATGTGATCACCTCCATTATAGATTGCGATCACCAACGGAGCACTTGGCGAGCACATGTGCTCGCCCAAACTGATTTCTAGGAAAAAATATACAGGTTCTACAGGGTTTTGACGCCCCGTCGAACCAGTATAGCCTGCCAATAAACCACTGCAGGTACTTATAAGAGCTCCCTAAGGGTATATATATTATAGCAGTTCGTTGACTAAGATAACTAGCACTAACAATTGAAATTCACGCAATATACATGAATTCAGAAATAAACAATCAAATTTAACATCTAAATATTACAAACAAGTCAAAGCCAACAAAGTTCATATAAATTATAAGATGTGCTAAAAGTTTAACAAAAATACAGGTCCAAACCAACGAAAATTTACTTCTTCTTTGATCTAAAAAATTTAGACATTAAACCCTGCTTTGATTTCTTTTTTTTCCTTCTCCTTTTCTTTTAACCTCGCATACATGCGCGCCTCTTCTTCAGGGTCGTTCTCCTCTTCCTCTTCATCATCAGATTCAATCTCTTCAGGTTGAGATGCACGCCCTTGCGACCTATATTATATATGGAAGATATATATCTATTACATGCATTTTGTAGATATAGAAAATTAAAATTATTACTCATTCTATAAGAAGAATACTTACATGTACGTCGTGAACTCCTCTCGGAGCTTCGTCACCTGCTCCACCATCATCGCCATCTGCGACTCCATTGGAACTGATGATTGGGACGGATGTGGTTGCGTGTACGACGGCTGAGAGTATGCAGAATAGGAGTGACGATGTTCCTCCACATAATATGGAGGAAGACCACCAAGCGTCTGCTTCCTGTTCGCCACAACGTCCCTCTCCTCCAACACCTTATAAGATTTTCATTTTTTAATATAAAATTATATATTAGAAATGAGTACAGTAAGATAATATTTATCTATGTATACCTGCTTCTAGATCATTTTATCAAATGGTGGTTGCTCTCCAGTTGGATCGACACCCCATTTTTCTACAGATAGTGCCAGACAACAAAGAATGCACTTGCGGGAACATGGATGAGATGTGTACTTCTTGCAATCTGAGATGATGATCCAAGTGCGAAGTCTCCTAATTTCATCCCACAAAATCAATATCATTCCTCGCGAATAAGATGCACCGAAGAAGGTGATGATCCACAAGTAGTTGATCCGACAGCACATCGACAACACGATAACTGTGAGGCTCCCTAGCACTACAAAAAAAGGCGGGATTGACGTGCACATAAAAGCTTGTTATGTGCACGCCTAGTGCCCGCCATGTGCATGCTCGAGAGGTGGGCGAGCACATATGCTCGTTCAGGGCGTGCTTGCTTATATGAGAGTCACCCCGGCTGGTGGGCGAGCATATTGGGACGCTATGTGCTCGCCCTCTCGCTGGTGGGCACATATGTGCTCGCCGATGTGATCACCTCCATTATAGATTGCGATCACCAACGGAGCACTTGGCGAGCACATGTGCTCGCCCAAACTGATTTCTAGGAAAAAAATATACAGGTTCGACAGGGTTTTGACGCCCCGTCGAACCAGTATAGCCTGCCAATAAACCACTGCAGGTACTTATAAGAGCTCCCTAAGGGTATATATATTATAGCAGTTCGTTGACTAAGATAACTAGCACTAACAATTGAAATTCACGCAATATACATGAATTCAGAAATAAACAATCAAATTTAACATCTAAATATTACAAACAAGTCAAAGCCAACAAAGTTCATATAAATTATAAGATGTGCTAAAAGTTTAACAAAAATACAGGTCCAAACCAATAAAAATTTACTTCTTCTTTGATCTAAAAAATTTAGACATTAAACCCTGCTTTGATTTCTTTTTTTCCTTCTCCTTTTCTTTTAACCTCGCATACATGTGTGCCTCTTCTTCAGGGTCGTTCTCCTCTTCCTCTTCGTCATCAGATTCAATCTCTTCAGGTTGAGATGCACGCCCTTGCGACCTATATTGTATATGGAAGATATATATCTATTACATGCATTTTGTAGATATAGAAAATTAAAATTATTACTCATTCTATAAGAAGAATACTACATGTACGTCGTGAACTCCTCTCGGAGCTTCGTCACCTGCTCCACCATCATCGCCATCTGCGACTCCATTGGAACTGATGATTGGGACGGATGTGGTTGTGTGTACGACGGCTGAGAGTATGCAGAATAGGAGTGACGATGTTCCTCCACATAATATGGAGGAAGACCACCAAGCGTCTGCTTCCTGTTCGCCACAACGTCCCTCTCCTCCAACACCTTATAAGATTTTCATTTTTTAATATAAAATTATATATTAGAAATGAGTATAGTAAGATAATATTTATCTATGTATACCTGCTTCTAGATCATTTTATCAAATGGTGGTTGCTCTCCAGTTGGATCGACACCCCATTTTTCTGCAGATAGTGCCAGATAACGATCCTGAAATACAAAGTTTAATATATATAAATGAGTTATAATATATCATTTAATTGGAAATAAATTGATAGACTTACCAACAATTGTCCTGCTTCAGGAGTGGACCATTGCGACTCTCCTTCTCTCCCACTCATGTGGGACCTCGACCACCACTCTTGAAAAGAGGGTTCCTTTCCAACCTAGCTGCCTGAAAATTTTTTTAAGATGTAATAACAACATTGTATTATATTAAAGTAGATCTCCAAAAATTAATTTTAAATCGTAATACCATCTCCGCTCTAATCTGGTTGTGGCTTTTAGAGCCACTTGTCAACTTAATCCTTTGTTTCTGGCGGTTTGTCCTTCCCGCCGTAGATCTTCTTCCAAACTCATCATCCGCAATGAATGCATCACAGAAATCCGCCCATCTGGAAGGATTATGTTATGACTATTGATTATTTTAAAAAGTTTATTATAAATTATTTGACAAGTATAATACCTATCCTCCGTACACCATGTTGGCGGGAACCTCTTCATCTCCTCAAAATTCATCTCCTTGCATCCCGTCTTCGTATGCGAGTCTCTCCTTGCCTTGAAAAATGTATCGCTCATTCTCTTTTCTGCCAAACGAATGAAGGCTCTACGATAAGCCTCATTCCCCAGACCAGAGCCAAGGCGAAACCTACTCTGAAAATTATAACAAATTATAAGATATAAAAAACTTGACCAAAAAATCTATATCACTTCTTAGAAATATTTCTTACCAGAAACATGTCAAACAGTCTCTCCTGTTCTGCAGCAGGGATGCGACACCATCTAAATTGCATGGAAGTCAAGTGTGTCTTTATTATGTTGGTTATCTCCTTTGCCACCCTGTTGCTATTCACAAAATCCCTACATTTGCTAGAAAATTTAACTTTGATACAATTTATATAACTTTGGAAAAAATTTAAAGATAAAGTCTATAAAAATTTTACCTCCCATCAGCCGTAACCTCCAACAAAGGGTGGGACGCCGATGTCTGTCCAACTGCAGTAGGTAAAGGCACGGATGTGCTCGGACGTCCAGAAGAAGGAGAGTCAGAACCCATCGATGTCTGTGCTGGTATGGGGACCTGGACTGGGAATCCTGTAGGGGCTGCTGAGGTAGATGGCTCTCCATAGCCTCCTACGTAAAATGGTGGCGGAGGATAACCAAGAGACTCGTAGTAGGCTATCACCCGGCGGACCTCGTCGGACTGTGAATCAAGAACAGTATCCGGGGTGGGCTGCCAACTGGAAGAAGGTGTGTCTGAGGAAGATGGACGATTGGATCTATGTGATGTATGCGCCCCGCCACGTCCAAAACCTGCCATGACTGTAATAATGATGTATTACATATTTATTACTTAAGATTTTAGTTAATTCGATTATAATTGTGTAATAAAACTTACAACTTGACGAACCGCAAAATCGGCCCTTTAATAGAATGTTTTTAGCACTTCAATATGTCGTAGCAGTCGGGCTAATTCGTGTCATCAAAAGATCCTCTCATTTAAATATATGTCAATGATAGATCAAAATGAGACGATCATAAATTATTTTACTTGGCAAGAAACCAAGGTCAAACTCAGGGACACGATTCTCTCTCGTATTAATCGGATTTAAGTCTATTTAACTAAGTGTTGAGTTGAAGTCAATATAGGTCAAAGTATGCAAAAAGACATAACAATGCAAGAACAATAAAGTAAACATGCATTTTTTATCATTTTTTTATCATGCAAATAGATGCAATGAAAATATGCCCTAGGTTAAAAGGATGAGCCAACTAAACCACCAGTTAATTTCAGATTAAAATGAAGCATTAACTCATTTGACGTAATTTGCAAAGTTAATCAAAAAGGCATAAAAGACACTAGAGTTAATTAAAAAAATACATTGAGATCATAGTGTCAAATCAAGAGAACAAACACGCCATTAAAAAGTACGTCAAACAAGCGTTAAAATGAAACTTAAATCAACTTAATCGGAGTTACGAGGCTCAAGATATGCATGAAGAAAGACAAGGGCATAACTGAAATAAAACATGAAAAGATAACTACAACCAGGTCCCTGGAAGGGACTAAATTACAATAAAAACAAGTTGCGGAATCTTCCCTGTAAATAAACCATGCGTGCGGGGGTATATTTGCAATTATTGAAACCCGCAAGGGTATAAGTGCAAATATCCCCAGACGCGCAGGTGCTGCACGTGCGTCAGGACCTGGATGCGATATTGAAGAATGCGTGGGCTTCTCTGCAAATTGCCAACATGGCACGTGCTAGACACGCGCCATCCAGGCTCGGAAGTCAGCTCAGGTTCGGCAGAGGTTGGGCTGTGCTTCGAGTCGGCTCGGGCGGTTCGAGGCTCGATGCAGGCTTGTGGAGGCTCGGAAGCATCCAAGCCTGGAGGCTAGGATGCTAGGCTCGGGGAGGCTTTGGCGTCGACGTGTGGCGCACTGGTAGCCATTGGATTGTGAGAATCCAACGGCCTCTGGAAGAAGAACGGATCGTCGACGTGGCTGAATCGTGGCCGTTGGATGAACTCCGGGGCGGAGCATCCAACGGTTGCTGCTCCTTCTCCTCCAGTTGCAGGTGGCGGCGAGTTTGGAGCTCCGGCGAAGGAGTTCCTCCTCCGCCACCTCCCTCCGGTGTCGTTGAATCTCCCCAGAGCTCCGAGACAGGTCGTTGAGGAAGATAGAAGCTCTGGGAAGGTCCAGGAGTGTCTGGCTGCCGTCATCTGAGCTCAGATCATTGGAGCGACGCTGCCGAAATGGTCTCTGAAGGTACTCCGGCCAATGAATGCTTTGGTTAACCTACAGTGTTAGTTGGTACCCGAAACCTTTGGTTTTATGAAGGGGAGCGGAGTGGAAGCTCGATGGGGCGAAGAAGACGGGAGCTCTAAGCTCCTCCGCCGCGAGGTGGCGGAGGAGATGGGTCGGAGATGGTTGAGGTTCTGGAGGAAAGAGGAGGTGAGCGGAGTTATGCGCGACGAAGGGGGGTTGAGGGCGAAGCTCAGAAGATGTTCAACGGAGCGTGAAAATGATTAAAGAAGCCGAATTAAATCAAAGAAATTGACTAAAAAGACGAAGGGAGATCGGAGGGAGCTTACCTTAGTCGGGCGGAGCGGAGAGCCTGCGCTTGAGCTCCTGAGCGGAGCTCCGATCATCGCTGGACTCCACCGGCTGATTCGAGCAGCTAGGCGGTGGTTAAGCACCGCAACACCGTCTTGGTCGGCGGCGGGTCGACACCGGGGGCTCCGGTCATCGTCGCTCGATCCTTTCTCCTCCCCCTGTCACAGGGAGGAGGAGGAGGGTTGGGCTGTGCCCCACGTACAGGTGGACAACCGGAACTCGGTGGAGGGGGCGAGATATTTGAAGGGTGAGGGCAGTGGTTTCGGTGATGGCGGAGGTGATTATAGTGGAGGATATGGAGTGACTGGAGGGATGTCGTGGGGAGTGGAGGTTTGCGCGGAGGAGGTGGATGACTGGGGAAGACCTAGAGGTGGTTGGCGAAAGAAGAGGTGGTCGGAGGAGTCGGCGATAATGGGAAGGGGGAGAGGGTTTCGCGCGGTGGAGAACGTGGGGAGACAGGGTCTTCGGGAGGTAGACGACGATGCTCCGCCGTTGGATCTGGAGATCCAACGGTGGAGAATTGGGCGCGGAGCGACGGTTGAGATGAGATCAAGGGGCGGAGCGATCGAAGGGCTGCGGAGCGGCCACGTGGCAGGCTATGGGAAGGGCGCTGATGGAGGGTGGTGATGGGATGCTGGAGTTGATCGAGCGGCTAGGAACAGAGGGCGGATTGAGCGGCTCAGATCAGAAGATCCATGACATGATCAAGCGGACCATAATGTGCCACGTGGCGCGAGGAGCGAGAGGCGGCAACGAGCGGCTAGGATTAGAAGCGGGCGTGGAGAGCTGGGAGCCGTTGGATCTCAGGAGGAGATCTGACGGCCCAGATCGCAGGCGGATGGGACAAGGGAAGCGGGGCACGTGGCTCACCCAGATTGGGCCACGTGGCCCAATCAGATTATTCAGATGGAATTTTTGATTTTTGAAGGCTTAATTAGTCGAATTTGAGAAAACTCAAAACATGAAAGTTGTAGATCTTGATGAGATCTACAAGTTTCATGTTGACCAAAACTGGAGATGACTTCAAACAGAGGCCCGAAATATTTTTGAGGGTATTTTTAAGTCTAAAAATACCACGAATTTTTGGTTTGCCATTTTTTTGTTTTTTAATTATTTGAGGACTCTGATAATTACAGGACATTAACTGGGTTTTATTGACACTCAGCTTAAGCAAGGGGGTTAATAATGAGAAATTATGATGATGAAATCGGGTTTCATCACAACTAATCTTCATCACTTATTTCGGTGGGATTAAAGGATATTTCTTCATTTTCTGAGTTTTCTAAGTAATCATTTATGGAGTCAGTATCATCTTGTAAGTCAACACAGAAAACTTCATTATCAGCCAACCGAATCGATTCGATAATTTGGACTTCTTCTGTTAAGTCTATTCTTTCATTTGTCGGTGTGAATGCTTCATCTATGTCATCTTCCTGATTAGTGTAATCATTAGAGATATAACCTCGAGAATTTATCTTCACAACAGTTATTGTTTCAACGCTCTTTCTCTTCTTTTATATTTGTGGGAGATAACATACTTGATCCGCTTGAGATGCTAAGACGAATGGTTCAAATCTGCGTATAAATTTTCTTTGCACCACGTCGACTATGTTATTTCTTTTATCGAGTACTACACCTCCATTGGGTTCATACCAATCACACAAGAAAAGAACTACTTTATTCAAGCCAGGTATACTATATTCCACTTCTATTATCTCCTTTAAAATTCCGTAATAATTCATATGATCTTCCTCATAACAAGATCTGCGAACCATCACTCCATGATTTTGAGTTGTCAAATATTTACCGGAATTTAAGGTATGAAAATGATACCCATTACTGTAGCAAGAGTTGTATGATCGGACCTTATAAACTGGGCCTTCTCCAAAATATTTTAAAATATGAGAATAGAAATCACCACCGTCCAACTGTTTTGAGTAGTCTTTAAACCACGCTGGAAATTGATTCATATAAGTGCTCAGAACTTCGTCATCTGAATACATAGGATTTTCCTCCATAATTTTCTTTCTAAATTCCCTAAAATTAGTAAGAGAAACATAAGAATTACTTGTAATGAATATATACATAAAGTAATTCAAATACTTACTGAACATATGGTGTTATTTCCTCGCAATTGTCTAATACGTATAACTCTGTTGTTTCGATAAGAAACGTTCAGTTGCTTTTCCTATTAGATGAGTGGATGACTGAAAGATACTGATACAAGGTTCTTCATCGGAAGAAATTGTGCCATTCCTCCTGCATCTATTGTGGATAGTCTCCACATCTTCTGGAAGATATCTTGCGCAGAATGTTGCGACTTCCTCATATATATATATATATATATATTGTGAACTTATAGATCCTTCAACTTTACTTTTGTTTCGGACCTTTCTTTTAAGAAAGAACATAAACCTATAAGAAAGTATGTTAAACATCTAGTCCAAATAGTAAAGAATGGAATGAGATTATAATACATTTAATTACCTTTCAAATGGATACATCCAACGAAATTTTACCGATCCTCCAACTTTTGCTTCCCATGGAATATGAATCATCAGATGCTCCATCGAATCAAAAAATGAAGGCGGAAATATCTTCTCCAGGAATCACAGGAATATTTTTTTGAAGATAATCCATCTCCATGCGGTGTATGCGTGACGAGCATAGCACCTGGAAAAATCTGCTAACATCTGAAAGAGCATCGACAACATTTTTTGGTAACAATCCTCTGAACACTAACGGTAGTAATCTTTCCATAAAAACATGACAGTTATGACTTTTCATTCCCTTAAATGTAAACTTCTTCAAATCGACCAAATTGGAAAAATTTGATGCATATCCGTCTGGAAACTTCAATTTGCTTGTCCATTCACAAACAAGCTTAACTTGATTTATATCTAAGGTATACTTTACTTTGGGAACTTCAACCCTTCCACTATCATGTTCCTTGATATGCAATTCCGGCCGATTGCATATGATTTGTAAATCACGACGAGACTTTAATGTATCTTTTGATCGACTGGTTACATTCATAACAGTGTAGAAGATGTTATCAAACACATTTTTCTCTATATGCATAACATCTAAGTTGTGTCGTATCAGTAACTTACTCCAATATGGTAACTTCCAAAATATACTCTTCTTAATCCAATTATGACTGTCACCAAAACTAGGAAGGTTTTTTATTTTATCTTCATTTTCTAAGGTTGATTTCTCTAATTGTTCCAAGTATGATAATATCATATCGTCTGTCTTAATTGGTGGAGGATCTGCAAGATCAATTGTGTTCCTTTTAAAAGACTGCTTCTGTCTTCGATATGGATGATTATTTGGAAGAAATCATCTGTGACAATCAAAAAACATGGTTTCTGACCATGTTGAAGCTGGAATGATTTAGTACTCTCCATACAATATGGACAACTTTTACGTCCATGCGTACTCCATCCGGATAACATTTCATATGCTGGGAACTCATTTATCGTCCAAAGCAGAGCTACTTTCATGTTAAATGTTTGACTCTTATTAGCATCATATGTATTAACTCCATCGACCCATAACATTTTCAACTCATCGGTAAGAGGACGTAAATAAACATCAATGTACTTTCCCGGATGTGTAGGTCCTGGTACTAATAGCGAAAGAAACATAAACTGTCGCTTATTACATAACCATGGGGTTAGATTATATGGCGTTGTCATTACTGGCCAACAAGAGTAATCTTTACTTCTTCCATGAGGATTAAACATGTCTGTACATAAACCTATAACGCAATTCCTCTTTTCATCCTTAAATGTAGGAAAAGCTGACATCAATTCTTTCCAACAATCAGACTCGGATGGATGCTCCATATACTCATCGACTTTATGTTCCGCGTGCCATGTCATGTACTTCGTCATTTCTTTACAATAATATAATCGTTTCAATCTCGGAGTCAACGGGAAATAACGTAGAATCTTTCTCGATATTTTTTTCCACTCTTACTAGTTGTCTGATATCTTGGCTCATTACATTCAGGACACTGTTGTAAATGTTGATGTTCACCGTAATATAGAATATGGTGATTTATGCATGAGTCTATTTTAACTTCTGCTAAACCCATCTTCCACATCATCTTTTTTGTATTATAATAATTATCAGGTAATTCTACATCTTCTGGTAACATTTTCTTAATAATCCTCAGCATTGCATCAAAATTACGTTCGGTCATATTATATTCCATCTTCATCGATAGAAGATCCGAAACCGCAGAAAGTTTTGAATATGTCTTGCAATCCAACCACAATGGCTCTTCCGCTTTTTTCAACAGCTCGTAAAATTCTGCAGACTCTCCATATGGTTCCTCATCATCTAACAAAGTATCATTAAATTCTGGACCCGCAACATCCATAACCATATCTACAAAAGGATTAATATTGTCAGCTTCTTCCGCATCATTCATATTGTCCTCGAAATTCTCACCATGCCTCCACCAAATCTGATATACTTCCATGAAACCCATTCTATAAAGATGTAACTGAGTTTCATCTTTTGATCTCTTCCTCATTAGACAACATTTCTTACACGGACACAAGATAGTTCCATCTGAATCCACAATACGGGAACCTTGTGCGTAAGAAAATTGTATAAATTCCTGAATACCTCTTTGAAAGGCATCTGCTATACGTCCATCTACGACACGGTTGTACATCCACTCTCTATTGGTCATATTGATGAACCTGAATTAAATAATCTAAAATGTCAAATCTAGGAAATTGAGGATATCTAAACGTATCACATTATTGAGATAAAAGATGAGAAAAGAAGTATATTAATTATGTTATCACTTTAGCCCATCCATAAGGATTCAAATTTACTAAAAGATGATCGTTGTTACAAGCATCTTTATTTCTAACGAAAATTCGGCAGCATAACCCTGCACCTCTCCCGTATACCTCATAAATCAATCGCAATTAATTCTCAAAATAATCATATTAGTGATTATTTCAATAATAACTATGATTGATTTGGTATACCGAAGAGGAAGGGGTTATGAACCGAATTTTCGTAAGAAATAAAGACCTTGTGACACCGATCACCTTTTAGTAAATTTGAATCCTTACGGACCCCCTTAGTCCGGGAACTCCAAACTAAGGAAAGCTAATATAAATATAATACTTTAAGATCACTTTACGTCATACATTTGTGCGTGCTACAAATGAGACTATAAAATAATCTTAAAATATTTATTCATTTATATTAGCTGGGCAATTACGTAAATTTGGCTGGTTAACGATGGAGATAGGGATAAGTGTGATCCTAATTTAGTGCCTAATACAGTGCTTGGGTCACTAACAGTTGAGGGGCACCTGCAAATTAAAATTCAAAACTGCAAACATCAAAATCCACGACCATTGGTCTGGGATAAACATCCCAAAGTGAGTCCAAAAGTGCTGTGAAAAAATACAAAAAAATATAACACAGTTAGAGGTGATCAAATCCTCCAATGTGTTGCACACGCCTCCCGTTGTGCAGGGCCACATACCACCCGGTGTGGAAGGACGCACTGTGTGTGAAGGATTTTGTGCGATTTTATATTGTAATTAGTGGTTAGCATTTTTGCCTTATAATTAATTAGCCTAACTATAAGTTAATGTGATATAATTGGTCACATTAACTAGAATTTAATGTGATAACAAATTATCACAAAATAAACATTGGTGTATATCATATCTCATATGAACATGATATGAAATATTCGAACTATTATTAATGATGTTCATCATATCTAATATCTACACTATTTAAGTTGGCTAAGTAATGTTATTCACAAGTTTCCTAACTAATCTTTTTAAGAAAATTAACAATACTAATTAGTGTAGATGTTGTAATGAATATTTTATCATGTTTAATTTACAAAAGTCAAACACAATATTGAATCGGGCATTTTATCAAACTTCTATAGGGCATAATATTACACATGTTATTGAGACAACCACAATCAAAATTACAACACTATAGTGAGGCACAATTATCCTAAACATGTAAAAAAGATTTAAACTATCAAATTAATACACTAGATCCAACAAAAAGAGTCAAAAAAATTGAAACCCTAAACTATAAAAACAATACAAATATGTAATGAAATCTTTAAAAAAAGAGAAAGGAGGAAGGATTATACTAATGGTAGATGTCAATCTACTCAAAAGACGGAAATGGAGGGCGTCGGAGTCGGGGAGGATGGGTGCGGGGTCGCCGGAGGAAGAAATTTGGGGATGGATTGCAGTAGAATGAGGAAGAAAGGAACCGCGAGGTTCTGTTTACGCGCACGGGCGAGCACACTTAAGTGTTCGCCCGTCCTTCATCGGGTGCTCGCCCATAATGTTTACCCAACGCGAAAGTTATCCGCGCAAAGAAATTCAAGTGGGCGAGCACATTATAGGCGAGCACATGTGCTCGCCCACATTTGAAATCGCGCCGCTTCACATAATTCAAGCCGGCGACCCCAATGGGCGAGCACATGTGCTCTTCGTGTGCTCGTCTATGGAGGAGTGTGCACATGTGCTCGCTAGTGCACGACAAGCTGTGCTCGCCAATCCCGCCTTTTTTGTAGTGTAGGTTAATATGGTGGACAACCGTAATATTGAGAGAGAGAGAGAGAGTGGGTGTGTATAAGAATAGAGAGAGTTGTTGCTCTTTTGTTGTAGTGTAAAATATTATGGTTTACACTTTCTTTTTATACTATATTGGATGTCCATGAATCCCACCATGTGCACACAAATCAGTGATGTACATTATTTTGTGCTTTCAATCAATGACAAAGATTTTATTGCATAAATTTGAAACAACAAATAGCTAATTTAAAATAAATTAAATATGTTTAATATATGTCAATATAATTCAATTTAAATTAAGTCAACAAATATGGACTTACTGGGAAGGAGAGCAAGTCTCCTTCCATACATAGGGTGGATGGCCACTAAGATTTAGGGCCCAAGGTAGTCATCCACTCTTGTTATGGTAAGGAGGCTCTCTCATTCCATGTTTGATGAGATCTCATATCTCATCAAATATTCCATGCGTGCAACAAATTTTATTGAATAATTATTCACCAAAATAATTCCAAATTATTTTGTGATAATTTCAATCATGTCGTTGACAATTATGAATCATATCCATACATCCATCATAAAATGTAAATTACATTCATATTTAGTTGTATAATGTGAATCCAATTTTCATCAACATTTAATTCATAAATATTGTTTACAATTAAATCTCTCCAACATATTATAAATCACATTTTATAATATTTGTGATTATAATGGATAGTGATATCCACATTAATCATATATTTGATAATTAAATCATATTTATTTGTCATAGATCTATTCTCATGTGTCCTAATAATATAAATCACATTCATTTATTCATGATAATTAAATAACATTTAATCATCAATTCCCAATGCTTGGATACTTTATTAATAATAGAATTATTCTTGAACTCTTTCAAGAATAATGTACATTCTCCACAGATACTTGGAGATGAGGACATACTTATTGTACATTCAATGTATAGTGACTTGGATACTGAGATCATATCTCATATCCAGTTCAAGGAAACCTCTCAAAGATATTTAATTAAATCAAACTATAAATCTAATCTCCTCATCGTATCTGATCCATATTCAGATCAATGTCCAACATTTGGACTAAGATCATATTACTAATCTTTTGAGATGACTCACTAAAATCCAATCATGTTTCATCACTCCCTCAAAATGGACGTATAAAGATTATATAATCATTTACAATCACATCACACTCGAGTATTCCCAATACCCGTACATCTTGCATAGTATAAGACTTAGAATAAAGCCGAAGTTTTAGATCACATTTAGAAATTGTCTCTTTCAGGGTTTTATCATTATGTTTCTCATTCGGTCATTAGGAGTTGGTATCGATCATTGCTTTCCAAAAGAATATATCATACCAACAAATTGTTATCACTCTTCCAAAGGAATACAACCATGCATGGAATTTGATCGATCCCATTACCTCATGAATGAGCTGATATCTACCGGTTCAATAGTGAACATGTATAATCCCTTTGAGGGATTGTATTACGCATATGCCATTGTATGCACACCAGCTCGTCGGTGTATAGACCTTGATTAGGTCATCAAACTAATGATCAGTCTAATGTACATACTTGGATATATAGTAATACATATGTCTCCAGTCAGAGGATGTGTACCTATATCATGACAACATATGACATAGGTCTTGGTGGTTATCTCGATCTCATTAATTTAACTCTTTAACCTAAATTATCTGACATATACAAATCTTTATTCCTATGTAGAGAACATGCATAATGAGTTCGGTTAGGTATTAGCCTTCATATAGGGATTGTCATCTCCTTCTCCAGATGGAGATCCTTTCTTAACAATCATTTGATGGTTCTTGAAGAGTCCTCATTCTAACTCTTTAGATATCATCTAAGCATCAGTCTCTATGATTCAACCATTGAATCAACAGGTGTATGATTATTAAGATTGACATAGTACATAATCCTAATTGTACTAAGAAACCTTATAAGTGCATTCATTCATTTAATCTCAGACAAAGAGTGGTATACATCGATGACCTTTATTGGTATATTAAATATTATAATAATATTTATTATAGGTGTTCCTTTTGGGCTCATATGACAACCAAAAAGGAAGTACATCATATAAATTAAATATGAGACATATCTATTCGTATTGAATTGTGGATATATCAATGATAATTTCATTTTTCGATTAGAACAAAAAATGAAATATAGGTTATTTAATTAAATAGAGATAAAATGAGAGAATAAGGATATGGATATAAAATAGTAGTATATATATTAGTTTTGATATAAGATAATAATTAGTATTTAATTATATGATTAACTTCAAAATAAATGGAGACTCAATGGAAATTATTCTAACGAATGGATTTGGTTGTGTTGGTAGCAAGAATCTTTATATCAAGATTACATAAAGCAAGATGGCCTTATATACATAATATAATACCTACATATACATACTCATATATCAAATGACTAGAATTTATATTTTTACCAAATCATTCACGCCAGTAGGAGTCTGATAAAAACCATCGATTTTAGAAAATCGTGAGTGTTCGAGTCCCTCTATCCCCAATCAAACCCTTTTTTATTTCCTAACTATTTTTTTTATTTTTCGTCGGTGGTTAAAAATTTGTTACTATATTCTCAGTACATATCCACATACATTCAAGATAAAAAAGGAGAAATTTTATCAAAATATTTTGATCATTGATTTTTTAGTCTTAACTAATAACCAATATATGTGATTTTTCATTAGCTATAGCATCTAACGATGTTCTTATGTTATTATATTGGGATGGATCTGTGAGTGTGTCAGATTACCACATAGACTATATTTGGGGTCAAAAGCGTATGGTTATACTCCCACGCAGATAACTTACTTTGATATGTTGGGTTGACTTTCTAAAACCACTATTATTCCTCTTGACTGATACATCCTTACATTAACATGTAAGTGGTTGTATGAAGGATCAACTTTCTACATAGTACCAATTCATGATGATGAATCCACTTTGCTAATGATGGATTCAATCGACAATGTGAGGGCATTCACCTTTTTGTAGACACCCCCCCCCCTTCAGAAAAAGTGTCATCTTCATCGAGGTAATATAGTCACATTTAAATGAAGAAACGATCATGTCTTTGTCTCTACTAACCTAATAAAGATACAATTTAATCATGACAACAAATGATTCAGTTGTTGAGAATATTGATGGTCCATCACAACTAAATGATGATGATGATTTATTGACACAAATATCTAAAGATGATAGAGAAGAAATTGATAGTTAATCTCATCTTTCTGATAAAGAAAACACAAATAATACTACATGCCATGATTTCAGATACAGCTCATTAGCATTATTTTTAGAAAACGAAGATAGCGGGCACCCTTATTGTGTGAATAATGAGGATGCTGTCGAAGTACCGATGGAGGAGTTTCCCAATGTATTTGATAATGAAATTGCAGAGGCGGAAGTTGTTGACTTTATACAGAGACAAGGTGCTCGTAGATTTAGGATTAGACTATTGGTTAGGCATGACTACAAGTCAAAGAAGGATTTGCAATATGATCTTCAAAATTAGATTATGGAAAATCATGTCCAATATAAATTCAAAACCTCAAACAAATAAATTCCAATTGATGTATGTATTTATGAATATTGTGGATGGTGTTTACATGCATCCGAAAGAAAATCTTGAGGAAGTAATATGTTTCAGGGTATAGGGGAAAGCGAAATTGAAGGAACTTTGCACTCTTTACTCAAATACCATCAATGCACATATATATTTGTAGCACAATACATATTATCCTCATTTAGAGCAAAGGTTATTATGACCACAAGTGCAATTTTGTTTAAAATAAAAGATGAGTTGCAAATGGAGATTAATTATTTGACTGCTTGTAATGCATGGAGACGTGCAATAGATATTATTTATGAAAATGAGGATATGTCTTATTGTAATATTCAGGTATTCATTCGTTCTTTACAACGACACAATTTCAAGACTTATATGTGGTTTCATACACAAGAGGGTGAAAATGAAACCAGAGTATCAGATTTTCTCGACCCAATTTAAGTATGATGTAACACATCTATATAGGAGATATGCAAGCCATATATACGTGACCATCGTGATAGATACGAATAATGGTTTATTTCTACTCGCATTGGCTAATGATGAAAAGAACAGGAACATTACAACTTGGAGATTTTTTCTTAACTTGCTAAGGCAAGTCATCAACCATATGGATATATGCCTTATTAGTGATTGGATTCCTGTTTGAAAGATATTGTCAGTGGTTTATTTTCACGTGAAGATGGATTCAGTCATCGTCGTTCTCTTTATCATATATGTGTGAACATGCATCGAGATAGACACAAAACTCGCTCCATTCAAAATTGATTTTATATGGCTATGGAAGAGTCGTATGAAAATAAGTTTGATAGCATGATGCGAGGTATTAATATTCTCAGTAAGGATGCTTTCGAGTGGATCGTGTCATAGGATAATGGTGACTAGACTTATTGGGCTTTAAGTCAAGACAATGAACATCGTTACGGACACATGATCGTAAATTTGTTGTGATGTTGCAATGGAATCGTGAAAGGAGCCTGTATGGGATCCCTCCTATTAGGACTTGAATTTATATATAAAAACTGTTCTTATCCAGGGTCGTAAAAATTTTGTAACTCCATCGTGTAGAGCACGTCAGGACCTTTCTAACAAGTTTAAGAACGTAAAAATCTGAGATCGAAAACCTGAGTTACAGTCATTTTAATGAGATTGGGTCCATGTGGAACTCGATTTCGAACCCATATTTGAATATGGTTTGGAACCCCTCAAAACCAGCCCTCCCCCCCCCCTTAAATGTCCGAAACTCAGAGAGCATCCCTTCCTCCGCCCTCCCCCTCACCGAAGCACTCCGGAGCTCGCCAGAGCGTGTTGGATTGATGATATTAAGAGAAAGAGAGATAATGTGTGAGAGAGAGAGAGAGAGTGAGTGAATGTTTAATGGATTTGTGGAACCCGATCAATGGTTACTTACTTTTAGTGAAGAAATGAGGCACATCAACGTATACTTTTAGAGAAAACGAGAGAGATGAAGAGGTGTTGGGTCGATAGAGAGAGAGAGGGAGAGGGATCTGTAGTGTGTATGCGCGCGCGCACGCGAGAGTGAGAGAGAGAGAGAGAGAGAGAGAGATCGTGTTATCTTCCCCTCCCAAAGGAGTCGATATTTATAAGTTGTATATTCCCCTCAAAAGACAGAAGAAGACATATTTGATCCTCTCCATGAATCTACACTATATTTACATGCACCAAAAAATTCTATGAATTAACTAATCTATCAGTCAGAATACTAAGGAACAAAATGGTCATGTTATTTTTATCCTTTGCTCTCTGTCTTTCAGGATATATTCATGAGCAAGTTGATTGGATATGGTTGTTTTTGAGATATTTGTAACTAGATCTCTAAGAGTGAGAATTGTTTAGTCCCACATGGATGTGTAATGGCATTGTTTAAGCCGATGGGTTTATAAATAGTCTCTCACACCCCTCATATTTCACGAGAAACATAATGCAATAGCGTGTTCTTAGTGGCTTTCTCTTGTGGTTTCATTCCACTCCTTAGAAAGTGGGGTTCCACGTAAAATCAATATGTTTATCTTTTGATTTCTTGTTTCTGATTCTTCTTCCGCATTCTTATTTTCTACATGTTATCAATGCAAGTCAATTTTCGGTTCAATCTCGAGATTAGTTTTGTGTTTATTTATTTTTTTCTTCAAAGGTTTGTGTTGCATCAAATTCTTGGGAGTGTGTTTTTCATTGCACATTTTTTGGGTTCCCTCTCCTAAACCCTAAGCAACACGAGATCAAGATCACAAGTTGGTCCTTACAACTGAAGGGCATTGCAAGCCCTAATTCTATCTTAGAGAGGAAAGGTGGTGCCTACGATTTCAGAAGCTTTGTTGAGAAGATGTGGAGATCCTAAGAGAAACCAATTTCAAGGACTTCAAGCACTATTGATCGTGGTGCCGGGATGCTTCAACGCCAATGGTGCCAATTGTGTCATGAGAAAGGACGAAAAGTGGTGTTGCAGCAAATCAAATCGACCTGCCAACCCCAATACCCATGTAGAGACTAAGTTTGTGATGATGTGCACGCATCTCTACTTTGTGGTGGTGCTCCTAATCCCTTGGGATGAGTTATCTCCTGTGAACCGTAAGCTCCCTGTCAAAGAGAAAAAGGAGCAGAGATGGGCTCTTCCTATTGAAGAACCCTAAGTGGGTTGCACCTGTGAGCGTACCTAAGATCAGTGATTCCTCTGCGCATAAGATCTCCCACGTACAAGAGATGGTCACAAATCTTCATTGGCGGTGATGCCCCCCAATAAAATCATCGTAAGAAGGGTTGGTAAAGGCTTCCGGTTGATGATGGAAACGAAATGTTTAGTGGATTTGTGGAACTATCAATTGTTCCTTTCTTTTAGAGAAGAAATGAGGTATATCGACATATACTTTTAGAGAAAATGATAGAGAGATTGAGAGGTGTTGGGTTGAGAGAGGTCTCCCTATTGTGTGTGTATGTGTGTGCGAGAGAGAGAGAGATAGTTGTTTTATCTTCCCCTCCTAGAGGAGTCAATATTTATAGAATATGCATAATTGGCTTGGAATGATGTTGTTGTAGCACATATGTACTCTGAGTTGGACAGATGTGCAAAGATAGGCACATCAAGAATTTATGGTTTTTCACGGTGTTACAAGTATGTACGGTATTAAACATCTCATAGAATGTATTTATATTGATTAACATTAATAATGTGTAGGTTTGGCTATGGGAGCATGTGCATATATAGGAAGGTCAGTTGTGAGAGATCATGCATGGTTCCAAGGAGGATCATTGGTCCTAAAATGGATCTATGAGAAGTTTCAAGGTGAACATGCAGACTGCGACACTTGTCTATTACTGTAACGAGATGGATAAGCAGAAGGCTCATTAGATATATATTGATAAAAATTACAAATTTTTAAAACAAGTGAAGGATTTCATGTCTATATTTTTTTATGAATGTAGATAAACTAAATGCCCTACATCTCCGAAGAAATCGCACAATTACATTGGCAATGTCATGGTGGTCAATCTGCTTGGATAACTAGAGTACCACCGATCTGTTATGACGTTATAGTTATGCATCTATCAGATCCAGTTATGCATCAATTCGGGATGCAACAACATATCCTAGCCTCCATTGAGTAAATAAATGGTATCTCTCGACGCAATAAAACGCGAAGTTGTGACATCGTAGATTGGTTTATATTACATCAAGACTACATGGATTGATGGGAGGATAAAGAACAAACAATAGTCTTTGAGCATGGGGATGAAAACAATGATGTATACCTGCAATAGTATTGGAGTATAACAAGATACGCAAATTCCACCTCCTACAATAGCTTACCAAACACATGATCCGATAGAAAGATGGTTGGTATGATACATGTAATTATTTTTATGTATTATATTTTATTAATTTATTGAATCATATATTAAATAGGTGGATACGATTCTCCAAGGAATGAGCAATCTGGATGAAATCAGATGATCAACATATATGTTTTTGGCTGAGGGTGAAAGTTGAAGATACAATTACGTATTTCGTTGATGCAATTAACATGTTCTCATTGATGTATCCATTCCATCAATATGACCAGGCATACATGTCACTGCAAGAGCAACATACTTTTGGAGCTTCATGTTTAGTTAATTATACTTGATCATCTATTTAATGTTTAGCTTTAAACTTAGTTGATTCTCATTTGGTCGTCTCATTATTATAATTATATAATGTAAATATTTTAGATATGAGATAGGATATAGCGGGGAGTGACCCAACAACGGCAACCAACTTTTGGGACTTCATGTTGCAATAATTTCCTTATCTAATTATCACAATTACAAATTTTCAGATATTGAATATAATATAAATATTTTAGGTATGAACTATACGGGATATAGCGGTAAGGGATTCCAACAATAATAACCGACTTTTGGAACTTCAGATTGCGATAATTTCTTTATCTAATTATCTCAATTATAAATTTAGAGTTTACATTTTCAAATATTGAATATAATGAAATCTCTTATCTTTCAGGTATAAGCTATTCGGGATATAGCGGGGTTGGGTACCAACAAGAGCAACCAATTCATCTTGTAATAAGTTCTTTATATAATTATATCATTCACAAATTTTATGTTTGATTTATGTAAGGTAAATCTTTCAGGTATGTGCTATGTATGATATAACGGAGTATGGTCGCAACATAATCAACCAGACTTTGGAGCTTCAAGTTGAAATAACTTGTTTAATTAAATATCTTTCCAAAAATAGTGTTTATCTTGTGACATTTAATACAATGTATTTATTTCTTATAAGAACCTTATAAGACATATAGAAGCTTCGGGTCCTACACAATTTGCAAGATCATCATTTGTTGATTCTTCAAGTCAATTTGACTCTGGAACCTCTCAACTAACACCTCCTACTCAATACAATCATGATGTTCTTCAAGTCAAGTTATTTGCTAGTGTTCGCCAAGTTGAAATAACTGACATTGAAAAAAAGATCTTTGATATTCCATGATAATATCACAACAACCTCTAGAGACATCTCGAAAGCCAACAGTAAGAGTAACCATCAATGAGCCTACAACGATTCCATTACAGCCACCACAACAGTCAACAGTTGAAGGAAGCACACGAGATCAAATTACTCAATCATCTAAACCTCCATAGAAGTCATCAGCTAGGTCGCAACCTCTTGATCATGTACCAATGCATTCTGAATGGAATATCAAGCAAAAGAAGCAAAAAAATCAACATGTGAAGATGTTTCAGGTATGGGCTACGTATGATACAACGGGTATGGTCGCAACATAATCAACCGGACTTTGGAGCTTCAAGATGAAATAACTTGTTTAATTAAATATCTTTCCAAAAAATAATGCTTATCTTGTGACATTTAATACAATATATTTATTTCTTATAAGAACCATATAAGACATATAGTAGCTTCAGGCCATACACAATTTGCAAGATCGTCACTTGTTGATTCTTCAAGTCAATTTTACTCTTGATTCTCTCAACTAACACCATTTTCTGAAGTTCTTTTCTTATAATTAGTTCGTTATGGGCTGTTGAATAACAAGAAAATCACCTACTTAATACAATTCTGATGTTCTTCAAGCCAAGTTATTTGCTAGTGTTCGACAAAGTTGGTTTTGAAAAACAAATCTTTGATATTTCCATAATAATATCACAACAACCTCCAAAGACATCTGGAAGACTACCAGTAAGAGTAAGGATTAATGAGCCTACAACAATTCCATCAAAGCCACCACAACAGTCAACAGTTGAAAGAAGCACACGAGATCAAATTACTCAACCACATGAACCTCCATAGATGTCATCAACTAAGTCGCAGCCACTTGAGCATGTACCAACACATTCTGAACGAAATATCAAGCAAAAGAAGCAAAAAATCGACACATGAAGAAAGCCATTATACGTCAAGACAGTCACAAAGGAAACGACAGAGAGGATATCTAAGCAAGTTTTTAAAGAGATGTAGATATTAGAATATGGGGAAATATTTTAAATCATTTAGTGAAAAATTGTAAAATCATTCTTTTATGATATTAATGAAATATCTACACTATTTGATAATGAATAATATTATAATGTGGAATGTTGAGCTCATATATGTCAAGCTCAATTACCTTAATACTCAATTTGAGATTTGCATTATAAACTATAGAGAAGTTTATAAGATGCCAAATAAGAAATATTCTACACTTAAAAAATAAATAAAGAATCAAAATTCATATAAAAGAAACATACAACAATAATGATATATCAAACATACAAAACTGTACCAAGTGCCCAAAATTTGTACAATAAATCCGTATTATACAAAATCTATATCATTATCAATAATTGTATAAAAGATGTAGGTTCATTATTCTATAACATTAACTATATATTATACCAACCTACAACAATTAAAAATTTTGTATAATAGATTATTATTATTGCATAAAAATTTTATAATCAATACTTGTATAAATAATGAACGGTTGGGTGCAAAAATAGGAAGGTGTACGATTAAATGGGAGAATAGCGGAAATGATGTAAAAAGATATAAAAGCTCAAATTGACATGAGGTACTAATTTGGAGTGTTCTCCCAAATCAGCACCTGAGGTACTGATTAAAGGTGACGATAGACACTTAAAATTTTAATTATTAAACCATGATGCATATTAAATTAATTGTGAATATTTTAATATTTATTTTAAAAAATCCCTCGTCCACCCAAAACAAACCAAATTGAGAACCAAAGAGAGTCAAAAGCAAACCCCATTGATTCCTATCCGTCCAACTTATCCATCTTGCACTTCTCACAAACAGATTAACATGAAAAACTAATATAATAAAATATTATTATTACACAGTACAGAGAGGACATAGTAAAACCAAGATCATGCCAAGGCGACAGTTACTATCACACATACAATTGAACTATTAATGTACATATACCAAATTCCACGCTCTTAGACGATCAATAGTCCCATTTTACTGTTTGAAACCGACTTCCTGGCAACTACTGAATCATCCGAAATAATAAAGAAAATGGCATGGAATGCAAAAATCATTAAGTACCGTAATACGCTGTGTACATAAACCCAAAGATTGTCCTACCATATTATTTACTTGGGTTAGCAGCAGGGACACTTCTGGCGTAAGTGGACATGTCTAAATCCAGCAATGAAAAATCATGACTGTGATGAAGAGGCTGCAGCATCCTTTAAAAATAAGGACTTCAAACCATCACCATCAAGGTGATCCGGCCCCGTAACAGATGCCTTAGGAGTACTGGAACCAGAGGTAGATACACTGGATAACTGAACATCCTCAAGCTTATTGCCAAACATATGCCTGTGTTTCCTAATGACATCCATCTCATGCCCAGTTGGCACAAAGGTACGAGACCGGTACTTTCTTGCCCTTTCATCGCCCTCATTATTGTTGTACAGCACATAATCATGGTAAGTTGGAGCAAACTGCAAGGCGAACAATGGTATAAGAACATAGGGATAATGGAGAACATTTACTTAGGATTTTGACTGTGACCTGATGAACAGTGTCATGGTAAAAATCATTGAACTTCAAGGCATGGGCAAGACTTCCAGATAGACGACCAGAGGCACCAATGTTTGCACCGGCATACTCTTTGTAAGGAAAAGCAAACAGATGACCCACAGCAGCAAGAAGCATCTCAACACACAGGATGAAATTCTGGAAGTCAGCAGCCTCATCTGCATTATTTATATAGCCAAATTTGGCAACAAGGAAGACAGCCACACCCTACAGAGGGGGAAGAAAGCTAAAATTAAATATCCATAAGTACATACATGTGAAACAAATAGTACTGAGTCAATGTTTACCTGCCAATAAGTAAGAAATACAATAGATTTGATCAAGATAAACTTCGGCACAGGATTAAAAGGGCGAAGTAGATCCTTACAAGCAACATAGAACAGTGCCAGCGAGTACAAAGCCATTGAATAGGAGAATGTGTAGATGATGGTGATGTAAAGATACGTTTGGTCCGGACTAAAATTCCCATCCTCGTACTTACCACTGGCATGTAAAATAAAGGTGATTATTACCAAAATAGGTTTCAGGATTATAAATTGCAAGGTCCCTTGCTTGCACCTTCGAATAAATCGCCTGCAAAAGGCAAGACTGTTTTTTAGATAAAATGACATGATATGTATAATCTTAACTGCTTAAATTAAACATTTCGAAGTGCTAATATAGTGTTAATATAACAAACAATACAAGAAAAATTATGCACCAAAAAGTTTAAACATATAACTAAAATAAAATACCCATCAAGCGGGATGGCAGGAAGGCAGCAAGTCATCAGCCACCATGATGGTTTGAGAAATCTCCCTGTCAAACTCAAAACAACAGCCCCTGGACCTCCAACCCATTCCAGGCAAAGCGAAAGAAAATTATAAATAACCCAGGCTTCATAGCTGTATCAATTAAGAAATTCAGAAGCTTAAAAATACGGTCAGATACAATATAAACTTCAATCTCTCTGCATGGATCACATTAACTTAGTTAAATAGATACCATTACTTGGGAGAAAAACTGCATATTGTTATAAAAACCTGCATTTCTCAACTGTCAAATTAATCAAAAGAAAAATCGATCATCATATATCAACATCAACCTCAGATGGTATTCGAGCAACAAGAGTGCATACATTTAAAAAATGTACACCTCTCTCAAGGTACAGATATTAAAAAATAAACAAATCAATACAATAAGTAGAAATCATATATCAACACAATGTAGTATGAAAGGTCAAAGAGAATACTACAGGTAAAAAGAGGCCCACAGATTTTTTTTGCTCCTCACTTTTAAACAATGATCCAGGGATACTAATTGGCAAAACTCCGATAAAAAGGGAGGGGTGGGAATGAACATAATTAAAGAAACCCGAATAATTGCAGGGTCAATGGCCACATTGATGTCACCGTTTATGCACATGCAAATTATGCCAGTTAACCGGAGGACCGGCGGTCCATTACATGTTATGCTATGTTTGTTGGTGACAACCATATTACATGGTGAAGCATGAAGCAGTTAGTAGTTTCTAGAGAATATAGGGCAATGGCCCATGTCACTTATGAGATTACCAGGCTTGTCTCCTTTTTACAGGAGCTTCAACTTCCTACCACTACTCATGTACATTTATATTGTGATAATAAGTCAGCTACATAACATTGCCACCAATCCAGTTTTCATGAGCGGACTAAGCACATCGAAGTTGATTGTCACTTCCTTCGATATGTGGCATGAGGAGGAAAATCATTACACCACATATTTCTACAAGTCTTCAGCTTGCAGATATATTCACGAAAGCACTACCAAAGAAACGTCTCATTGATGATTTCCAAGTTGGGCATGATTGATAGATATGTTCTAACTTGAGGGGAAGTGTTAGAGTCATTTTTTGTTATCGGGCTATTTTATGGAGTTGTGTAACCCTCCGAGGTCTTTTATATAATTTCTCCTTTCGACACTCTAGGGTTTCATGCTATATAAGAAACCCTATACCCTTTCAATAATACAAGTCATTCATTCTCTCATTTTTCTCCACACATATATGTTGACGCATATTAAGTATCTGTATCTCTTTGCTATTTTATTTTCTTGTTATTCTCTTTATGTAATTTACCCATAGGCTACTCTCCTATATAAGAGAGCCTAGGGCTATGGAATAGAATCATCTCATTCACGTTTCCCAACATGGTATCAGAGCGACGGTCCTAGGCCGGAGTTCTCGAAACCCTAAACCTACCCCTCCCCACCCGCCGGCCTCTCTTCTCTCTCCCTCTCGGCGCCGCCAAATCCAGCCTCAGCCGATCGAAGGCCCCTCTTCCCCGATCTGCGCCTTGTGCGCCTCCAGCCTCAGACGATCAAGGTGCCCTTGTGCGCCTCCAGCGGATCGTGCGCCTAAGTGCGCATCTGGCGCACAGCGCCTTCTGCGCATCTCGCGCACCTTGCGCTTCCAGCAACGCCCCTTGCGCATCTGGCGCACAGTAGGCGCACAGTACATCTCGCCCCCGCGCTGATCGACATCTGCGCAGCACCCCTTCAGCGTGCTGTGCGGCATCTGCACACTGCACCATAGCGTGCACTTCTTCAGAGCGCTGCGTGGCATCTGAGTGTTGTGCGCATCTCGCTCATAGCGTGCGCTAGGGCACGAGACATCGCGCAGCAGGAGGAATTTACACGAATCAGAATCCCTCAGCTAGTGTTGACACAGTACCTTCAGCAGCTGCGAGTCAGAATCCCTCAGCTATGGCGGCCAACAGAGGCCGTGGTTTTCATCACCAGGGCCGTGGACGTACTCCCCGTGGAAGGGGTGGCCGCACTAGGCCAACCTGCTCATATTGTCACCGAGTTGGACATACTGAAGACACATGCTACTCAAAGCATGGATTCCCAGCATCTGCACGAGCAGCTGAGCAGATAGAGCCCCCATCTGCTGCTACACTGGATCAACGATTTGATGATCTAGTTGCCCGCCTCAGGGGCATTATCCCACCATCAGGTCCAGCACCGTCGACAGAGAATCATACTGATGCTGCTGCCTCTGCTTCTGCCTCTACGAGTACTTCAGGTAGTACACTTGCTCTCCACAGTAGTAGATCGGATACATTGCCTTGGGTAATGGACTCGGGCGCTACACATCATCTATGTGGCGACCAGAGTCTACTTACAGGATATACTCAGATTCCTCCAGGACGGACAGTAGTGATTGCCAATGGCACACATTCCCCTATCACGGGTCAGGGGGAGATTAGATTGGCATCCTCTATGCAGCTCAAGAATGTTTTGCATGCACCGCATTTTTCTATGAATCTGTTGTCCATTAGTCAGATTACGAAGGATCTCCATTGTCGAGCTATTTTTGATTCATCTTCCTTGATTTTTCAGGACATCCGTACGGGCAACGTGATTGGTCATGGCTATGAGCAAGGAGGCCTTTATCGTCTGAACCAGACCCCATTTGCCGGAATCACAGCTTCTCCCGCAGAACAAGTATCTCCTCTCCTGTGGCATCTGCGTTTTGGTCATTTACCGCTTCAGAAGTTGCGTCTTGTCCTACCTTATAGTCTTTCTCACACACCTATCCAGTGTGAGGCGTGTCAGTTGGGAAAACATCACAGGTCATCTTTTCCCAGTAGTCAAGGTCGGAGTAGTAACTCCAAGTTTGAGTTGTTTCATGTCGACGTCTGGGGTCCGAGTCGTGTTCCCGATCATCAGGGGCACAGGTTTTATATTGTATTTGTGGATGATTTTTCTAGAGCATCATGGGTATTTCTAATGAAGAATAAGTCTGAAGCTGGAAATATTATTATTCACTTTCTAAATGAGATTCAGAATGTTTTTTCCACTACGGTCAAAATTATGAGAACTGACAATGCCTTAGAGTTGTGCACCAACAATTTAGCCAACTACTACTCTTCTAAAGGAATTGTTCACCAAACATCCTGCGCTCATACGTCTCAACAAAATGGGGATGCAGAAAGAAAACACCGTCACCTACTTGATGTTACAAGGTCACTTCTCATTCAGAGTCATGTTCCGTATTCCTACTGGGGTGATGCAGTCCTCACTGCATGTTATCTTATAAATCGTATGCCCTCGTCTGTCGTGAATGAACAGGTTCCTTTTTCACTTATTTATCCTGACAAGGATCTGTTCATTCTTACTCCTCGTGTGTTTGGGTCAGTCGCATTTGTCCATCAGTTGTTGCCTGGTTCTGACAAGCTCTCTCCTAGGGCTGTCAAGTGCATCTTTGTGGGGTACTCCAGAACTCAAAAGGGGTACAAGTGTTTTGACCCTGTGCGTCGACAGTATATGATCAGTGCAGATGTTACATTCTTTGAATCCATTATGTATTTTTCAGAATCCGGGAACATGCAGCCACTACTTATATCTCCTGATACCGTATTCATGGCACCACCAACATCACAACCGTCACCACCATTACCACCACCACCACCGCCACCACCACCACCGCCATCAACAGTATCCCCGTTACCATTCCATTACACCCGCAGGCCGCATTCAGCTCATGGTCCTGACCAGTCAACTAGCTCTCCTATGATATGTAATGAAAATCTTAATGTTGATGAATCTGACGACATTTCTTAGCAGGATGCATTACAGGAGCATGGTGTTACCACAGAGGATCTGGATGTTCCAATCGCTCTACGCAAGCCGCAGAGAAGCTGTGCCAAATATCCAGTATCAGCAGCCGTGTCGTTTGAGAGGCTATCTGGACCCTTCAGGACGTTTGCATTGGCACTTTCAGCTATAGACATTCCACGGAACCACCATGAGGCTTTGCAGGATTCTAGATGGCGGCTAGCAATGGAGGAAGAGATGGCGGCACTTCAGTCTAGAGGAACATGGAGTTTGGTTACTATACCTCCAGATGTCAACCCGGTGAGTTGCAAATGGGTGTTTACAGTTAAACACAATGTGGATGGCTCCATTGACAGGTACAAGGCACGCCTAGTCGCAAGGGGATTCACACAGACATATGGGGTAGATTACCTTGACATGTTCTCCCCTGTGGCGCGTCATTCCACTCTGCGGATCCTGTTATCAGTTGCAGTTACTAGAGACTGGCCACTCTATCAACTAGATGTGAAGAATGCATTTCTGTATGGAGACCTGCAGGAGGAAGTCTACATGCAACAGCCACCAGGTTTTGCTGTTGAGGGGGAGTGTTCCAAGGTTTGCAGGTTACATAAGGCCATCTATGGCCTTAAGCAGAGCCCCAGAGCATGGTTCCAGAAGCTGTCAGACCTCTTTGAGAAACAAGGATATAAACGCTCAAATGCTGATCATTCCTTATTTGTACAGAAGACGGCGAGAGGTATTATTGTAATCATGGTTTATGTTGACGATATCTTGATTACAGGTGATGATGACCAGGGTATTAAGCAGGCAAAGGAAAGGCTGGGGACCGAGTTTGTCACCAAGGACCTGGGAGTCCTTAGATATTTTCTGGGGCTGGAATTTGCCAGGAATCCGCATGGATTAGTCATGTCACAGAGGAAGTACGTTACAGATCTACTGAGTGAGACAGGTATGCTAGGGTGTCGACCTGCTACGACACCAATGGACCCTAGCATGAAGCTGTATGATGATGACACAGAGGAGGTGGACAAGAGAAGATATAGAGAACTGGTAGGCAAATTGTTATATGTCACGATCACTAGGCCAGATATATTATTTGCAGTGAGTCGTGTGAGCCAGTTCATGGAGCAGCCACGCCAGGTGCATATGGATGCAATACACATGATACTTAGATATCTCAAATCCTCTCCAGGTAAAGGTCTGCTATTCAAGAAAGGAAAGGGGATTTCTATCTCAGCATGCGCAGATGCAGACTATGCAGGATGTCCTAAGGACAAGAAGTCCACCTCAGGGTATGCTGTCTATGTAGGAGATGCTCTAGTCTCATGGAGGAGCAAGAAACAAACTGTGGTAGCAAGATCTAGTGCTGAATCCGAATATAGGGCTATGACCCAGGCTACTACAGAGATGATGTGGGTGAAAGCGGTGCTGACAGATTTATGCTTAGATGTACCACTTCCTATGAACTGGGAGTGTGATAATCAGGCTGCCTTGTTTATTGCAAACAACCCTGCATTCCATGAACGGACCAAGCATATTGAGGTGGATTGTCACTTCATACGTGATATGATTCAGAAAGGATTCATTGCCACATCTTATGTTACCTCAGAGAACCAGACTGCAGATATATTCACCAAGGCACTGTTACGAGGTCCATTTCAGAAGTGTGCTTCCAAGCTGAGCATGACCGACATCTATGCTCCATCTTGAGGGGGAGTGTTGACGCATATTAAGTATCTGTATCTCTTTGCTATTTTATTTTCTTGTTATTATCTTTATGTAATTTACCCATAGGCTACTCTCCTATATAAGAGAGCCTAGGGCTATGGAATAGAATCATCTCATTCACGTTTCCCAACAATATATGTTGGGAAGACATCTCTTTACTAGTGAGACAAACAATCTTACTACTCTCCCACTCCAGAGAATACTTCCCTAGGTCGAAGTTGGCTATGGCAAAGTATCCGGCTATGTATGAAATCTGACTCTCTCCAAACAAGACTTATGCCTCTCATTTTCCATGTTTGTCTTCTCTTCCTTTTTTTGATACTTGCAGGCCAAGGGACAGAACCTTTGTGATCCGAAACTTGCATCGGGAAAGTCACCGAAGGTTAGAGACTTAATGGCATCTCTTGTCTTGTTACCTCGTAAAATCAAAAATTTTCATGAGCAAGATAACAAGAAGTTTAGAGTTCAATATAAGCATTGGCCCCTCCCACCTCTAAGGAGCATACTACATATTCACCTCAAAAGGGGCTATAGACCTCTAAGGAGAATACTACATATTCACCTCAAAAGGGGCTATAGACAGTTTACATATTGATGAGATAATTCTATCTCTTTATGTTTATTTCTTATTTTTCTTTCTTTCATGTACCTCTCTTGTAATTTACCCAGGGCTTTCCTCCTATATAAGAGAGCCATAGGGTCTCAATAATGACGAGTCATTCTATTTTCTCCAACATGATGTCAGAGCAATGGTCCTAGACAAGAGTTCATGTATCTCACCTAAACCCTATCCCCTACCCCGTCGCTGATCACCGCACCAGTTTCCCGCCAGCCGCCCCCGTGCGGCTCTAGCCACCTCCCAACCGGTCGCCTGATGCCCCCCGCAAACTCCCAGCATGCCACTACCATTTCCGCATACAGCTCCTATCGTCGGTTGCTTCCTACAACCTCGTGGGCAGTGGGGTGTCGCACCACCTTCGGTTGGCCGCCACTACACCGATGTGGGTTGCCCAACCTCCATCACGCGGTAGTCTGGCCATTGTTGAAGATGAAAATGGTCTGAATTTGACCAGGAAACGTGATTTCCAACACAAAATCACATTTTCTGATCCTAGACTACAATAAGGATTGAAGAAAATGGTTGTATAAGTCTACACATACAACCGCTCCTCCGTATGATTGTGTATACTCGTTCAAAGTAGTCTATTTCTCAGTTTGGTCTAAATTTTATGCATATTTCGTATCATTTGAGAGAACAAAGGTGACGTATTTTCGTCATCCGGTGCCATCAATGGCCCGGCTCCCATCATAAAAGATGGATGGGACCAACTTCGAGTTGTGGTCCATGCAGTTTCGTACCCTCATGTAGTGCCATAACAAGGAGCATATTTTAACTGATTCTCAGCCGATGGACAAGACTGGGGCTAATACTTCTTGGAAGCAAGATGATGTTTATGCACGGATTTGGCTCTCTGAAATGCTCACCATGGAGATTGCCAACGACATCGTTAATCAACCTACAACAAAGGTTGTGTGGGACATCTTAGCTTACACATATGGGCAAACAAAGAATGAGAGCAAGATCCTTCAGTCGCAGTATGACATATTCTCGACTAAGCAAAATGACATGCCTCTTCATGCCCACTTCTCTCATCTTCGAGGCATGTTTGAGAGACTCCATAGCTTTATGCACATTACTAATGGCACTGAGCAACAACATGCATACCGGAATGCCACTATGACTGGAGTCTTTCTGCTCTCCCTTGACTATGACTACAATTACTCAACTACTTACTGGAGAGACGATACCACCGATGGAGGAGGTCTACAAGAGACTAAGAAGGATTACTACTGCGTCTACTACCGTGGCCCAAACTCCCTTTGCGATGGCAGTTTCTCATGGCAGAGAAGGTACTTCATAGTTTCGCGAGTGTAGATCGCATGGTTGACGGGGAGGACGTTAGAGTGGCTCATGCTCACATTGCCTTCGTCCATGACTCTAGGAGGAGACATGCTAACTGAAGCATGGATATCATGCATCTGCTCATGTAGCTGAGTAGACAAAGACTACTCCGGCTCCTCATGATGCGAGTCTTGATGATATTGTCTCTATATTGAGAGAGATGATGACTACACCATGCACCCCAGCGGCAGGATCTTCAGATGTTGCAGCGACTGTCAGAGCTTGTACGCGTTCACCATGTATTACTTATGCACTTATCAGTTGTAGGAATTCAGATTTTGACTGATTGGATCATGGACTCTGGAGCTTCTCATCATATGAGTGGACCTCAAGCTCAGTTTGCTTCTTACAGATCTATCCCTCCTAGTAGATTAGCGGTGATTGCCGATGGGACTCATCTACCCATTGTTGGTCAGGGGGAGATTGTCCTAGCCCCCTTGATGCGCCTGCAAAATGTCTTACATGCTCTAGCATTTCAGATGAACGTTTTGTCCATTTGTCATATTACAAAAGATTTACATTGTCGTGTCATATTTGAGTCATCTTCTCTTGTGTTTGAGAAAATACTCAAGAGTATGATAATTGGATGTGATCGTTAGCAGAGAGGACTTTACAAACTGGCTCAACCTCTGTGTGCTGGTGCTTCTACCATTCCGTCTGGATCTATTTCTCCTTTCATGTGGCATCTTCGCTTTGGATACCTTCATCTGCATAAGTTGTGTCACGTTCTCCCCCAATCTCTACTCGTACTACCTTGGAGTGTGAGGCATGTCATCTTGGAAAGCACCAGTGTTCTTTTTCGAGTAGTTAGAGTCGTCAGAGTCGTTTGAGTTGTTTCATTTTGACATATGGGGTCCTTGTCATGTTCGTGATCATCAAAGACATCGATTATATATGGTTGTTGTGGATGATTTTGCTAGATTATCTTGGGTTTTCTTGTTAAAGAATAAGTCTGAAGCCGGTCCTATCATAAAATCATTTCTTACTGAAATTAAGAATATTTTTTCTGCTAATGTAAAGTTCATTCGCACTGATAATGCCTTGGAGTTTTCCACTTACAGTTGTCAGATTTTCTCAAATATCTTGGTATTGTTCATCAGACTTCTTATGCTTATACTTCGCAGTAGAATGATTTTGTTGAATGCAAACACAATCATCTTCTGGATGTCACGGGGACTTTTGATTCAGAATCGAGCTCCTCATTCATTCTGGGGTGATGCAGCTCTCATTGCATGCTACTTGGTGAATCGCATGCCTTCCACTGTCCTTGGAGAAAAGGTTCCTTTCTTGATTACATTTCCCGAAAAGGACCTATTCTCCCTTACTCCCAGGGTCTTTGGGTCTGTGGCATTTGTCCACAATTTCACTCCTGATCGTGACAACCTCTCTCCAAGAGCTAACAAATGCGTGTTCGTTGGCTATTCTCGTACCCAAAAATGGTATATATGTTTTGACCTTGTAGGGAGTAAGTATTATATGAGTGTTGATGTCACATTTTTTGAGTCTATTATGTATTTTTCTCCTACAGGTGACAGGTTGTCTAACGCTGACTCTAGCGAGGATGTCTCGTAGTACCTAGAGTGTCTTTTATACTCCTCCAAGTACCTCTATTGTGGGGTGCAAATGGATCTTCACGGTGAAGCAACGGGAAAATGACAGTGTGGATCGCTACATGACAAGGCTTGTAGCACATGGATTCACCCATACTTGGGGTGGACTATCAGGATACCTTCTCACTAGTGGCCAGACATTCAACATTGTATATTCTTCTATCAATTGCTATTTCTCGGGACTGGCCTTTTTATAAACTTGGTGTGATGAATGTGTTTCTATATGGAGATTGACGAGTCGCTAAATGCCCTACGTTAATTGTCATTATCGATCGTTTAAAAAAATGTCGCTTCGTTGTAGGCGGGTAATCGGAATCGGTCAAGAAATAACCACAAGAAATTTAATCATTTTAATCAGCGTGGTTTTATGTTTACTTTACTTAGGCAAGTCCCAAGGTCAAACTCAAGGAGGTAAAGGAATAACCTAGAAATTTGTCTATCAAAGTTCGTGCACAGTTTTCGAGACAGTTTTTTAATGCAAATTTGGATACAAAATGCAAATGTCGACAATTTTAGGGACTAAAATGTAAAGACTAATCGAATGATGTCCGAAAAATATGAAATTTGGCCGAGATATGAATTATGATGAAATGAATGCACTGTAAATTTTTTTGGAATTTTTGGATGCAATATAAATATTTTATGAATTTTTGAATGCTGATATAATGAATTTCAATAATTAATTATAATAAATATTAAATCTATTTATTTCCAAGAGATAAAATTATCCAAGATCTATCACTAGGTGATTGATCTCAAAAAAATCCTAATCCTCAAAAGTACTATATTTAATACTTATTAAAAATTAAAGATTGAAATGGGCAAAATGATTTTTCCAGGACAAAATATGCATGCAAATGTAATTCATTTTGGGCTCAATGTCAAACACAATTAATTCTCTTATTCGTGAATTTTTGGCAATTTTTAGAGCAATGGTTGATTAATTACGAATTTTGAAGCATGAAGTGGGCAAAATATGCAATTTGTCACAAGAACATTGATCATTAAATAACCACAGATCACAAAAATATCACAAACATGCCATATGGTAGAAAACTAGTTGTAGAACATCATGGCATGCTATTTTTGAAATATTAAAATGATGCGATAAAAAGGTCCAAAATAAAAAGGAAACACATGGATATCAATGCAATATTACAATAATTAAATAAAAAAGAAAACCATTGGGAGGATCTAGATGTGATTACCAGTCCCTCGAGGGGCTTCTCTGCAAACGTTTCAGCAGGCCACGTGCCAAGCACGTGACCTTTGATGGCGGGACTCGGTTGAGAATAAAGAGAAGCTCGGAGGTGTCGATGAAGTTAACCCGCTCCGCACGTAAGTATCACGTTGGTGGGGGTGGTTCTGAAATGAGAGAACCTCAGGGGGGCTTTTCTGTAAGAGTTCCCTCCCCTCACGTGTCGCGCACGTGGGGAGGACCTCGGGCCTCCCGCCCGACGGTGGAGTGGCGAAGGTGGAGGAGGACTCCCCTGTATCAATGGAGCAGTTGTGGCTGAGTACGGGGAGCACGACGGAGCGGGCGAGGCGCGGTAAAGGTGATGGTCGTTGCTTCTGGCGTCGATGAAGACCGGAAGGGCAACAGGAGTCGTGGGCGGAATGGTTGTGGTTGTCGATGACGATGGTCGAAGGCGTCGACGCTGGAAGGATAGAAAGAGTAGTCTGGAGCAGAGGACGCTCGAAGTAGGCCAGAGGCGCTCGAAGTCGATGCTGGAGTCGCAGGAGGCATGAGGGATGAAGTTGGTCGGATGTTGGAGTCGATGCTAGAGTCGCAGTCGATGCTCGAAGTACGGGGGTGACGACTGCAGGCGAAAGAAGAAAGGTGGCAACGAGGTAAGATGGTCGGATCGGGGATGACATCGTGAAAGATTGGAGAGGGATTCAAGGAGATGGTCGTCCGTGATTCGCGGTGGAGATTTCGCAGGGGACAACGGCAGAAGAGGAAAGGGGAAATGCGGTAGAGGAAATCGGGAGAAGGAGAAGGTACAACGGCCGTCCGATCAGCCGAGATCGGACGGCCGGGATACTGCCACATGGCAGCAAGTGGAAAGGGGCAAATGGAGCACGTGCAGGTTACGTGCACCGAAGGCACGTGCTCCGTACGTACGAGGTTTTTTTATAAAAACGAAAATAAAAGTTCAAAAATGGGTGACACGTGGCGGCTCCAGGAGCAGCCACGTGTCAGCCACAGAAAAATCAGAAAATTAAATACAAAGAAAAATCCGGAATAAATAGCAAACGACCTCATATCGAAAAAAAATTCTCACAAAAGTTGCATGTGTCGATGAGATCTACAACTTTCATGAAGACACTAAAATCAAAATCGAGCATTTGCACAAAGTGATATTTTTGGGGTACTCTATGCCAACCTTGATTTTTGGGTTTTCTAATTTTTTGTCATTTTTAAACGAGATAAAAATCCGAAAAAAATATGATAAAGTCAAAGATAAATATTTACACATTAATCTAATTTTTTGGGTTTTTTATTAATTAAGAAAAATAAGAAATAAAATAAAACACGAAAATGACAATTTTTGTACAGAAAGTGAGTGAAGGCTTGAACTCAATTTCTTTGATTTCAAGCTCAGTTTGGATTTGGATTTTTGCATATTTTAATAAAACTTTTATCAAAGAAAATAAATTTAAAAGAAATAAAATAAAATGAGTTAATTGTGTACATAAAATAATAGGTCAAAAACTGCTAAAATACAAAATGTACGAAAGATGCCCAAAACCCAACTTTCACATATGAGCTCCGATTCACTTGAACTTCGTCTTGTTTTAAAGGTATTTGAATGCACATTAGTTCGAAAGTTTGTAGGATCAAATCGAACACTAGATGAGGAAGATATCGAGGTTTTAGTCCGGAAATACTAGAACTAGGGTTTGGGTTTTTGGTCCACTTATTTAAGTTAGTGCTTTTTTTGTATTTTTTATTTATTCTTGTTAGTAATATGTATACAATGGAGGTGGTTTCACGTCATTTGGAGTTAGAATGAATTAGTTAAAAATCAAGGAAGTTAAGCTATTTACAGGTCAAATGGACTATGATTTTTGGCTTCTTATTTTGTGCAACAATAAGCGATAAAATGTCATTCTTATCAAAGCATGCATGAATAGTAATTATGCATAATAAAAGAAGAAATGCCAATAATTTTTAGGGATTAGAGCTTAATTAATAATTTTTAGAATGATGAATATGAGATTCATCATCCCCCTATACTTAAACCATACTCGTCCCTGACAAGGTTCAGAAAGTCGGTATGCGGTATTCGTTCGGTCAGGCGGTCTGAAGCGAGTAAGCGAATATGCGGAAGTATATGCGGATTATGCGGTCTGTATTATTTTAATTTAAAAATAATTAAAGTAATAAATTGAATTCAAATATTAGAGATTTATGTAAAAAAATAAAAATAGATGAAATATATGCATAGACTTTTTAGTACGACATGATTTCAGATAAAGCTTTTTAAAAAATGACCAAATTAGATAAAATAGTGAATCATAAAAAAAAAGTGAAATTTGTTGGCATACTTACTATAGGAATGAAAATATAAGAAAAACATATTTGGGATATAACAATAATAAATCATAGAAATATTTTTTATGTTTCTATAGGAATTAACTAAATGAAAATTGGATTGTGAATCAATATATTTCAATTGATTAAATAACTGGATTCCCTTTTATCTAGCATTAACGAGCAAGGTTCAGAAAGTCAGTATGCGGTATTCGTTCGGTCAGGCGGTCTGAAGCGAGTAAGCGGGCAGGCGGAAGTATATGCGGAAGTATATGCGGACTATGCGGTTTCTATTATTTTAATTACAAATAATTACCAATATAATAATAAATTCAAATACTAGACATTTTATATTTAAAAAAATAAAATGTAGGTATTAGAATGTGAATATTTTCAAACCAAGTTCGAAAATATTTCCAAAGTTGTCTATTTAGATAAAAGAGTGGATGATAAGATTCATAACAAAATATCTATGACAGCTCAAAAAAGGTTCATAACAACTCAAAAAAAGTTCATAGTTCATAACTTCATAAACAAATAATCAAACTTCTAATCTAAATCGTCAAAAACAACAGGAGGAATTTCTTCATCACTGTCAGTGTCTGAATCCGTGATAAATTCTTCTTCCTCCTCCACACTCGGTAATGCATCCATGTTCCTTTGGCTCCTTCTATGCTGCATCAATTCATCTGCTCCATTGCCTCGGCCACCAAACTCCAAGTTAGTCCTGAGCCTTGAAACACCTCTTCTTCGTCTTCCTCTTGTCCGATCCACTCACTTACATAAGTCCTATCCTTAGAAATAAATGGGTCTCTTCCCTTCTGAGATTGTTGCTCCCTCAATTTTGAATTGAATTTCACAAAAACCAAGTCATTCAGTCTTTTGGTTTCAAGTTTATTCCTCTTCTTGGTGTGAATCTGCAATGCAAGTATTCAATGTTAATTGATTAAACAAATATTAGTCTAATCAATAATAGTAAATCCTAAATGTGGTAGCCTACCGCTGCAAAAGAGCTCCAGTTCCTCTCACATCCAGAAGAAGAATATGTTAGCTTCAATATCTCCATTGCCATCACCTTCATGTTTGGTGTCTCACCACCAAATAGAGACCACCAATTAGCTAGAAGGAAAATTAAAGTCAACTCCTTTTTCATGTACTTGAAATATGTATAAAGCATATATTAGAAATGACACATCACACATGCTACTACCTGGATCGAACACATCTTCTTTGATGGATCTCAACTTGATAGCAAGAGGTTTTCCAATTGCACCTTCTCCATTTTTGTAAAGAACCATTTCTTTCGTTGTGACGACATCTTGAACTTCTAAATCAGGGTAAAATATCTCCAAGCAATACAAAAGCCATCTATGACAAAGCTATCTTCAGAAATAGCTTTGTCATCATCCCTATAGAAATAAAAGGGGTTGAGATAATAAGCTGCAAGGTGAAGCGGACTATCTAACCTCCCTCTCGACTTTGAATCAATGGCATCAATGTACAGCTTATATGAATGCTCAACGTCTTTGAAAAGACTCTTTATCTCCTTCTTTGCATCTTCAAGCCCTCCATACACAAAACTCAATGATAGCCTCCGATCACCATCAACAACGCGCAAGAGACGAACGAGCGGGGAAAAGATCTTCAAGGTTAAGGAAACTTGGCTCCAAAATGTTGTACTAAGAATAATTGATCCAGCAATTTCACCTTTCTTTGTCCTGGACCACTTGCACTCTCTCCATTCATCAGAAGAAAACATCAATCTCAACTTCTCTTTTTTTTCAAAGACACTTTGTAGCGTAAGAAAACAAGTGGCAAATCTTGTTTGCCCTGGTCTGACTATCTCACCCTTTTGGGTAAAGTGTCGCATCAAGCTGATCATCTTTGCATGGCTGTAGATGAAAATAGTTAGTGTTCTGGCCTTTGCTATGCAATTTTTGACCTTCGTCTCCTTTCCAATTTCTTCAAGCATGAGATCTATACAGTGAGCAGCACAGGATGACCAAAATATGTTTGGATATTTGGTCTTGAGGAGCCTCCCAGCCGCCATATTAGCAAAGGCATTGTCAGTCACAATTTGCAGAACATTGTCTACTCCAACCTCCTTGATGCAATCCTCCACCAATGAGGATATGTATTCAGCAGTATGTGCATCAGCTGAAGCGTCCACAGACTTCAAAAAACATGTGCCCAAACTGCAGTTAACGCACAAGTTCATTATGTTTCTTTCCCTCATGTCGGTCCATGCATCTGTCATGATGGAGCATCCACTTTTCTTCCATGCATCCTTGTGCCCTTTCAAAAATTCTTTTGTTTCTTCCACTTCATCCTTCAACAAAGGCTCTGCAATTTCGTAATAAGATGGAGGCTTATAGCCGCTTCTGTATTGGTCAATTGCTTCGCATATGTGTATGAAGGAATTCTTAGTCGCCATGTTGAAAGGGATATCACATTCATAGAAGAATTTGGCTACATATTTGTTGACACGCGCACGTTCCTCCTTGGCTAGTGTGTACTTGATAACGGATTGCCGCAATGTGCCAAGTGTCTCAATTTCATCCTCAGATGATCGTGGTCTTTTCCCAGGACATGTTCCTTCATATGGTGTTGTGGAAGATCCTGTCTCTCTAATAACCACCTCCTCTCTCATTTCTTTCAAAGTGATAGCTTTCTCATTCTTCTTCTTCAGAATTCCCTCAACATAATCACGTATCTCCTTCTGCACCTCAGAATCCGCCTTAGGGCATGATTTGCAATTCCCTTTGATGTGACCAAGGTGTTGTTTCATTCGGTTAATTCTGCCTTTCAAGACCTTGCCACACAAGTGACAAGTCACGGAATTTGGATCTGTCTTCTCCATAAGATATGCATATTTCCATCCCGGATTGGTAGATCCGGGTGGAGTAAAAAACACATTTTTCGCCACATGTGTTGGTTCCGAGTCCATGATAACCTAAATTCATGTCAAAATAGTTAATAAACTAAAATTCCATTGTAATAATAAAAGGAGATAAATATGCGGCCGCCTGGCCGCCTTTCTGATCATTGGATAAAGCAATTTATTTTTGCAAGAAAGAAAATGGTGAGCCTAAAATCATGTATCAGAAAGAAAATGGTTCAACTGAGGGCTCCTCTCCAACAACTTTACTTGAAAGAATACCACAATTTTGAGGATCAAGTAGACAAAATCACCAATGCAACGGAGAGCCTAAAATTATGTATCAGAATTTTGAGAAACGACACAAATATTCTTCTAAAGTAACAAACACAAACAATAAAGTTTTAGGGTAATGTAGATAGATATATGTAGACATAACAGATAGTTGATAAAGATACATATAAGGCAATTTTTTATTTTCTTTCTAAGCTGAGCATCATCTGGTATCAGAAGCAAGTAGACAAATACAGAAATGATTCGTGTAAAAATCGGCAGATAACCGACAAGCCAAAGAAAATGAAGAACAATAGCCAAGCAGGAAAATACCACGACAGATGTTACACATTTGCAAATAAATATTTCCAGCTACGTTGCAATTTGCCAAGTTATATATGAAAATATATTAAATATAATCAGAAGACATACGAAATTGCGGAGTCGGAGCAGCCATTGGCGAAGTCGCGGAGGCGGAGCAGCCTTTGGCGGAGTCGCGGAAAGAAGGCGGCGGAGTCGCAGAGTCGCCTTCGCAATGGCAGAGCCGCGAAGGAGGCAGCCAACTCGAGGGAGGGTGGCGGAGAAGTTCTCTTCGCTAGGGCTCGGAAGGAGGGAGTCGCTTGCGAGAGGGGTTTATCACGAGCGGGCGCTAGGGCTGGAAGGAGAAAAGAAAAGGGGGGCGGCTTTACGATTTCCGAAAAAATAAATAAAAATTTTGGGGGCGAGAGATCTATCACAAATTCGGCCGCATATGCGGCATACTAGGGGCGCATATGCGCTTTGGCTGCCTTAAGACCGCATATCAAGTACTCGGAACGTTTGCTTGTCCGAGTACGCATATGCGGCCGCCTGGGCCGCCTTTCTGATCATTGGTCCCTAAACATCAAAAGAAATGCAAGGACGTGAAACGGGATTGGATTCTATCCCAAGATCATGAGCTGAAGGTGAAAACGGAACTAGACCTGACATTTGGATTATTAGTGTGGCGAAACTTCTGTGAGACTTAAGGTTTTAAAACCAACAGCCTTCATGTTCTACACATCATTGTCACAGTTTCGGCTCAGAAGTCATCTTAGATCGATCCTCTTCCCAAAACATACCCCATGAACATTGAACAATCGACTCATATGTGTGAAAGGTTTTAGCTCTTCCCATCCAGAATGCCGGACTACCATGCAAAACTCCTCTATGGTAACTCGTCCTCGGGGAGTCAGGTATTTCCTTTTAAGGTTTGTTGTGTTGTGTTCACAGTCCAAATGGGGGAGAAGTTAGAAGGAGAAAAGAACTGGAGGGTGGCTAGTGTAGTCACCTCTCCTTGTGAAGCCGACCAGTTTAGCCAAATCTCCACCAAGATCTGCAAGTTTTCTTAAAGCTTGGATCTTTTTGGTTAAATGTTTATTTGGTAGTGGCTTCTTTGTATTTGGATTTTTGGTAGCATTGCGTGGATCTTGTTGTGACCCTGCGGATATAGAATCTTGTTTTTCCGTACATGTTTTTGGGTCTTAGAAAAAATTGTGCCCAACCGTCCAGCCCTTTTTCCGAAATTTTATTTCAACCCGTACTCCGGTCTTTAGATTTCCACATTAACAGAAAAGAAACTCACACAGTCTTCCAATACCCCCTCTGAGTTGAGCTAAGTGGATAGTACGAGAGTACAAATTAATTCCCTATTCCATAGTCGTACCCAGAATGAAGAGACCAGGTTAGACACTTAGAGTCAAACGCTGCACATTGTCAAAGAATTAAGTCATAGACCTGAAGCTTCTAAAATCCTATTTCTCGGTGAAGTTCCTCTGAAAATAGATGGATTAAGGTCAAGTCCAGATCACTCTCGTGTTCTACTCATAACTCGATTCGGAACACAAGGGCTTTTCACAAATGCATGAAATGATGGATGAAGTGCATGTGCGTGAAATGCAGACACATTTTTTGTGATTTTTTATAAAAAAATGATAGGATTTTTTTGTTTTTTATGAAAAAGAATAAGAAGACATTTTTCAAAAAAAATTGGTTTGACACAATCAGTGTTATTAGCAAAAGATTTTTTTTGTTATTTGTATTTTATATTTTTTTTTGTTTTTAGTTACCCCGTAAATACATATAGACTTACGCGAAAGTACGAGCTATGAGTAAAATATATACACAGTATATATACACACCCTCTATACTTAGTGAGTGCTATGTCCCCATAGCACAAGAAGCTAAAAGAAGACATAGCTCGGGCTAAATGTAGAAAAGTGAAAAAGAATTATAAACAATAGAAGTCAGCTTGTCCCCCTGTACTTAGGTTGTGGACAGTCTAAGTATAGAAGAAGAGTGAAACTGAGTGATCAGGACATGTAAATGAGGAGAGTATATACATGTGGGCACTGGCTCCCCCTATACTTAAGCTTTGGTTAACCTAAGTATAGAAGAAGGGTAGAAATGAGGTGATCGTGAGATGGGGAGAATGGTATGTACAGATGGCATCGGTCCCCCTATATACTTAGGCATTGGCCTAAGTAGAGGAAGAAGATATACAAGGAAACCGATGGGGTCGGGAGGGAGGGCAGGTAGCCGATGATTAAGGTGAATTTCGGCCGACCTTTTTGTGAGCATGTGGTGGGAGATCAGATTGATAAGAAGGAGATAAAGCATAAGATTCCCAACCATTATATGTGTTATCCCCAAAGAAATCATACCGGATAGTAGACGACGCATCTGAGTCAGATGTAAGATAACCATCATCGGAGTTATCCTCATAAGAATAGTATTTGAAAGTAGAGGCACTCCATATATTCTTGTCTTTTAGTTTCTTCAGTTGTTTTCTCAGAATTCATTCCTTCTTGGCATCAAGCGATTTGTCCTCGGATGAATACTCTGAAGCACCGGTCTCAATCAGCTCATAAGAAATTATTCCAGTATATTTAATGAGACCAGGAGAATCGGCTTTAGATGAATGATAGTGAGGAACGGGAGTCGTCCAACGGGAATCGAATTTTGGATCCTTTCGAAGATAAGGTTTTAAGACTGCTGAACAGACCTCACTCATGTAGATTACCTTTTCCGAACCTGATGAGGGATCATTGACGATTCCTCTTCCGGAAAGTCAAAGGCAACTTTCTTTTTAGATGCAGGGGCAGTCATTTAGTTTCGTGAAGGTGTTGGTCCTGGGACTGAGGTGTTGACACATGAATCTCCAGATGAATAACCACTCAAAATTTGCTCCTTGGTCGATGTTCGTCCCGCGTATTTGTTCTTAGTTTTGTTAATGCTGGTGCACTCCTGAGTTGGATTGATTTGGTCAAGGTAGTCAAAGAAGGTTGACTCGGGGTGAGCCCATGCATATGTCTCAGGATCATATAAGAAACACTTGTCCAGAGCAATGGGAAATGGAATAGTAGGGAGAGTACCTGCATGTTCGTTCTCAGTTATCTTGATGTTGGGGCATTCTTGTATCGGGTTGATTTGACCATGGGGTCACAGGAGATCTCGGTTGACTCGGGATGCGCCCATGCATAAGACTCAGGATCATAATCGGAGTCATTTCCCATGGTGAGAGAAGCAAGAAATGGAACAGTAAGGAGAGTCTATAAACCAATAGTCTCATCAACAGCCATTATCTCAGGTGTAGCAACGGGGTAGGGCACTTCTACCGCTTGATGGTTACGGCTGTTGAGGGCTTCGTGAGTTACCTCAGAAAATCGTGATTCCTCAAAGACTTGTTGCGATCAAAGTGCTTCCAATGTTGTAAAATTGATTTCCTAAGTCTCGCACTCAATAATTGCCTTAGTCAATGCCAAGAATGGCTTTCCGAGAATGATCAGAGACTGGGTGAATTATCCTTGATGCTCAATATCAATGATCGTGAAGTCTACTTTGAGCGGAACACCTTGGAATGTAATGATAATTGAAATTGTTCCTCTCGACCGCTTTACCGATCGATCAACCAATTGAACGATCTCTCGTCTCAACCTGATAGGTTCGAATTTGAGCTCGTTAAATACAGAGGTCGGGAAGATATTAATTGGTGAGTCGTCATCAATTCGAGCATGGGTACAAATTGTCTTTAATTCCACAGTCAAATATGGGCAACCGCTTCACTATGTGGCTCTTGATTTTTCTCCTCAACATCATGAAGGTGACCATTGACAAGATATGTCTTTCAGTCTTTGTTCTTATCCTATCTAATTTTTTCATCATCAATTTGTTAATTACAAATTCTTTACGGTCAGGGAAGTGGTCAATGGGTTGTATCAAGGGAAGATCAAAAAACAGTCTCTTCTATCGTGCTTCCCGTAAAGCAGGATCCAAATTCTTCACTATCAGAGTTATCCCTAGGGTGAACATATTCTTTAGGTTTCTGAGTATCCTCAAAATTTTTAACAGGAGATCCAATCATTTCATCATCTATTTTTAAATCCGAGCTACCATAGAATGAAATTAGTCGATCGACAAACTTTCTAAATTTATCCTCCATTAATTCAAATCTCTTATTTATTCTCGAAATATCATCTTCCGAAATCCTTTCATGATCAATCATGGGAGCAGTCGGTGTGTGTTCTTGTATTTGAGATCCAGTCATTTCATCTTCCATTTTCCTGTATGACCTGAGATGAGATTCTCTTGGAATATCCAATATATGATTGTCATTTTCTGAAAATTTCTCCTCAAAAATTATGAAAGGAGTCCGCTCAATGGAAAGATTTTACGAGAATCTGTAGATCTCATACTCCGCATACCGTGACTCAGGCATGCAATGCTGGTTAGAGTTGAGTCTACTTCCATGGTCATGATTGATGGTATCCTCAAATAATGGAGTCATACAGGATTCATATGTGTCGATATCATTTGTTTGGTCCTCTGTATGTGTAGGTTGATCGAAGGATTGGTATTCGGGTTGGTCAACGGGGATTTGATCTTTAGGGTCAATCCACTGTGGTTGATCATTAAGTGTGTGCCTATCCTAGAGATTTGATCGGACCATCATATGATTCCCTAACGTCCAATCCGATTGTATTTCTGTGAATTTTGGACTTATCCCAACAAGATCGTGAGGAAATGATGAAGGCTCTCAGACAATTATGAGTCTCAAAAGTGATTTGTTCTTGAAATGGTTCATTAGATTCAGCGAGAAATCGGGGATAAGATAGTTCAGTCCAGGATGGCAGTTGCTCAAGTGGTCCAGGTGAAAAATATGAGGTTGTGGTGACTTTGATCGGATGATTCGAGTATAGTAGCTTAAAATTTATCGAGGGGGCTGGATTCATCTGATAGTGAAGGTCTCCTACATATGTTGGAGGATTCTGAAAAGAAGAGGGTTTAGATATTTAGGCATGACCGAGACAAATTCATTTTCATAATATATGTCAGATGGGTACTCGGACCATTGTCCTGGGTTTGTCAAAGGAGGTTGATACTGAATCGACATGGTTGATCTCGGTGCAAGTGCACAGAATATTCAAAAGAAAATTTTATTAAGGAGATTGATGGCACAAATGTGCGGCTTTTAATCTTCGAAATCGGTTCACGCACACCAATGCAAACACAAATTAAACACTAGGTTCACTAACTCACACAACGAAGCCGCAAGAATTCGACAATTATCTTTTGAATTTTAGTTGGTGATAAATCAGTTTTGGAAAGTAATTAGCGAGTTGTTAGGTGCCGAAAATTTTCTTAAAAACTGGCCCGAGTTCTTACGAGTAGTTGCACCTACTTTCAGGCTTTCAGCCAGTATATGTGTAAGTACGGACCGTAAAACAACTATTCGTGTTACTTAAGGACGAAGCCTTACGCAGTATCCTTTAAACCACCCACTCTAATAAAAAAATCCGGCCGATTTACCGGCTACCCGTATTCCTCACTAAGAAGTAACTAATTATTTTTAAAATCAGTAGTCTGAATGAAAATTTAGGAGCTGGGCTCTAGCCTTAGTGTCGTCTCTCGCTTACTTAGACAAATAAATGCATCCAAGGAAGGGGTTGCACTTTCGCAAAAATTCTTGATTTTATGAGTTAATTTAGTCGGCTTTTCTTAACAGTCCCAATTTTAATTTGATGATCACTAGAAAATTAGGTGTCGCGACCCCGATTTTCAGGCTGTCGGATCCTCCCATACCGGATCTGGTTACTCAGTAATAATTTATTCAGCAATCACAACTAACATTCAGAAACAGACTAAAAATAAAGTATATTTAGAAGTAAGTATTTCAACACTTACATTCAGAAAATATAGTTCAGATGATACATTGTCCCACTATAATCATTTACACGTACATCAGCTTGAAAGGAAAATAAACAAAAAGATTATTAACTACCTTACAAAGTAAAGCTACTGTCGCCGGCTGGATGTCTACTAAGGTCCTTGCGATGGCTCACCGATACCTGTTGGGTGTTCCATAAATCATAAGATAACAATTAGCGAATGCTAAGTAACGAAGATGAGAAAAGCAAGCAAATTGTGTAATTTTTTTAAAAAGTTGTTATAACAAAAAGTTTCATTCCTTATCATTAATTTAAGTCATATTCCTTTCTATTCCACGTCAGGGATTAGTCCAACCCCACCATTCTTGGACTCCGAAACTGTGGACACATCAGGATTAGAGATTGCGTTTATCTGATGAGCTTATGCTGCCGCACATCGCCTCAACCAATCCTCCAATACTACCCTAACAATTTCTTTTTCTTATTACTAAGAGTCTCAAATCCTCAGCCTGAAAAACAAAGGAGCACACCATTCTCGAGGACTCGATTGATTAAACATCAGGGTAATATTTAATAATATAACCTAACGGCTTTAAAAACATATTATCGTGACCCAGCCGCTATTGAACCACTCGTGTCTCCATATGGCAAGACCACATCTTCCATCGTTCAACCCGAAGATATTGGCTCCCGTGACCACGCGTTGCAAATCATTCATTTCGTGCGTACTTATCATAACAGGACAATCGTGTACTACCTATGTAGGGAAATGTCAATACGGGTTCCTTCCGACAAACCTATAAGTTGCATGCCCGACATGTAGTTCTACTCCCAGTCATCCTTAACGTGATACACGATCCCTTTTCAGGATCCAACTCAAAACATATCAATTCCCATTATCTAATCCTTTCGTTAAGTTTTCGATTTGTATAATCATCAACACTTCGTATAAACTCATATATATATTATTGATATTCATATATACTCGTATTTATTCTTATTTTAACTCCAAAATCTTAACTTTCCAAGCCACTACATCAATTCGATGCTTAAACCTTATTTTAGTGGGAATCACTAAGCAACTTTTCATACTTTCACAAAACTAGCCAAAGTTAGAATTCTTCATAGCAAAAAACATAAAATCAAAAATTTCAACGATCATATGAAAACCCAACAGCAAAAAGAAGGATTTCGTTACCTAATCGAGATCTCTCGCACGTATACAGCACTTTATCGTGATTCTTTTTCAAAAAGAAAGATTTATATCTCCTGAAATTATCGAATTTCATTTTCGTATCAAAAACATTAAGAACGTGACTAGAACACGAAGAACGAACGAAGAACATGAAGAACATGAAGAACGTGAAGAACATATTTTTCTCTTAAAATTTCGGCAGAACTTCCCCCTATATAGGGTGATATTTCTAGGAAAATTTCGGCAGAGTTTCCCCATTTATCGGAAATATTTCTATAAAAATTTTGACAAAGTTTCCCCTTATATCGGGACATATTATAGAAAAATTTTGGTAGAGCTTCCTCTTATATCGCGATATATTTCTAGAAAAATTTCGACAAAATTTCCTCTTATATCGGGACATATTTCAAAAGAAAACAGAAAGACTTTACTCTATAAAATCATCGAGAGGAAAAAAATAACGAAAATGAAAGAATATACTTAGACAACAAGAGATGAAGAATCGGTAGACACCACAAGTCTTAGGTGAATGAATGTGTGACGAATCATAGGGTTCACTGACGTGGATAGCCGTCCGCCCCTAAGTAGAGTATTACACATATTTCTCCATCAAAATAACTATAAAAGCAGAATTGAAAGAATAGAAACATAAGCGATGGAGAATCGGTAGACACCACGCGTCTTAGATGAGTGAATGCGTGACGAATCACAGGATTCACTGGCATGCATAGCCGCCCGCACCTAAATAGGGTGTTATACAGATTTCTCCCCGAAGCATAACAGAAACCGAATCAGAAAGAAAGATGAATCAAGAACAAAGCTTGGAAGGAAAGAAAATGAATTGAAATCCTACCTTACAAAGCAAATAAAGAGAGAATTATACCTTTGGAGGTAGTGGAAATCGTAGAGAATGAATAGGTAAGAGGGGTATTTATAAGCTCCAGAAACCCCTAACCATGGCTAGTAACCATAGTTTACCCTTAACCGCGGTTAGCGGCCCATGATTTTGGCGCATGGTTTGGGCCTAAACTTATCTGAAACTTAGGGCTTAAGTTAGAATGTTCCAGAGCATTCTAGATTCGCTAATGACACTTAATTAGCGTTAATCGTGATTAACTTTCACTAATCACGATTTAATTTTCGCGATTTAGGCTTATCTTTTGATAACTATTGATTAGTGTTCGCTAATGGTCATTAGCAATTTTGAATTCGTCATTACTTTAATCATGTTTAATTAGTCTCAATGACAGTCATTACGGGTTAATGACATCTTAATCCTCCTTACTTCTCTTTCTTCCAAAAATCATAACAAATCAAAACAAAGTCTGACTCACACGAAACTAATTCTGTTGGTTTCCTCTTAACGAGTCGGATCTTATGATATAGGATCCGAGAGCGACCAAGTTCAAGTCTTACAATTATAACAACCTTAAAGGAAGTCTCGTCCTCGAGACTAGAAATACAGGCATAACAACCTTAAAAAGAATGAACACCATTTCACTTATGAAGAAGATATACAACACATAGTGTTATCACTAAAACAAGTAGGGTATTTCTCTCTCATTTTCGCCTCAGGTTCCCATTTGGCTTCTTCAAACTCTTGGTTCCACCACAATACTTTAACTAGAGGCACCTCTTTATTCCTCAACTTCTTGATATCTCTACTTAATACTTCTACAGGCATTTCTTGGTATGTCAGGTCTGGCTCAACATGTAAAATCATCATAACTTATCTTATGCTCCGGATCCCTAATGTACTTTCTCAGATTTGATATATGAAAAACATCATCTATTGCCGAAAGACGTGGAGGAAGCGCAAGTCTATACACAACTTTTCCAATCCACTAAATGATTTCAAAGGGACCCACGAACCTGGGTGCCAACTTTCCACGCAAGCCAAACCTCTGAACTCCCTTTCATAGACGATACTTTAAGGAATACAAAGTCACCTATTTCAAACTCAAGGTCTCTTCATCTACTATCGTTATAGCTTTTCTAGCGACTTTGGCAGTCAATAGTCTTTCTCAAGCAAACTCTATAGCTTTCCATGTCTCTTACAGTGTATCTGAATCATAAAAGTTCTTTATCCCAACCTCATGCCAACACAAAGGAGTAGTACACCTACGGCCATAAAGTGCTTCAAATGGTGCCATGTCAATACTTGTATGGTAACTGTTGTTGTATGTGAATTCTGCAAGAGGCAAATGTTTCAACCACGATCCTTTCCATTTTAATGTACTTTCTCAGATTTGATATATGAAAAACATCATCTATTGCCGAAAGACGTGGAGGAAGCGCAAGTCTATACACAACTTTTCCAATCCACTAAATGATTTCAAAGGGACCCACGAACCTGGGTGCCAACTTTCCACGCCAGCCAAACCTCTGAACTCCCTTTCATAGACGATACTTTAAGGAATACAAAGTCACCTATTTCAAACTCAAGGTCTCTTCGTCTACTATCGCTATAGATTTTCTGGCGACTTTGGGCAGTCAATAGTCTTTTTCAAGCAAACTCTATAGCTTCCCATATCTCTTACAGTGTATCTTAATCATAAAAGTTCTTTATCCCAACCTCATGCCAACACAAAGGAGTAGTACACCTACGCCCATAAAGTGCTTCAAATTGTGTCATGTCAATACTTGTATGGTAAGTGTTGTTGTATGTGAACTCTGCAAGAGGCAAATGTTTCAACCATGATCCTTTCCATTTTAAGGCGCACGCTCGTAGCATATCCGCTAAAGTCTGAATAGTACATTCTGATTGACCATCTGTTTGTGGATGATATACTGTGCTCAAGCATAGTTGTGTGTCTAAGGCTTTCATGAAGTTCTCCCAATAGTGTGAGATGAATCGTGAATCTCGATCGGAAACTATTTCATTTGGGATACCATGGAGGCGGATCACATGTGTAATATATAACTCAGCAAGCTAGTCTGGAGTGAAAGATAAGCTTATTGGAATAAAGTGTGCTAGCTTCGTTAGACGATCTATTATAACTCAGATACTATCTTTACTACCAGTCGTCTGAGGTAAGCTAGTAACGAAGTCCATGGAGATGCTTTCCCATTTCCATTCAAGTATATGGAAGGGTTGCAATAATCCTGATGGCTTTTGATGTGAAGCATTTACCTGCTTGCAAGTGAAACAAGAATTCACAAACTCAACAA